>PVIA01002072.1:0-231678 GCA_004024845.1 Tonatia bakeri | reverse complement strand
CAGCTACTCCTTCTGTAACCTGGGGGGAGCACGCGATCCCCGATTCCACTGGTCAAGGAGGTGCTGGGGCGGGTGGTGGGGGGCGGTCTTGATTCTCTCCAAACACAAGCGTAGGTGGCGACACCAGGCAGGGGCCACTAGAGACGAGAGAGTAGCTGTTGGTTTTCCCTTTAGTTTTGCTTTGTTTTCCGTGGAAAAATGGCCAGGTAAGCAGGGCGGGGCAGCGGTCTGCACTTAGGGGCGGGGCCTGCGACTGCCCCGCCCACAACGCAGCAGGAACTCAGGCGGCGGAGTCTGGGCAGCAAGGTCCAGTGCTGGCCTGCCTGTCTGCCAGCGGGGTTCTGGACCACAGAGCCCGAGACAGTGTCTGAGCTCCTCGCTCACCCCAGTGCGGGGGGGTGGGCATTGGGGAGGAACAGGAGAGCAAGGGGCAGCCACGGCCTGGAGGGATGGGTATGTGGACCCGCCCCAGCGCACCCCCAGTTTCCTCTGCTCTGTCTGGGATTGCCATTTCATTTGGGAAACAGGCCCTCCTGCCAAAGAGACGCAATCACGTGCCACCTAGTTTTAAAGGGCTCCTTTTAAGGAACAGAAGACTGAGTCTTGAGGACAGGAAGTGGCTCGACCAAGGCTCTGAAGGGCTCACGTTTGGTGGGGACCTGCTACGTGTCAGAGTCCCTGCCGGCACCTGCTCCTGGGTGCTCTGATCCCAGTGACCCCTCAGTGACACGGACAACAGGGTGAGGTAGACTCTGGAGCGACTTGGCCCTGGGCCGGAGCCCCCGGCCGCAGGCAGCCTCGGCAGCCACGCCCACCCCCATCCAGCTGCGCTGCTCTGCCTGCTACAGGGCCGTGGAGTCCAGCTCTGTTGAGAGAACCGGCTGGACCTGGGGACCTCCCTGTTCGTCCTCCTCCTCCCCTGACCTGCGGGCCACCCCTCTTCCTCCACCGCAGGGGCTCGGCACCCACTCCCCTGGTGCCTCCCAGAAGAAGCTCAGAGCTGGGCTCACCATGCAACAGAGGGAGCGTTTTGGAAACCGAGTCCTGTTACACTACCTGGCAACCCATCATTCCGAGACCAGAGGGCCCTCTGCAGCCACTCTGCCTCTTGCTATGCTCAGCTCTCAGCCTTCACCCCTTCTCTCCCGGCTCCAGCTGCAATCACACTCTGCTGCCCCAGGGCCTTGGCACGTGCTTGGTTCACAGTCCATCCACCTCACTGGCTAGCCCCTTCCTTCTGTGATGCAGGCGGCTTTGTATTTTGTGTCCTGTCCCCCCAGGACTCCCCCCTCACCCATCTCCTCCATTATCTCATCTCCCCCATCAGACTGTTTTGGGGTCCCCAGACATGGCTGAAGCTACACTACTCAATGGGAAGCCAGCGCTACTCAGATGGAAATAGATGCTAGGCCACAGGAGGTAAGTGTCCTGGAGCAGGGGACCGTCACCGGCCAGGTCACCAGGAGCTGTGGGCGCCCCTTGTCATTCACTGGCCACCCACGACCTTCGCAGGGTATGAATGTTGGTGCCTCAGGAGTTCATTGTCACCACTGGGTGACAAGATTCTCTCCCCTGCCAGCCTGTGAGCCACCACAGAGCACAGGTAGGGGGCAGGTCCTGGGACAAGGCACTTGACCACCCCGAGCCTCAGTTTCCCCATCTATAAACTAGGGGTGATGACTCTAGTCTTGCCTTGGGGTCAATAGAGGTATCAGGGTGAGGGGGTCGGCCAGCTCGGTGCCTGGCCTTGGGAACATCGGGAGCATTCCATAACATGTGTCCCCAGTTTTGATAAAGGGGCCAGACCCCCCTGAGGACAGGACAGCGAAGGGTGCAGGCCCCTGAACTGCAGGCTGCCCTGCCCCCACCAGTCAGGACAGCAAGGGCTGGGGGGGGCGGCTGGTGCTGAGGGTTGGTGTCTGTCACTTCGGTGCTGTGATGGCCCCTTTGAAGGTGTTGAGACTGACAGCCTCTTTCTGGCCCGTGTGGGGCTGGGCCTGGGAGCTGGCACCTTGTCACCGGGGTGTGACCAGGGGCGAGGGCCTCTGCTCCGCAGCCTGGGGCTCCATGCAAGGCGCCCGTGTGCTGGCTGGGCGGCCGGAGACCATGGGGGGCTGCGGCCGCGGGGCTGGCATAGCGGGCTGTCGGGGAAGCGGAACCTTCCTGTCCTCCGCCCCCACGAGAAACCCGATCCAGGGGGAGCGGGGCCGCAGCCTGGGCGGGGGGCACCCGGCGGCCCCCAGGCTGTGGTGTGTGTTCACAGTAATTTGAGGGCTTCCACTGGGGGGTTCCCGATCATTTGATGTGGCAATTAGCGAGGGGACTTCTGTCGTCCGGAAAGACACGGCCGCCCACTTCAATCACCCTGTTTATGCCCCGCAGAAGCCAAACAGCCCTAACACCGATAACGGTGGACTTCAAACGTCCCCAGGTCGGCCGCCCCTGGGGCCGCTGGGCTGCACCGTGCCCCCGCCTTCCGTGCAGCCAAAGCGTTACTTTTCCCATGAGAAACTCTGGCCTTAATGGCATCAGATGACAAAGACAGGCGCTCGCCCACCAGAGTGCCCTTTTCATGTGGGGACCTGGCTCCTGAGGTGGGCGGGAAAAGGGCCGAGGCGATTATCCCCCATGCAGAGGGCCTGTGGCCCCTCCCATGTGGGGCAGCCCCCGGGCCCCTGCCCCATGCAGGGGTGGCAGCGCTGGGCGTGGCTTTGCTGCACACACACAGGGAGCCCCCGTCCTACAGTGAGTTCCACTGTGGCTCGGATGGTGACAGTGACAAGGACATCGTCCGCCTCTGCTGTTTGCGGTGCCAGGCCCCCGGCCAACATAGCATGCGGGCCTCCGCCCAGAGACAGTCTCCACCGACACTGCAGGCCCCCAGACCCTGCTGGAAGAGCCCTGGGGACTCACTCGAGGTCGGGTCCCCGCAGCGGAGCAGCCCGTGAGAGTCCGTGGGGCCCACGCCCAGCCCGCCTCCCGGCCAAGCTTCGTCATCAGGGAAACAGCCCTGCCAGCAGCTGGAGCGTGAGGGTGTTTCAGGGTCGGGCAGAGAAACGCCTCGGCCCGAGTTCCACAGTTAACGAAAACGCTGTCCCTGTCCCCTCTGGGCCTTGGCCGCCTCCCCTGCGAGCTGGAGCCCCAGGGTGGGAACTGGCCCCCGTCATGTCGGCCCCCTCACGCTCTGTACCCGCTGTCGACATCTGGCCCCGAGCCCCCGGCCCCACACAGGCCGTTGTGGCCGGAGCACGTAGAGGAGGAAAATGGCTGCTGGAACAGCCGTGCCCCTCCCCGTCCCAGCCAGGGCCCCTCGGTGCTTGTGAAACAGACACAGATGTGTCCTTATTGGTGGGGTAGACCCACCCCCCGACCCACGCACTCATTGACTTGTCCCTTCTAGACCACCCAGGGTGCCGTGCTGCTGTGAACAGGCTGGTGACAAGACAGGAGTAGGACCTACTCTGCCAGGAGTGTCACTTGATGCAGTGACTGCAGCCCGTTTCTGAGTGGAGGCCCAGTTTGTCGTCTCGTCCACTGGGGGGTGCGGGGGGAACTGGAAATAAAAGACCCAGCAGGAGACATGGATGGGGAAACCGCAGGAGCTCCCTGAAAAACCAGTGGGGGGGGGCGGGGTCCAGGTGGGCTTCCTGGAGGAGGTTACTGTGGCTGGGTGGGCTCCCGTGAGCAGATTGGCTGCACCAGGCAAGGGGCTCTGCACAAGGATGCAGCTGGGGCTGGCCACCATGCCCTGGGCTCCTCCCGCTGGGCCGTTCCTGGCAGGGCCCTCAGTCGGTTCGGTCTCTGCTCCTGGTTCCTTCAACATCCTCAGCAGCGTTGGGTGGGCTGAGTGTCGGGGTTCGGTTCTTCCTCCACTGGGCGCCTGCTGTGTGCTGACCGCCGTGCTGTGTCACGGTCTGGGCAGGAGACAGGATAGGAGGTGACTGGCTTGCTGTGTGACCCCGGGTAGGAGGCCACCCCTCTGGGCTAGCAACTTCTCTCTTCCTGACACCCAGAGAACAAATTGTCAGTAAATGAGGAGATGGGGTGCTGATCCGGGGCTCTGACCTCAAAGACCCCACCCCCTGCCCTGTGCCAGGTGCAAGAGCTCAGTCCCCACCTCAGGGACCCGGTGCCCCGCCGGTCCTGGCTTCTGCCCTGCCCTCCCTGCGCCCCTCCTGGCCCGTCCTGCACACGGCTGGTTTCTTCTCGACACTTAGGAGTCACGTGCACAGAGCAGCCCTCTGTATGTCACCTGTCTGCACCCTTGCCAACCTCAGCACGGCACCCACCTGAAAGCCACTCTCGCTCATGGTGGGGGAGGGGCACAGGGAGTCCGCCGGGCCCCTCCCACCCTCTGAGCACACTGCCTACAGCTCCGGGGGGGGGGGGGGGGGGGGGGGGGGGACGGCTGCGGCCCAGAGGTTTCCTGCAGGGACCTGACTTCCTGTCCCTGATGTCCGCAAGGCAGCAGGGGGCGTTTCCCTACCTGTGTGGCTACGCACCGAAACCGCAGGCACATGGATCCTGCTCCTTCCCTGTCTGGGCAGCAAGGTCACGTCTTGGGACTAGAACTGTGGTGTTGAATTATTTTTAAGGCCTGTGACAGACCTCCCACCAGGCGGTGATAATCACTAGATGGGGTCACGGTGGCGCGCCCTGCCGGGGGACCGGCTGCATTCCCGGTGACTCTGTCCATCTGTCTGTGACCGGAGGCCTGGTGCTGGGCGGACGCTGCCACTGTGCCCCTGGCGCCCGGCATACGAGCGCCAGCCCAGACTCCCCGGGTACCATGGGGAGTGTCCGTCCGTAACTTCAACAGGCCCAGGCCTCAGCCCACCCGCTGGCCTCTGCCTCGAGGATGACCCTCCCTGCACCCCTGCCGGCAGGAGGGACCGGGTGGGTAGAAAGCTGGAGAGGCCTCGCCCACCCCAACTCCCACCCCCACCCCCACCCAGGGGGAGTCCACAGGAGGTGGGGTGGCTCCGTGGGGCCGTCTCCTGGCTGGTCATGAAACGGTGCAAGCGGCACACTTGGGCCTGGGGACGGGTCTAGGGTTGGCTCTGCCACCTGCTCCGTGTCAGGGCAGCTCACTGTCCCTTTCTCATGTGTGGCCTGAGAGTGGCACGACTCACCTCCTGGGCAGTCACGAGGACTTGCCGTGCTCACGTGCAGCCGACCCCAACCTGGGTGTGAAGGGGGGAAGGGGACAGGCCAGGTGCAGGCACCGAGCACCCAGAGGTGCAGCCCAGCTGGTGGGACTTGGGTGACACCCACTCTGATGTTAACAAGGATTCGCCGCTTCGGGTGTCCTGGGTGGTGGGGGACAGACATCTCTGGAAGTAGTGCCACCCCCCACCTGGCAGCAGCCAGGTCCCCAGGGGACCAGGGAGCTGCTGGTGGTTGCTGCCACCTCTTCAGTGACACGTCAAGCCTCCCGCATTCTGTCCCCGGGGCCAGGCCTCTGACACCTTCTGGACACGGGCTGAAGGAGTTGGCTCTAAGACAGCAATTTGTCACTTCACTATGAGTTTGATGGATGAGGGCAGGGCGGAGACAGCCATCCTTTTAGAGGGGCAGCGGCTCCTGGGCCACCCGAAGGGCCGGTGACGTGCTTGACACAATGTGCTCGGACTGCCTGCCCGGCACCGCTGACAGGCCACTCAAAGGAAGTGCAGTGACTGCAGAAGCAATTCACGCTCCGCCTTTCTGTGGCGCTGAGGTCGGCTTTTATTTGGCGGTTGAAGAAAGGGCCACCGGCTCCTTGTTGTCTCTGCGAATGCCGTCCCCAGGGGCCGCCAGCCCTGTGACCGGCACGCACAAGGCCACTCCTCATCTTGATGAGGCTTCCAAAAGCCCTGGATGTGGCCGGGGCCACCCCCGCCCCGGGCCGCACGGGGTTCCAGAGGAGAGGGAGGGGCTCCAGCCACCACAGCTGCCGCCTGAGTGCCAGGGTCCCTGCCACTCCCACCCCCACCCCGCCAAGGCCATCGAACGGCGAACTGGGTCATGAGTTGATTGGCACCTGGTCCAACTAAACCATCACCTCCAGCCCCCCCACCCTTGGGTTCTCTCTGCTGGGACACTTCGATCAGCTCTGAAGACTCCTTCCCTTGTCCCCAAGGAACTGGGTTCTGGCCTCCGCGCTGTGGGGCGGGCACACGGGTCTACAGAACTAGACACCACACCATGGGGTGAATTTTACCGTGGATACATTTAAAGAATGCTTCTCTCTGATGGACTGGGGGGAGTGGGGACAGGGATAGAAGCCAGACGTCTGTGCACACGTCTCCTCTAGTGGGCAAGATGAAGGGCTCCCCACGGGGCCCGCGCCTTGACCCCCGGGACCCGCGAATCGTGACTTACAGGCCGGAAGGGACTGTGAGGCTGTGCCAAGTCAAGGATGCCCAGAGACCGTCCTGGGTCTCCCGGCTGGGGCGGTGCCATCACAGTGTCCTTAAATGAAGGAGGAAGGAGGGCTAGCGTGGGTGAAGTGTGGGGACAGACAGCACAGGCCAAAGAGATTCGGGGAAGGGACCACGGACCGGGGACGCCTCGGCCTCAAGCAGGGCGCACGCTCTCCTTAGAGCCTCCAGGAGGAGCCGCCCGGTGGACACCCTGGTTTGAGGGCTCCCGGTCTCCAGGACGGGGAGAGAATAAATCTGTGTTGTTTTAAGGCACTAAGTTTGTGCTGTCTGTTCCAAGAGCCATAGAAGTGCACACAGTCTTGTTTTTAAATCTGACTTTGCAGCCAAGTAAACATTCCACGTAATGAACAAAAACCAGGAGGAATTCCAGAAGGAATCCCTAAGAGTCGGAAATGAGGGGAAAGTGAAGCAGCTGCAGGCGCTGACCTCGCCCGCTGCAGACCATAGTAGCCGGTCCGAGGGCTGAGCCCGCCTCCCCCAGGTTCACGGCTCTGAGTGGGAAAGGCAGCAGGGGACCCACACAAATGACAAAACAGGCAGGGTGAGTGTGGGGCCACCCACTGGGCTGACTTTGCCCTGCCTCCGGGGAAGAGGGTCCTGAGACCCCGGAGCAGGGGATAGCCCCGTGCCCAGCTCCTGGCAGCTCAGCTGACTTCAGCAGACTTGACGTGCAAATGCCGCATCCCAGTGCTGAGAGTCCCCTTCGGGATGGAGGGCCTCCTGGGACAGCCGTGACCTGCTGCGTGGTGGGGTCTCCCAGGGAGCTCCAAAGCCGGGCTCCCGGCTCTAGACGCCCAGCTGCAGCACTGCCCCAAGCAGACCGCTCCCTCCGTGGGTATTCGGTCAGCCTGGGCTGCACTCAGGGCCTGGGGCGCGGCTGGGAACAGGGCAGATTGAGCACGGGGGCACAGGTCCCAGAGGGGACATGGGTGCAGTGTCCAGTGTGGTCAGTGCCGGGGCAGGCCATGCTGGGGGCTCGTGGTGCCCACGACGGGGTAGGCAGCACATCTTGGAAGGGACGAACAAGTGGATAGAACTCCCCTGCCTCTGTCTTACAAGGACGTTTGCGACCCTCATTTAGGGCCTGCCTGGATAATCAGAATAACCTCGCCTCTCAACGTTGGGCATATTGGACCTGCGAAGTCCCTTTCACCGTATCAGGCCCCATCCACAGGGGCCAGAGATCAGAACCTGGTTCTTGGGGGCCTTGACTCAGCCGACCACACGCAGGTTGTTGCCCCCTCCCGCGGGAACGTGCCCTCACTGAAGGCAGGGCTGTTTCTCTCGGAGTGCAGCAAGTGTGCAAAGGATGAGGGTGAGCTGTGGTGGTTTTCAAGCTGAACACACTTGTGTGGGAGAACCGGGGCGGTTCCGGCCCCAGGGGCCCTCTCTCGGGAGGCAGGGTTAGGGTGTCTGTGACAGTCACTCCGATGACCTTGGGGCGGGGGCTGTGGAGAGTGAGGGGAGCTCTGGGCTGACGGAGACGGGCTTGTGGCATCCCAGCAAGCCCCCGCCCCTCGGGTCTCAGATCCCCCCTGGGCCAGGGGGGTCTCAGGGGCTCCTGTTTTACACGGAGTGGTGAGAGTTGAGGGACGGGACGCGTGCAAAATGCCTGCCACTGTGTGTGTGGCACACAGCGGGCGTTCGGCACATGTGAGCGTGAGCGCCGGAGTTGCATAAGACACGGGAAGTCCCGGTGTCATCCAAGGGGCTGGGTGGAGGAGAGGGTGGGCGTGCAAGCATGGGCGGTGGCTCCGAGCTGCCCTTCAAAGCTGCCCCAGGGTCGGTGCAGCGGCGGCGGGGACCCCGAGGGGCAGGGCAGCCCCAGGTCTGCCCAGCCCTTTGGCTAGAGGCCCCAGGTGCTCTCCTGACCCCGATGGGCTGATTTTCTCCCCTTCCTGGGTGGCCCACGGAAAGTCCTCTTGCACCCACAGCCCAGGGCACCTGAATTTTTCATGCACCTTGGGCATCCACCTGCCCAGGGCCCGGGGTCGGACAGGTGAAGATCGGGGAAGAGGGAGGGGTGTGAGTAAAGCGAACAGGGGGAGAGGCAGGCGAACCGACTTCCGGCGAGGCACACCGGCCTCCTCAGCCAGCTGGGAAGTCCTCCGATCCCTCCTGCTCGACAAGAGACTCTGCCTGTGGATTCTCCGTGTCTCCGCTGGTCTTTGTCCCCACGGCTCCTTGGTGGCCGCACCTCCTGGGCTCTGAGGCCCAGCTGAGCCCAGGTTCCATGGTCCCGGCATGGCGGGCTGCTGGTTGACGCCTACCCTGCCCTGGCCCCAGGGGTCACTGACCCGCCCGTGCATCGGCATAAAAAACGATCAGGTGTTACCGCTTTGTCCTTCGAAGATTCATTCAAAGAAGAGGAAGTGAGTTTTTATGTGAACCCATCACACCCAGTTTTCTAAATATTTACACACAGCCGAGTCTCTGCCCCGAGGGCCCAGGGCCTCCCGTCCCTGTGAAACTCACCTGGGGTCCAGGGACTAATCAGAGCCCCAGCCAGCCCTCCTCTCTGCCTGGGCGTTCAGAGCACCGGTGAGCATGGGGGGGCTCCTGGCTCGGGTGACCACAGATGTCCTCTCTCACCACGTTCGTGTCTGGGGTCCTCGGGGTGGCTTCTGAGGGCCGGTGTGATTGTCCCCACTTCAGTCCCTGCCCTCAGTCCACCACACACCCTGTGGCTGCTGGCACACATGACCACAGACCTGGTGGCTTCAAACAGTCCCAACTGATCCCCTCGCCGCTGAATTCCGACATTCCTATGCAGGTTGTCAGCGCTGTCACCGGGGCTGTGCCCCCCGCCGAGGTGCGGGGGGTGGGTCGTTCCTGCCTCTTCCAGTGCTGCTGGCTGTTTGCTGCCCTCAGCTCCACCTCTGCCTCCGTGGGCACCTGGCCCCCCGCTCTTCTGTCCCTGCTCACGTGTATCCCTCCTAAGGACACGCGTGGCTGCGCTCAGGACCCACCCAGATGCCCCAGGATCGACGTCTCATCTCCCAATCCTGGACTGCGTCACATCGTTCACCGTACAAGGTGGCTCTCACGGGTTCCAGGAGCTGGGACATGGACATGTCTTTTTTGGGGGGGCACAGTCAGCTGCATGCACACCCCAATGTTCACACAACCTCAGCTCCCTGACCCCTGGCCGTTCCTCCGACACATGAAGTGCATTTCCAAGGCCCTTCTCCCCTCCCCCGCCCACCCTGCCCCAGTCCCTTGCCCCAGCCCTTCATTCAGGACTCAGAGGTCACTCCACTCCTTCTGAGCAGCAAGACCTGGACACTTCCCAGCTACTTTCTTAGCTTGACCACCCCAAAACCTGAACACACTTGCATGTTTATTATTTAACGTCCTGTCTCCCTCAACCGGCATGAATGGCCCTCAGCAGCTCCAGCACTCGCTCTCCTGCTCCCCGCTCCCCAACATGTGACTTCCCTTCCTGTGACCTCATGACCCAAGGTGGCTGCCCTAGCTCCAGCCATCCTGTTGGCATCTCAGGCAGGGGAAGAAAGACACAGGGAAGGGCAAGAAGAATTTTCTTAAAAGCCTCATCCAACGACTTCAGCTCACACCCCACTGGCTGCAACAGCCGACAGGGCTTCCATGACTACAGAAAGGGACAAAGGATGGAGGTGGTGACAGGCTGACTTGGCACATCCGGGCGTCTAAGCCCAAGCCATCCAGTTCTGGCACCTGTGAACCTCGGGGCTCCACCTAAGAATGAGAGTAGTTGCTTCCACTCAAGTTGGCCATCATGGCTGCACTCCCCTTGGAAAGAGCGCCAGACCGGGATTGGGACCTGGGCTGCAGGTCTGGCTCTGCCGCTAGGAGCTCTGTGACCTCGGGTCAGGCCCTCCCCTGCGCCTGTAAAGGGGAAGCTGGACTGGATATGCGGCCGCAGCGGTAGCCCCTCCTCACCATCACTGCACTCACCATCACCACCCTCGTCGTCACCGTCTTCGCCGTCCTCCTCATCGGCGCGGTCACACCCCTCTGTGCCGTCATCCTCCTCCCATCACTAGCATCTCTGTCATCGTGACTGTCGCCACTGTGGTCACCGTCAGCGTCACTGCCATCCTCGTCCCCGCTCCGGCTGGGCACCCAGTGTGCAGAGCAGGCGAGTGAGCGGCAGCTCCTGTAACCCTTGCTGCGACGGTGTCAGAAGCTTTGACTTGTCTGCTACAACTTGCACATGCAGAGTGAGGAAACTGAGGCTCGGGAGGGGTGAGTGACCTGCCACAGGCATGCGGCCGAAGGTTCCTGAACCAGAACATGAACCAGATCTCCCCGTCTCCAACCGAAGGCCCAGGGCTAGGAGCCCTCTGTGAGGTTCCACCTCAGCTGCCACCCACCCTGTGCCCCAGGACCCCGGAGCTCCGGCCTCACCCAAGCACTGACAGAGCCTCTACTCGGATTCCTTCGTCACCAAGGAGCCCCTCCCCGGGCCTGCCCCTTTGCCCCCCAAAGCTTGAGGCAGGAGCCCCTTCCTTTCTTCAGTGTGGATGGGAGGCCCCTGCTTCAAAGCCAGCCTTCCCCTGGACGGGCTGCCTATTGATGAAGCCACATTGTCAAAGGGCCACATCAAAGCCTGCCAAGGTGGCTTTCAGACTGGCAGCTCACAAAGCGAGAAAGGAGGCCTGGGCTGTGGGGAGTGGCGAGGCCCTGGTTGCCGAGCCCAGCTTGAAAGTGCTGCCTAAGAAGTTGGTTTTGCTGCTTAAAGTGAGAGGTCACAGCACCATGCCCCCTGCCCCCAACCTTCCGCCACCCGAGTAGCTTCAGACATGGGGTCTAGGCTGCCCCTGTCCATGCAGGGCTCCAGGCACCCGGAGGAGACGCCTCTGGGTCTGTGAGAGCAGGGGGCTGTGCAAGGTGCAAGGCCTGCCCCTGTTCTGGGCCTGGAGGGGTGGCTGCACCCCCCTCGGCCCCTCTGCGAGTGCCCGTGGGTGCAAGCGGCCCTGAGGTCCCTAGGATGAAGGCCCCCAGCCTGTGGCTCTCCACAGTGGCTGTCAGGGTGCCACAAGCTGGCTCCTAAACGTCCCATCTCCTCTGAGCTCACAGCGGGGCCCACAGAGATCACTTGCCCCCCGCCCCGAGTGAAGAGCCAGCTGCTGCTGAGGCCAGCGCCTGGACTGGGGTCCCGAAGGTCAGGTTTGCGGTCTGCTTCCTGCTCGCCATCGATGGCAGCCATCGTTTTCTGGGAACTTAAAATAGGCTGAACCTTTGAATCGTCGTCATCATCACCACTGTCTTCACTGCCACTGTTATCACTATCGTCACCGTCGTCACCATTGTCACCGTCACTGTCACCACCTCCACCATCATCACCCCCGTCACCACCATCGCCATCACCATCACCACCATCATCTTCATCACCACTGCCATCACCATCATCACCGTCATCACCACTGTCACCATTGTCATGTCACTATCACCACCTCCACCAGCATCACCACTGTCACCATTGTCACCGTCACTGTCACCACCTCCACCAGCATCACCACCATCACCATTGTCACCGTCACTGTCACCACCATTGCCATCGCCATCACCACGTCACCATTGTCACCGTCACTGTCGCCACCACCACCAGCATCACCACTGTCACCATTGTCACCATCACTGTCACCACCACCACCACCACCATTACCACCACCTCCACCTCCACCACCATCACCACCATCACCTCTACCACCATCGCCGCTGCCACCATTCTATTAGGACTGTGGCTGTGACCAGCTACGGCCGTGCTTACTCTCTGCCGACATCGTTCTGAAGACTTCGTGTGGTTAAGTCATTCACCCAGACAACAGCCCTGGAGGCAGGTGCCATCGCCCAGATCCCCACTTTGCAGACGGGGAGCAGAGGCCCAGATTGCACAAATGGTCTGCCCACACCCACTCAGCTGCTAGGCAGCAGGGTCGGGGCTGGACCTTGGGTCCCTCTGAGCCCCAGCACCTGCTCTGTGGCTTTTGGACTCAGGCTGATGTCAAGGTGGACCCGGCGCTGAGTGGAAGGTTGGCAGAATGAGCAAGAACAGGAAGTTTCAGTGGAACCGCCCTGTCTCACCCTGAAAGGACAAGGGGTGTGCTCTGGCCTGAGCTTCAGAGACTTGGCCCTTGGTGGAGGACGCACCAGCCGGGGTTTCCTGGGACCCTTGGAGGGCTGCACCCTGACCAGCGTGAGAAACACCCCAGCGTGGCGGAAGTGTGTGCTCATCACCAGGCTGGAGCCACAGCCGGGGCCCCGGGAACCTGTCCGTTCGGTGCTCGTGTGTCCATCACTGAGGAAAATGACCGCAACTAACCTAGAGGAACGTCAAGATATATATAGACACAGGGGTAGCCTTGATCTACCCGAGAAACCGGCTCCAGTGACTGAGGCTGGCAAGGCTGACACCCACAGGGCAGGCCGGCCCAGGAGTCCAAGGCCAGAGCCCTTCTGTATGGGCCCACCCCTGGACAGACGGGTCCTGTGGGCGCCACAGTGCGGTGGTTGGGGCGCCCCGGGCCCAGGCTCATGTTAGCTCTGCTGGGGGCCCGCCCCCTGGGCACCCTGCACCCGCCTGGCTCACCCACCAGGGGGGCAGCCCGGCAGCCCGGTGTGGCACGGGCTCTGCTGCAGGCGGCCTGCGTCCAGACTCTGGGTGCCTGACATCGCAGCGAGGGTGGCCTCAGCCTCGGGGGCCGCAGCAGCGCCCTCCCCCGTACGACGGGGACTGGGACGGCAGTGTGGCCCTCCAGAGGGGATGCTGAGGGCCAGGGGTTCAGAGCAGGATCTGGCACAGGGCGAAGGCTTCCCAGGCATCGGCTACCCTCTGCCCACACCATCCTGAGGGCTCCGTTCAGATTCGGTTGACCGAATCTTGACAACAGCCCTGCCCCTTGTCATCGCGCCTGCCACAGAGGGGGGGCCGGGATGCTGAGGCTCCTGCTGCCGCAGGCGGTGCTGTCGCTGGTGCTGCCATTTTGGTGAAGCTGCTCCTGGTGTGGCTTTGGGTGCTGACGGCGTCCCTGTGCTGGCAGGAAGCTGGCGGCCGGCGGCCCGTGGGCATTCCACTCGGCAGTGGGGCCAGGCTCCAAGGGGTGCCACTGCTCGGCTGTGCGAGTGACCCCACTGTCCTGCTCTTCCTCCCAACGCACGGTTCTGGAAACGCAGGGCTGCCAGGGAGGCGGCAGGGGTGGGGGGCACCGCCGCTGCCAGCGGGCACTGCGGGCCAGCCTGGCACACCGAGCCGCTCAAGGTGCGCCAGACTGCAGCTGGCCCCCGCCCCCGGCCCTTTCTTCTCTCCCCTTTTTGTTCGAGCCCTTTTGATTCGGGAACAAGGCCCCTTTATGTGGCGCCTCGCCTGGCCAGGCCTCGCCTCCCCACCCAGGGCTGGGGATTTCCTTTTCATCTGGCACCGGGAGCCCCGAGCTCGGAGTGAGACAGCAGGAGGGGTTTGGTGCTGTCACAGAACCTGGGTGACTCAGCTTTCACGGAGCATTGTGGCCTGGCGGCTCGGATACTTTAAGTGGGAACTGCAACAAAGGGGAGCCTGGGGCCGCGGGAAGGTGACGCTGCCTGCGGGGCTCTCGCCAGCCTGGCCTTCTCAGGCTCGCCCACTGAAAGGTGGCCCCTCTCCCAGGAGGACTATTCCGTTTCAGGGGGAGGACTGGCCTGTGACCCCATCCTCTTAAGGGCGACATTGAGCAGGGCTGCCGTCTGGGGGGTGGGGGGCGGTCAGCCGCCGGCTCCTTGCCCCCGCCCAGCTGGCTCCTCACCTGCCCTTAGCTCCTGGAGCTTCCCACGGGCGCAGAAGGCTGCTCCAGCCAGACATTGCCAGCCAGAGACCCGCGCAGCGGGCCTCTAGCCCAGGTTCAGTGAGCCTGCCTGGAGGGGCCGGCGATCCGGGATCCGGGCAGACGGGGAGCCTGACCAGGTGGCAGGACCCTGGCGGGAGGGCTGGCCACATGGACTCAGCGACTCGACGTGCGAGCGGGACAGGGAGGACAGGGATGGTCTCCCCCTGGCTGCCACGCATGCCTGTGAGTCATTCAGGTGGAAATAAACAGGGACCAGACCGTGAGGTCCTCTGTGCCTCAGTTTCCTCACTGTGCAGTGGTCCCCTCGGGGCGCGGTGAGGGTGCGTGGTGAACGCCCACTCGGCGCTCAGAAGGCACATGAGGGGTCCACAGCACAGAAAGACCCGTCTGGGGATGGTTAGTTTTTCTGCGTCTTTAAATTGTCCCATCTTTCTGCTGCTGGGTGTCACGTAGGACGGCCCAGTGATGCGGAGTGAGAGGCCGGGCCATCCAGGGGCCGCCTGCCGGAAGCCTTGTGCTGCGGGGCCGGCCTCTGCCTCGGGCGCCTGCTCTGCTGGGCGGGGTGGGAACCGAGTCAGCCCGCCGGGTGCTGGAGGACCACATGGGTTCTGCGAAGAGAGTGTGCAGTGGGGCCTGGCCATTCAGGGCACGCAACCCCAAGGACTGCTTCCGTGTCCGCAGGGATGCGTGCTGACCTCTGGCTGGTTGGAGGCAGGACAGCCGGTGCTGTGCATGCAGGCTCAGGGTCACAGGCCTGGCACTGCCTTCTGGGGGCCGAGTGACGTGGGCCAGCCCCTTTGTACCCCAGTGAGGCAGAGGTGCGACGCCCTTGGGGGGATGGAGGACTCAGCATGGCCACCCCAGTGTCTGCAGCCCTCGGGACCACGGTTGGGGAGCATATGGGGAGGGAAGGAGTCCGGGGCACACCATCCGTGAGGCAAAGGGCCCTCCTGTCAGGCCAGGGGAAGCTCTCGGAGGCGGACCCCGTGTTCCGAGGGCAGGAAAGGCTGTGCCTCGGGGGGACGCATGTCTGTGACGGAGTGAGTTCTGAGGCTGCCATGCGCAGCGTGGCAACGTGGTGAACGAGGACTGTGCCCAGACAGTCTGGGAGAGGTGCTCTCCAGCGTTCTCACCGCACACACAGAGCTGCCTGGGTGAGGAGGTGCGGGGCTCACCGCTGGATCCTGGGAATTATTCCACAGCGCGCTCGTAGGTCAAACCATCACCTTCCACAGGTCACGCACATGCGATGACATTTGTGGACAATCCCCCACTAACGTTAAAACAATAAAAAGGGAACGGGCAGCAGCCTCTGCCTGGCGCTGCTCTGGGAACCTCCTGCAGAGCCAGCAGCTGTGCAGGGAGAACCTCAGGGCGCACAGTGGGGCCGGGCGCTGGCGCTCCCTCCGCAGACCCCACTGGTGACCCCCACTCAGGTGCCAGGTGCATGCAGGGCCCAGCCGGCTTCCCGTTTCCCCAGCTGGGTCCCCAGATGCAGAGAGGAAGAAACCAGCCTCTCCGCTGTGTCCTGTCCAGTTTCTGACCCCTGAGACCCGAGAGCACAGGACAAGGGCCAATGCTGCCCCTGAGTGCGGGGCTGTTTGTTACGTGGCACTGGGAGCTGGGACTCATCCCTGCGGAACAGAGCAGGCTTTGCACCAGCGCTCAGCTTGGCCTTCCCATCGCAGGCAACCCTGACACCAGGCGGAGCGGCCCAGGAGGAGCTGCTGGAGTAGATGGGGTCCCGTGGGTGGGCCACAAATGAGGGTGGCGAGCACCTGAAATTGCACACCAGACTCTGTGCTTACATTTGCCCTGGGTTTGGATGAGGCAGGCCCACAAATGACCCCTTCCCAGGGGGGTGCATGGGATGGACTGTGCACAAGGGAGCAGCTGCAGCTTTTCAGTTCCTGCAGCCACACCCCTTTGCTTGGAGACTCCGAAGCTCCTCCCATAAGGGGTGGGGCCTATTTCCTGCCCCGCCCCCACCTCACCCCGGACAACCTGGACAGGCCTAGGACTAGTTTCCACCTGCAGAATGTGCTAAAGGGACAATAGGTGAAGTCAGAGGTCTTCAGGAGGCCGACAGCCCCCACGCTGTCACCTCGGGAGGTGGCTCTGAGACCGGGTGTGGCCCCGAGGCCGTGAGGAAGTCAGGAGAGGACAGGAAGGGCCGCAGCCAAGAGCCATCATGGACCAGGCTGCGTGGCGGAGCGGCCCTCTGGGACCCCAGCCCCAGCGGAACTGTCCGATGGACCGAGCCGCGGGAGAGGCTCGGGCTGGATCAATGCCAAGTGCATCCAGACTGGGGACCCACAGAACCGCCAGAGATAATACACGTGGGGGTTGAACCCTCCCCCGGGGACATGTTTATTGATTTTAGGGAGAGAAGAAGGGAGGGAGGGAGAGAAGCATCATGTGAGAGAGAAACATTAGTCAGTTGCCTCCAGTACAAACCCACAACCCCCCTCCCCTGCCCAGGCCCCAGGACGATGCTCCGACCACCAGAGCCACACCAGCCAGGGCCCCCCGACTTTTGCTGGCCACACGGGGGCGTGAGACCAGCCACGTCCAAGTCTCTGTCCCTCCACCCAGTCTCGGTGTGGCTTTTTCTTTATATCCTTCAGGGCAGGGCTTCTGGTTGGCTCAGTGCCGGGTGGCTCTGCACGAAGGTGGTTCTGTAGTTCCGCTGTGGTCTCGACGGGGTCGTGGAGGACACCGCTCCGCGTGTGCTGCCGCGGCCCTGGAAGCCCCTGGTTGAACCTACTCTTAGTTACATGTCAACGAGCGCAGATACTGTTGGTCTCTAGTCTTGATAAGGGTGTGGAGTTTCCTTTGAAGTAACTCCAAGTAAAGAATAAAAACCAACCTTTTTGTTTTTTTATTGTTGCAGTATTCAGTGGGATGTTTCTCCGGTGCTGTGAGCTCTGCGGGGGTGGGGGATCCGCTGCACCCCAGGGGTGACCACTGCTGAGGGAGGTGGCAGAGTCCAGGACTGGCCCAAACAGATAGAAAGCCACTGCCCAGTGACCTTCCCTGGTCACTTAACCTTCCCTGCACTTCATTCCTCACCTACAAAGGACAGACACCAGAGGGCGCTGCACTGGGGTGTTGTAAGGGGTAAAGAGTCGGGGCTTTTGACATTGTTCCAATGTCCGCTACCCCTGGGGCCGTTCTCAGGGGTCTGTCACCACAAAAGCTCTAGGAAGTACAAGGTCTGTCCAGAAAAGTCCAGCCATTGTTACTGTAACGAGAGAGGTTTGCACGCCATCGATGTAACCCGGCAGCCAAGGAGAGTGGACTGGAACGCGCCTGTGTGAACAGTGAGGACCCCACTGTACCGGTCAGTGGGGGCGGTAGACGCCGTGGAGTGAGCACGTGTGCTGTGCGGCCACACTCAAGATGACGGAGTGAGCAGAGCAACGGGTCTGCCTCAAATTGGCGTCAAGCTTGAACATCCCTCCGTGGAATCTATTCCGGTGATTCGGAAGGCTGCAGCTGTGGGCAGCTGGTGACTGGCAGCTTCATCAGGACAGCACGCCCGCTCCTGCGTCACGTCTCGTGTACAGTTTTTTAGCAAAACATCAGATCACCCAGGTGACTCAGCCCCTCTACAGCCTAGGTTTGGCGCCCTGCAACTCCTGGCTTTCCCCAAAACTAAAATCTGCTGAGTTCAACCTTTGAAAGGGGAGAGATTTCAGACCATCTAGGAGATTCAGGAAAATACGATGGGGCAGCTGGTGGTGACTGGGAGAACTGTGTGAGGTCCCAAGGTGCCTACTCTGAAGGGGACTGAGGTGTCATTGGCTTATGCACAATGTTTCTTGTACCGTGTGTCTTCTTCAATAAAGGCCTCTGTTTGTCACATTCCATGGCTGGTGCCTTCGGCGCAGCCCTCGTGAGTGTTGTCGAGTGTCTGTTTACAGCGTGGAAACCTCGGCACAGCGCAGGTGGGTCAGAGTGGGTCCGTCTGAGGTCAGAGGCTGACCACTCCGTGGAAACCATGTCCAGACCCACGTGGGCACATGGGCGCTCATCTGTGTGCCTGCAGCTGTGACGGGAGAGTCCCCGAACGCTTCACCCCTGAGTCAACAGCGCTGGTGGCCACAGCTCCCTCACACCCTGGACCTGCAGAACATCTGGGGGCTTCCCACTTGCAGGTTTGAGCCCCAGCCTCCCCCAGACTGCAGCCCACCCACCCCTGCAGCTGTGCTCAGGAGTTTTCGCCTGGTGGGCTTGGCGCTGGGGAAGCGTCTGAGGGCGCAGGGGTCTGCCGCGGCTGCTGCGCCTGCGGCCTCACGCTGGAGCGCACATCTGAGCTGTGGCTCCGGGGACGTTCCGTGCACCCAGAGAAACCCCATTTTTCCTCCAGGTGAGGCACTCGGAGCATCTAAGCCCAGTGCAGGCTGGTGGGGCTCTGACCTACGTCCTGAGCCGGGACAGTGGCCCCTGTCCTCCTGGTCCCGGCACCCGAGCAAGCCAGAGAATCCCAAAGGAATTTTCAAGTGACACTTTAAAGAAACCCATTCACAGGGAAGCAAGTTATTTTTGTTGCAAAGACAACGGTGGAAACAAAAAGAGGTCCCTCCCACCCCCATTCCTTCAAGCCGGTCACTGTGGCGGCTGGAGTCTTGTGTCTGCCCCTGCCAGGGCCGATGCAAAATCCATCTGTGTTTTTCTCCTGTTTGCTAACAAACTGCTGCGTGTACAAGGCTGGACGCCGCCTTCCGCTGGCTTCATCCCGAGCTTTCCCCACCCAGCATGGAATCCTCCAACTGCCCTCTGAGGCTGCGCGGCAGAGGGCCTGGCCTGGGGGCCCAGCACCGCCTCCAGGCTCAGGGCTGGCTCCCGGCCTCTGCGTCCTAACTCGGCGGGCGAGGGGCCCCCGCTGGCCAGCCGCGTGACCTCTCTGTGCCTCCATTTAATTTTTTAATGGGGCTCCTCGTAGCCCTTCCCCAGAGGGCTGTGTGAGGACTGAACGAGTTAATATGTATAAAATGCCCAGAGGACCCCAGTGTAGCCAGCTCTCTGAGAAGTGGGTTTTCATCCTCTGTCCGACTCTGGGCATGGCCGCCCCACTGGCGCCGCCCAAACTCGTCCTCCGCGTGGCCGGGCTCCTCTACTCTCTGGGCCGCGGTCTCCTCATCCGTGGAGCGGAGCGCACAGTCTCTGCCCTGTCCGTTGCACAGAACTTGGGTGCCGTGCAGCGGAGAGTGGGCGTGAAAGGGAAGGTGTGGCCAACATGGAAACTGGGGGAAGTGCAGTGGAGAGGTCTGGAGCGCAGGAGGGGCCCTCCATGCTGGCGAGCAGAAGAGCAGGGTCCAAACCCAGCCAGCGCGCAGGGAGGGGAGCTGCTTCCTCACCCCGCCCCGGCCAGTTCCAACCCCCTGCTGAGCCCGAACAGCCTGAAGTGTCACTTGCCTTTGTCACCCGCCTTCTCCCGGGCTGTGGAAGGTTGCTGGCTTCTCCGCCTGGCCTCCCACCAAGGAAACAATGTGTCCTGCTCATCATCGTGTCCTCGGTGCATGGGGTGCATGGCCCAGCACAAAGCTGGGACTCAGAGCACTGGCCACTGAGTGAGTGAGTGCGCGTGCGCACGAATATACGAACGGGTGGGCGAACGAGTGACAACGTGTTAACTACAGAGGACTGTCCGACTGTATTTCCACCTCACACGTGGCCTCGGACAGCCATTCCCGAACCTGGCGGGTGTCAGATGGGCCTGCAGACTCGTGCCAGACACTTGGAAACATCAAAGCCTGGGATGCTTGTCTTGAAGACTGTAATGGCTCCTTAGTACTCAAAGTATAAGGCGGCATTGGAGGACCTGCTGCGAGTGGGGCCTGCGGGTGGGTGTGGCCTGTGGCTGGGTGTGGCTTTGCAGGTGAGCGTGGCCACAGGAGGGTGTGGCCTCCAGGTGGGCACCAGGCCCCGGGAGCTGGTCTGTCTGATTCCAATCCCACCAGTGAGCCACCTGTGGCTGAAACAAACACCCCCGAGCCTGCCTTCAGAGGGGCACTCTGCAGGGTCATCCCAGCGGAAGACTTACAGAGACAGAGGCCAGCTGGAAGGAGCTGAGGTCGACGCTTCTTTTTTTAAGATTTTATTTATTTATTTTTAGAGAGAGAGGAAGGGAGGGAGAACAAGAGGAAGAGACACATCAGTCGGTTGCCTCTCTCACGCACCCCGACCTAGGACCGAACCCCTGGCCCAGGCACGTGCCCTGACTGGGAATCGAACCTGTAACCTTTCACTTTGTGGGACGATGTCCACTCGACTGAGCCACGCCAGTCAGGGCCAGCTTAGATATTCTGAGTTCACTCTTACAGAGGCTTCGTGGTAAGAAAGCCACTTCCTTCCTCCCTGGGGCATCTGCCCAGGTGGCCTTGCATCTTCTCAGGGCAAAGGTCAGAGGCATTTGACTTGGATTCTGCACCTCTTCACCCAGCACAAGCTGAGAACCGTCGGATGGCGGGCTCTGAGCCGGGGAGGGCTCCTTCGTGAGGACGCGGGTCGCCCGTAATGACAACGTCATCTCGGCTGAGACACTTTTGCTGTATCTGTGTTCAAGTCCCCAGCAGAGACACAGGGCACTGCCAAAGGGCCTGGCAGCGGCCTCACCAGCACTGTCCCCAGACCGAGGACAGCGCTCTCAAACTCAGCCCTTTGCCCCATGACATGTGTTGTTAAAAGGATTTAAAATCCAGGAGAGAAATGCGTGGGGTCTGTCGGCTGCCTTGTGCAGGCCTCCAGCAGACACAGGCCGAGGTTGCCTGGGCCCCGTCGTCCCCTCTCACGTCCAGCAGGGGCGGCGCTCAAGCCCCGCCGTCAGCCTGTCAGTCCGCTGCAGCCCTGCATCCGACCTGATTTCATCCTGCTGGGGAAGGGTTGTGCGTGTGAGCTGGGAGAGCGGCGCAGGGCCTGCCTGTGAGCCCATCACTCTGGTGGCCGAGGGGCGGGCAGAGATGTCCACCGAAGGCCACCCTCGGGGGGTGCTAGTCACGCAATTTTCTGCTCGCAAGCCGCGTTGACTGTGAGCAGGCAAGCTGACCAGTCCCCTGGGCTCCCACCAGCTGCAGCCTCCCCTCCTGGCAGAGCTGCTTGTGGGAAAGAGCCGGGGCGGCCAGGGCACCAGGTGGGAACCTGCTGTCCCCGCCCGCTACCTGGGAGACTTCCTTCATTCACTCGCTCGTTCGTTCACTCGTGTGTGACCTGGGGGGCTGGCTCAGGCCCAGCCTCGGGAGGGGGCACTGAGCAAGAAAGCGGGGCAGCTCCAGCCTCCTTCCGACCTCGAGGCCTGGGTGCAAGGTGGATGCAGGGAGTGGAGGGGACCCCTCACCCAGCCAGGGAGTCCAGGAGGGCCGAGGTGCGAGATGCCCCCTCCCAGGGCGGGGACTTGCTCAGCTGGATCGCCAAGAAGACTCTAGACAGGCCCAGAATGGGAGCAGGAGAGGAGACTGCTGCTCCCGGGGTGGGGACAGGCAGCCCAGTGACCCCGAGCTACTGCAGAGCTCCAGGGGGACTGGACGGTTCACCCGGGTGAGGCAGCAGGAGGCGGAGATTGGGCGGTGGCAGGGACCAGAGCAAATCCAAGTGCAGGTGAGGGCATGGCCTTCACCCCGAAGCTGGGGAGGGGCAGCGCGGGCCAAGCACGCAGGGCATGGCAGGCTGGGGGACAATGGTGGCCCCTGACAGAGATAGAGAGGGACCCAAGAGTAGGGGAGGGAGGCTGTGGGGTCCATCCGCCTGTCTGTGGGAGGTGGGCGCCTACCCCGGCCTCTTGAAGTCGAGGGAGGAGGACCATTTCCCACTAACGAAGCGAGCGTGCACCCGGCCAGCTGTTTCCCGACCCGGACCCTCGTCACCGCGCTGCACCGGGGCTTGCAGCCGCAAGGTTCCCTCCCACATGAGCCCAGGTGGCCAAGAAGCCTCCCTCACGGCCACAGCCACAAAATCTGTCTTGGGGCAGCCACGTAGGAAGGACTTGCCTTTGATTTGTGGAGAGGGTGGGGCTGGGCCCCACACACAGTGAGAAGTGTGTCCTCGGTCAGCACCAGCGTCCGCCCAGCTCGCCGGGCCAGCATCCCTTGGAGACAGGTGGGTGACCTTTCACACCTCCTCAAAGAAGCTGAAGGAACACACGTCCCTGCGGCTCAGGTGCCCATGGCCGGTCCCAGGGATGCAGCGCCCTCCAGGTCACGTGGCCCAGAGGGCCAGGTCAGGTGCTGTCCTGGCACTCCTCCCTGGCCATGGGTGCACCCCAGAACCAGGCCGGGTGGGAGGTTTCTCAGCTCAGACTGCACCGGAGGATGGAGGACGTGGGGCCTGCTGTGGAAAGACGGAGGGCAGGCATCCTGAGCCTGGGTTGATGGCGCTCAGGTGGGAGAGACAATGAGTGCAGCGGAAACAGAAGCTGAGGAGTTCTGGAACATTCCAGATCCAACCCCTTCCCTGGGAGAAATGGGAGACCGTGACTCAGAGCCCACCTGTCCGTCAATGCCAGCCGCTGTGCTTGGACTTCAAGGCCCGCTGCCCCCGGCCCCCTGTAGTAAGGGGGTTAGGGAAGACCCCCAACACAGCCCCTCTTCCGGGGCACCTCAGAGGCAGCAGCGCCCAGAGAAACTGGGGGACGTGAGGGGCAGGCGAGGAGCATGCCCGTCCTTGGGGATGGGACCCAGGGCCCGTCTGCCTGCCAGCGCCCTGGGAGCCCTGCCGATATGCCCCCCACCCAGCCAGCCCCCACAGCTCCAGCTCCAAGCCTGCCTCCCGCCTACGGGTTCGAGTTTCCTGCTGCCTGTCCCCCAGGACGGCACCGGGACAGGGACGGACAGGGCCTGCCTGCCTCCCGCAGCATACCGGCTTAGCAGGAGATGGCCGACGTTGACCCCTGCGGGCCTGGGGATCAGGACCACACGGGGGCGTGGGGGAGGCGGGAGCTCCCAGGTGTGATGCTCTGGGCCTTGCAGGAGCAGCACATGTCTCTAGAAGGGAAGGGCAACCTGTGCCCCAGGTGGAGTGACCAGCCTGTGCGGAGGCCAGGGCGGGGCTGGGGCAGGGGCTGACCTGCTGGCTGCAGTCTGCGTCCTTAGCCCTTGTCAGGCACCGCCAGGCCACAGTCAGGGTCAGCAGACCCCCACCCCATCGGCAGGCTTGGGGCACACTATTAGCACTTACAGGCCGAGCTGTGTCCCCAAATTCTTTGGTTCACTCCTGACCCCCAGCACCTCAGAAGGTGACTACATGTGGACAAGGGGTCTTGGAAGAGGTGACAGGAGTAACACGAGGTCACCAGGGTGGGTGGGTTCCAGTGCTTTGTGACAGGGGTCCTCAGCAGCAGAGGACATCAGGACACAGATGGGCACAGAGGAACGACCATGTGGGGACACAGGAAGGGGACGGCCATCCACACGCCCAGCAGAGAGGCCTCGGGAGCAACCAGCGCTGTGACACCTGGGGCTGGGACTCCAGCCTCTGGGGTGGGGACCGTGAGTGTCTGCTGTGGAAGTTGCCGGCTGTGGGACCATGTCAGGGGCGTGGGGATGACTCAGCAGCCCCCCGGGGTTGCCTTCCAGGGTTGTCTGGGAGCCGGGGGTGGAGGAGTAGGGGGACAGCTAAGGGGACTGGCTTCCTCAGGGCGCTGAGAGGTTCCAGAATCGGCCGTGACCTGTGACCGCACCAAAGCCGTCGGACTCTGTGTTGTCAAGGGGTGGACAGTAGGGGACACGGGTAGGATCTCGATAAGGCTCTTAGAAACGCATTTTGAAAAGGCTCAGCTCAGGCCCCCAGATGACGAGACACCTGTCTCGAACTCTTGCCCGCCCCCTTGGCAAGCCGCTGTGTCCTCGGGCGCCCCGGGCCTGCGACAGCACTCGAGCTGGGCCCGCCCCAAGGCTCTGCTGACAGACAGGAGAGGGGTCCTGCACCCAGGGGGGCTCACTGTCCGAGGGCTCAGCAGTGCTGAAGCCCAGGGCTCCTGGGACCCTTGGCACCACGGAAGCCTCTCTGGCAGCATCCAGAGTGGCCCCAAAAGGGGGCTGTGCCCCCCTCACCCAGGGAGGCTCCCGTCTGGTGCTGAGACTGTGCTCTGCCCATAGGAGTGAGGTGGCCTCAGCTATAGAGGGAGGCCAGCTGGTCTACCCAGAGGAAGCATCTACCAGGCAGGGGATTGGCCCGAGCTGTGTGTGGAGATCCCACCGTGAGTCCCACCCCTGTTGCTCAGGCCCTGGACCCCACCCTCAGCCTGTTGGGGACCAAGGGCCAGGTGGACAGGTGAGGCCAGATAGAGGTTCTGATGGCCTCGCCTCGCATCCCAGCTGCATGACCTTGGATGGGTCTCCTTGCGTCTCTGGGCCTCTGTTTCACATCTGTAAGGCAGGGCTGAGCAGGGCTGTCACAGGACTTCCGGTCCCGCTGGCTCCGGCTACCACGGCAGTCTCGGCTCCTTCCCGCTGCTCTTGGGGGGCACGATTAGAGGGAGTGTGGGTCTGGGTCCAGCACCCGTGTTGGAAGGCTGGGCCCGCATCACAGGTCCCTGCTCTCTGTTCTGGCCCCTCCCCCAGCTCACTCTCCAGGGGAAGCACCCGAAGGTGGGGTCACAAGGCATCACCCAGGTACCAGACAGGGCTGGAAGGCGACCTGAGGGTGGGCGCATCAGAGCAGAGGTCTCGGGACTGTGCGTGAGGTGGGCTGGGCCAGGCCTGGGGGTGTCCAGGCCGGGGTCTGGAAGAGACCAATTAGTCAAATGGTTGCAGTGACCATTTGGAAGCAATTAACAAGGCCGCCATTACCACATTACACCCCCCACCTGGTGCAGCAGGGCGGGGGAGGGCGGAGGTCACCGTGTGTGGGTTGTGGGGGTGCCTCCTCCTGGCCCAGCCCGGCAGGGTTTCGTGAATGAGAGCCACGCCCCTTGGGGAGGCTGCCATGGAGTCAGGTCCCTCTGCTTTGGCCCGGCCCGCCACGCTGAGGCCCTCAGGGTTGTTGGGGCTCTTCCTGGGCCAGAAAGACAGGGGTCAGACAGATTCGGATGGAAAGGAAGGCCTCGGTGGGTGGGTGGGTGGGCAGGCGAGCAAAGGCCGGGAGCCTGGAGGGAGAGGCTCTGGACAGAGGACGAGGTGCAGGTGGGCGGCCAGGCGAGTGCCCCCCCAACACCAACCAAGGGCAGGGCTGCAGCAGGGCCTGGCCCATGGGCAGGAAGCGGCTCCGGGTTTTGGACAACACCCTCGGACTCCGGAGCACTCCGGCGGGGGGGGGGCAGGGGAACACCACCTGGAGGGCTTTCCTGCCGTGGCAAAGTCACACTGGATGGGACCTGCAGCCGTGGGGGTCCACTGTCCCCACATCACTGTTAACGGTGCCCCAGTCCCCCCTCACAGCCACCACGTCTGTGGTCCCTACGGACGGGGTGCACTCGGCACTGGGGCCTCGCTGTGTCTCCCTCGCTGCACCGGAGGCCTTTGACCTACGAGAAGTAGGCCAGGGCCCCACGGCAAGGCACTGGCTGGGCTGGCCAGCCGTCCGTCCGTCTGTCCAGCCATTCACTCATCGTTGTAAGATTAGGTACCTGGTGGCTACCATGTGGGAGTGACAGGCACAACAGAGAACGAAGCCAGCAGACACCCCTGCCCTCCTGGCCTCCCGACACCCCCAGTTCCAGGGTGCGGGCAGACCTGGGGTTGCACACAGGCTGACCCCCAGAGGGCAGCATGGAACCTAGTTCCAGGGCGCCCTTGGGCAGCGTGGAGAGGCAGGAGGCTGCACACTCCGGGCTGGCTCCTCCCCATCTTCCTGATGGGGCCCGGGGAGGGCGGCGGCTGAGGCATGTACAGCGAAGGGGGTTGGGAATCCTGCCCACCCCCACCCCGCAAGTTGCGCTGACTCTCTTCCCCTCTAGAACATGGAGTCTCATCTTGTCTCTTCCTGTTGCGGCCTCAGGAGGCACCTGCCTGGCTTGGGAGCAGAGCGAATGGCCTTCAAGGCGCCCACAGCCCTCACCACGTCCCTTCCGTGCTCCATAGGAAACCCCGGTGGCCAGCAGGCTCAGGCAGAGTCTGTGGGCGGAGCCTGGATCAGCAAGGTCCCCTTGTGGCTCTGTCCCCAGAGGCTGTCCTGTGTCCCCAGAAAAGCAGGCTCCATCATTCGAAGTCTGGGCTCCCAGCAGTCGGCAGCCTGGTCTTTGGACTATAGGGAACGGGGCCACCAGTCACCTCCCAGGGACTGGGGTTCTGGGTGATGCCCTGGGGGTGCCCCACCCAGGGCCCCCAGGCACTGGCCATACGGGGGTGGGGGGGTTCTGTGAGGACACATCACCCCATCTGTGTTGGGCCATGGTAGTGAGAAATGTCCCCATGGGGAGCAAGGCTCCTGTAGCTCAAGGGAGCCCCGGGCCTGAGCGCCTGCCCCTCCCCTAGGGAGGACCAAGGTCCCACATCCCAACTCAGCAGGCAGTGAGATGTGGGGCCCCAGGTGCCGCCCCCCATCACCTCATCCCTGAACCTGGAGCCAAGGCTGTGGCCTAGACTGCGGGACCCCATGGTCAGTCCTCACCCCTGCCCTGTCCCCCTGCCCCACTGGGCCCCCTCGCCTGGGGTAAGCCCCCTGGTTTGAGGCTGATGGGGAGGGGGGACACGGGCCACAGGGGGCGCCGGGACAGAGGCTGGGGGAGCTAGAGAAGGGCGTGAGGGTGTGACGTTTGGGAACACTCTCTCCGCAGCTTCTCTCTGATGGGGTCCCAAGGAGAGAGAAGGCCTCGCAGGCAGTCCCAGGCCACTGGGACATCCACTCTGTTGCCCGCGACCCACGGGGCAGGGGGTCCTTTCCCCCTCCTCTGGCCCCGTCTCTCTCCTCTCCTGTCCCTTCCCTGCGGCCGCCAGCCTCCCCCGCTTCCCTCTGGGGGTCACTCCCTGCTCTCCAGGCCCCCCTTTCGGCTCCTCGGTTTCTCTCCTCTCTGCCATACTCTCTCCCGCTTCGCCGTCTTTCTCTCTGTGCCTGTCTCTGCCCCGCTCTCGGGGGGCTCTCTGCCTCGTGCCGTTTTCTCTGGCTCTCCCGTCCTCCTCTCCAGCCGCCCCCCACCGCAGCCCCCGACTCGCGGCAGGGACCAGACCCTTCGAGACCCCCCGACGTTTGTGAACCTCGGGCTTCCGGATCTGCCCGGTTGGAGGGCGAGACAGGATAAAGCCCTTCTCGGCCGCCGGTCCACCTTGCCCGGGCCGCCAGAGACAGCGCCGCGGCTCCCCCAGGGACTGGGGGGCGCAAACACGAGCCCAGGCGGCGTCCCCCACGCGCGCTCGCGCCCAGGCCCTCTCCGCCACCGCCCTCCGCGGCCCCTTCACTACGCGCCGCCTCCAATGGGCGTTTGTCAGCGCGACTGACTTCCCGCAAGTTGTTTTCGCGGACATCAGTCAGCGGCGGCGCCCCCATTGTGCCGGGGAATTGATGGGGGGCGGGAGGGGGTGACAGGGCCCGGGGCGGCTGCCTAGAGGCCTCGCTCTATAATTTTCGGAGGCATAATTGGTCTGGGGGAAGGGGCGGGGGCGGGGCGGGGGAGGGACCTTTCAGAGCCCGCAGGGCGCGCGGGGGCGCGAGGCGCGCGGCGCAGCGGAGCCGCGGCTCGACGGCCGTGCGCGGGGGCGAGTGTGCGCAGGCGGCCGCCCGCCGGAGCCCCGCGCCCGCCGCGCTGCCCACGCGCCCGGGCTCTCGCCCCTCCCGCGCCTCCGCCGGGGGACCACGTCGGCCTTTTGTTGCCGAACCGTCTTTTCTTTCAGCGCTTTGCGCAGCAAGGGAAATTTCACCCGATCCTGGGCGAAAATTAAAGGAGATTCTCTCTCTCTCTCTCCCCCCCCTCCTCCTCCTTCCGCGTTTCTCCCCTCCCTGCCCCCCCTTTCCGCGGAGCCGGAGTCAGCACCGCCTGGCGCGGGAGCGGGCTCTGAGCGCCCAGCCCTGCTCCGCTGCCGCCCCTTCCATGGGAGCCGCGCTCGCCCGCAGCCGCAGCCGCCTCGGGGCGGGCGCAATGCCACGATGGGCCTGATTTGGCTTCTGCTGCTCAGCCTGCTGGAGCCGGGCTTGCCGGCGGGCCCCGGGGTGCGGCTGCGGCGCGATGCGGGAGGCCGCGGCGGCGTCTACGAGCACCTCGGTGGGGCGCCCCGGCGCCGCAAGCTCTACTGCGCCACGAAGTACCACCTCCAGCTGCACCCGAGCGGCCGCGTCAATGGCAGCCTGGAGAACAGCGCCTACAGTGAGTGTGCGGCCCGCGGTGTCTCGGCCGGGGTCCCGGGGAGGGGCGGTGTCCCGGAAGGGTCAGCGCTCCAAGGGTGCAGGGAAAGCGGGTCTCTCCTGCTGCCGGAGGGAGGCTGGCCGCCGGGGTCCCCTGCCCTCCCTCCAGGTCCAGAGGAGCGCGAGGGGGCCCTGGGGGTGGGGTGGGGCTCACGTCCCTAGAGGACCAGGGCCGCTGCCAGCCATCGGAATCTGGCCCCCGCCCCTGCCCCACTCCGCTGGTCGGAGGGGCGCGCGGTCCGCGGCCCAGGGCTCCTGGCTCTGCAGCACTCAGGGGCCCTGACAAGTTCGAGCCCTTCGAGTTTTTCGGAGAAAAGACGCTGGACAAGGCATTTATCATCCTCTTTATTATTTTGACGATTTCTCCTCCTCCTGTCGAACCCCCCCCCCCCCCCCCCGCGCCCCACCGACCTTCTGCCCTACCAGCTCGCCGCCGCCCAGGTGGCGGGCAAGCGCGGCTGCCTCTGAGCTGAAGATGCTCGCCCGGGCCGCCGCCGCCTCCAGTACCCTGTCTTTGCCCCGGGTAGAACCTGCAGCCTCTGGCCTGTGCCCTCGGCCGCCGGGCGCTGGCCGGGCGGGGCCTCGGGACACCGGTTAGAGGCTCGGAGGGTCTTCCGCTTGCGCCACCGTCCAGCGCGGCTCCGGCGCTGGGCTCCTCCAACCACCCGGCCCGGAGCTGGTGCTGCGGCCCCGCTCCGTGGGGAGCCCTGAGCTCGGGGCCTGGCCGGGCCGCCGTGGGGGAGGAGGGAGGGCGGCCGAGGCCTCGGATCCTCTGACGGGGCGCGCGCTCTGACTCCCACCGGGCGCAGGACGCGTGCCGTGCGTTTAAGGCGGCGGCGGGAAAGTGCTGCTTCCCCGAGGGAAGCCGCAGCCCCGCAGGGCATTTTCCGAGGACGCTTCGGGGCGGCGCAATGGAAACTAAGTGTCGCCGGGCCTTCCCTGTGCGCAGGACGCGGCCGCGGGAACTCGGCGCTCGCCTCCCGAGGTGTCCCGGGTTCTGTCTAAGTCCAGTCCACCCATTGCAGCCGCAGAGCATCGAAATCCTTGGGGTATCCGAGGCAGGCAGCGGGGACACAGAGGAGGGCGTGGCCCGCAGTCGCTCCCATCCTGCATTCCGTCTGGAGTTCCTCTGGTCGCCGGGCCTGAGACTTGGGGGCTCAAGAGGCCGGCAGCCTGCACCCCCGAGGGCTCCCGGGAGCCTCCATGAGCTGCATCTCCATCCCTGGGCTCCATCCTGTGGAGACTCGCCCCCTGGAGAGGGTGCCCTCCGCACCCCAACCCCCTTGTAGCGGTTCTGGGGTAAAGACCCCCACCCCCGGGCCTTTGGTTGCACACCCGCCCCCAAGAAAATGCGCCCTTGTGTCCAGAAGGAAAGGTGTTCGGGAGATTAAAACTCTTGGGGAGTGGCCGAGCCCCACCTGTGTCCCGGTGAGCTCTGGGCTCCCACCTGGATGCCTTCCCGACTGTCCCTCCGACGGCACGGGACGGTCATCTGCTGCCCAGGTCTGACGCCAGCGGGCCTGGGTGCTGCCTGGGTGACACTGTCAGCCGGCTGCTCCAGGGCCCCAGTAGTCCCACTGTGGGACCCCAGGGCACTGTGGCACGGGCCGTGGGGCTGGAGAGCCCAGACTGGCGTCCGCAGCCCAGCTTCGGATTCCAGCTCACACATGCGTGTGCATCTCGGGCGGGGCGCTGGACCCCAGCGGTCTCCTGAGACCTGTCTCCACGTCCTTCATGGCCACACTCCCTGGCAGAGAGTCGGCGGGTAGAAATATTAGCTTTCTTGCCCCCACCCTTCCCCCAGGTTTGAATTTCTCTCCATGGGGCACATTCTCTGGTGCTGCTCCTTTCTGCCTCCTGCCCAGGCATCGCTGTCTCTCCCCCGAACGCCCCATGTCAGCCTCCTCGGGCGTGCGCTTCAGTTTCGGTTAGGGCCAGCCGGCGCCCAGTCCTGGGCCCTCGCCCCACGCTCCGAGGAAGGTAGAGGCGTGATGAGCCCTCCCGACTCTTCCCAGGCATCCTGGAGATCACGGCGGTGGAGGTAGGCGTCGTGGCCATTAAGGGACTCTTCTCGGGACGATACCTGGCCATGAACAGGAGGGGACGGCTCTACGCTTCGGTGAGTCCAGCCCCTTGCAGGGGGTGGGCACGGAGGGAGCTGCCATCTCCCCTGAAGGTCGCTCGAGGGAGCTGGGAGCAGGGCAGAGGTGGTCCCCCAGTTCCCACTGGAATAAGGGGGCCCAAGCAAACCTTGGGTGGAGCAAGTGTGAGCCCCGGGCAAGAACTCCCCTCCCCGAAGCGCAGGGAGGAGGAGGCAGGGAGTGCAAGCCAGGTCTCCCCAGGGGTGGAAGGAGCCGGCTGATAGTTCTTAGGAAGGGACCCAGAGGAAGGGAGACAGGACCCAAGTCCCAGGCGCGCAGGCTGGAACCCAGCGTATCCTCCGCCGGGGCTCCCACAACAAAAACACAGCCGTGGCTCTGGGGGTGTGGGGGCACAGGGAGCGAAATGCACGAAACCTGTCGCCTCTGGCTGGTCGTTGCACCCGCTTCGGCCGGTGCCTTTTCAGGGAGCCAGAGGGGTTCCATTCCTGTAACCGACCCCACAGGGCCCGGAGGGTCGCGCCCACGCAGGCCCCTCCCCCCGCCCTGCGTCTGCAGGGGAAAAGCACCATTCTGCCCTCTTTGAAGTCGGGCAAATCACCCTCCAGGAGAGTCACAGGAAAACCCGTCTCTGAGCTGATCCTTTTGTCACAGATGCCCAACCGCTTTGCTAAAGGAAATACAAAAACTGGACTGCGCCCCCGCCTGCCTGCTGTGACGCAGGGCCCCTGGGTGGGGCCGAGTCTAGGCGGAGGGCCCTCTGGTGCCCGGCCGCTCAGACCTCAGCTGTGGTTCCCCCACAGGGCGTGCCCTCAGCCCGGGGTCTGGTCTAGAGGTGGAGTGTAGCTGTCCAGTCCCTTGGCGCCATGTCCCGGTGTCGGTGAGGGGAGCTGACTGTTCCTGAGGGGAGGGGCACCCAGTGAGGAGGGCTTGCCAGCCTGCGCTCACGGTGCAGGTCTTACGGCCGCCGAGGACCCCTTGGCTACACCGGGACGTCCACAAAGGGGCAGGGAAGGGTGAACTGAGAGGGGAAGCCTAAGGCTACTGCCATTGCTTTTATGGGCGACTCAGGCCCAGGCTCTGGGGACAGAACAAAGAGTGAGCTGGGCTTCCGTCCCCAAAAGCTGATGGCATTGGCTTTGGGGAAGGAGGAAGAGAGGGCCCTGGCCTCACCGGGAAGCAGCCAGGAGGTCTAGCTGAAAGGTGAACTTTCCAAAGCACCAGTAGGCAAGGTCTCACCACCCTGCAGAAACCTGGAGGTGAGGCAGCCGGGTGCCACCCCACGTCCCTGTCCCGGGCACCACCAGCTGGCCTGTGTGTGCTGTGCCCACTGCCCTACCTCTTGGCTGTGGGGTCCCCTCATCTTTTCGTTGCCTCCCATGCCAGCTCATCCACTTCTGTGGCTCGGTAGCCTTTGCACCCTGACAGCCCCCAGTTGCAGCCTGGCCTCCCTTCTTAGTTAGAGGTCACCTTCAACAGCACAGAAGATGGCACACCCCAACAGGACAGAGCAGCTCCCCAAATGCCCCGATTTAAAGATTGCCCCCCCCCAGCCACACACTCCTGCCCACGGCCGGCTGGGGCTCACGGTGGACACCAGCTGATTCAGCGCCACGTCCAGTCCTAGGCTCTAGCCCTGAACCCTTCTCCTGCATGCACACCTCTTGTCTGCTGCCTTATCCTCCTGGCTGGAACCCTCATGACTCAGGCTAGCGTCTCGGCAACCGTGGGACAGGGCTGCTGGCCTCCAGCCTTGCCCTCCTCCTGTCCTTCCGTGCATCTGTGCATCTATTCACCTCCATCCATCCATCCATCTGCTCTCCCTCCCTCCCTCCTTCCTGGCGTTCATCCCTTCACGCAGCAGTGGCCCGTCATGCCCCGTGCGAGGTGCATGCTGAGGGTCTTCCTAAAATGCACACCCACTCAAGCGTGGCCTCCAGGACCTCCCCATTGCCCACAGTTATCACTCAGGTGCCACAGCTCTGCCCCCAGAGCAGCGGCCCGGCCCGCAGGCCTTCTGCCCCCACCCCCACACCATCACTCCGAGACTCAGCTTCTCCCCAACTCTGGCCCCCCTCTCAGCTCTGCAAAACAAGCCATTTGCCGCCCTTCCATGCCTTTGGCTGCCCTGTCACTGCGTGGAATGTTCCTGCCCCCACAGCTGCCCGCTGGAAAGCACCCACCCCTGCCAAACGACCCTCTCCAAATGCCACCTCCCTGGGGACGGTGTCCAGTCGACTTCCTCCTGACACCTGCGTTGTGCCCACCCACTGCCTGCCTTACACCCTTGGAAGCCCCTAAAAGGTGCAGCAGAGGGCTCAGCCCCCCAAGAGCCCCCACAGGAGGGCCTGAGCCCCCTGCTGTGTCCAAGGTTCACATGGCTGTGTCCTTTCACATGGTTCCCTCCACCCCCACCCCCCACCAAGTGTCTCGGCAAAGAGACAGCCCAGCCTCTGGCTTCCTGGTGGGTGGGACTGAGCCCTTGGGGACGCCCCTTCTCCAGGACAGAAGATGGGAGTCACAGTCTGTCACAGTCCATCATGGGGGACAGACACCAATGCAGCCTGCAGGGTGTGAGGGTGGGAGAAGCTGGCCCTGAGCCCACACCACGCAGGGGGCGGGCACCGGCCAGCATGGAGCCTTACCCCTTGCAATCTGGGAACTGGCACCCCCGGGCCTCAGTTTCCCCACTTGTAAAGTGGAGGTTGGTCTCCAGCACCCCAACTCTGAGCCTCCACTTGTAGGCAGAAGAACAGAGGGGCGTGGCTTACGGGGACAGGCGGCCACCCCGAGTCAGCCACAGCCTCCCCGGCTGCCACCCAGGGCACTGTCGCTGAAACAGCTCGCTTCCGAGTCCTTCCAGGTCACCCATTGCTGAATTCCTGGTCTGGTCCCCACCAGCTTGGGAACACCTGCACTCAGGGACAGACCCCGAGGGTCTCTGGCTCCTGCTGGGTGGCCAGGCCCAGGGGAGACGCCAGGTCCCACTGCCCGCCTTCCCCGGTGCCCGGCCCTGCCCTTTGACGTAGTTCAAGGAGGGGAGCCCTGCAGGGGAGGCGGCCCTGGGCACAGCCGCCTGCCTGCAGTGGGGACTGAGCCCCACCTGGCAGGTTGGGTTGGGCAGGCCACGGAGGGGCGTGGGAGACTGGGGAACCCCGGAGGGGAGGCAGGGAGAGCCACTCTTCCCAAGGGACTTGGGAAACCTTGTTGGAGTAAAGGATGCTTGCTCTGAGTCCCAAAGGCCAAGTTCACCAGACACAGGTGGGCGGAAGGGTGTGAAGGCGTGAGGCACAGCCCAGGCAGCGGCGTGGACAGCCGACAGGCATGGGTCCGGGCGGGGTACAGACGGGGTGGGCAGATGGGAAGCCGTCCCTGGGCCCCTCGCCCTGTGTCCCGTGGCCTTCGGGCTGCTGACCGTGGCGCCCTGCCCCGAACTCGCAGGAGAACTACAGTGCCGAGTGTGAGTTTGTGGAACGGATCCACGAGCTGGGCTACAACACGTACGCCTCCCGGCGGTACTGGTCGGGACCCGGCGGGCCCGGGACCCAGCGCCGACCCAGCGCCGAGAGGCTGTGGTACGTGTCGGTCAACGGCAAGGGCCGGCCCCGCCGGGGCTTCAAGACGCGCCGCACGCAGAAGTCCTCGCTGTTCCTGCCCCGCGTGCTGGACCACAAGGACCACGAGATGGTGCGGCTGCTGCAGAGCGGGGCCGGGCTCCGTGGCGGCCCGCCCAGGCCACCCGGCACGGGCGCCCAGCCCTGGCGGCGGCGACAGCGGCAGAGGAGCCAGGGAGGCGCTTAGCTGCCTGCCCGGTGGAGTGGGGGCCTCAGGCCTTCTGCCCGCATGGCAGGCGTCCACTGTCCAACCCGGCTGACCGCCACGGCACGGCAGCTCCCGGGACGGACTCTCCCTACTCGTCCCTGCCCCCTCTCCTGTCCTGCGCCGGTGGCGCCTTTGAGGAGCGACAGGATGGTTTCCCAGCCCTTCCTGGTTTCCTTGGGCAAGCGCCTGTCAAATCGGGACCAGGGGCAGAGCCGCGCTGGGAGGGGGGCGATGCTTCCAAGGAAGACACTGTGGGTGGTGTTAGCCAGGAGCCCCGTCCACGTCCACAGCGAAGACTCGCCAAGTGCAAGGCCCCCGCCAGCCAGGTGGCTCCCCGAGTATAGCTGTGGGACCACGCGGGGGACTGTGTAACCAGAATATTAAAGCATGTTATTCTGCCTGTTATTTGATAGAGGATAGTGTGGTCTGAGGGGAGAGGTTTCGGAAGCTATTTTTCAAAAGGTGTAGATAGTTCGTATGCACAGAAAGAAAGGCTGATACATGCGGGACTGTGTGTGCGTGCACGTGTTTGTGAATTCCCGTGACTGCAGACATCTGTGCGTGGACCTGTGTGCACGCAGGCGTGTACCAGTACCTGTGTGTTCTGGTTGTGTTTGAACCTGTTGTGCACGTGTGTGGAGAGAGCGAGAGAGAGGTGCTTTGTTTCAAGTTCCAATGAACCCTGTGAGTGAAGCTGTGTGCTTCTCCAGGACATTCTGAGCTCCTGCCCAGGCCCAGGGGGCTCTCCAGCAGTCTGTCCCTGCAGCCCTCCTGGGCCCTTGGGCATTTCTGTCTTTACCTGACAAAATGGGGCTCAGAGCAGTGGCGCTGGCTGGAGTCCACTGCCAGCAGGGGGACGAGCTCCTCTGGGTCCAGGTGACCTCCCTGCCCCCTCCACCTGCTTCCCCCGACAATGAGGGTGGGCGGGGTCACCTGGCACAGGCCCAGGTGGGGGCCAAGGGCGCGGCAGGGTGCCCTCTCCTCTGGACCTCGGAGGAAGCAGCCACCCTGGAACTGGGGCCCAGGGGATGGGTGTGGCCGGGGCCTCCACTCTTTTCTCCCCGCTGTGGTCAGCCCAGACTTGGGGGTGCCGAGGACAGGGCCATGGGGAGTCCAAAGACAGGCTCGCACCAGTGTCCCTATCCCTGACTCCTGTTCACCCCCGGCCACTCCCTCCAAACCAGCTTTTTGGTTTTTAAGCATAAAAACGAAACCTGACTGTCCAGGCTAGTATGGCTCAGTGGATTGAGCAGCAGCCTGCGAACCAAAGGGTCACCAGTTCGATTCCCAGTCAGGGCACACGCCTGGGTTGTGGGCCAGGTCCCTGGTAGGGGCGTGTGAGAGGCAACCACACACTGATGTTTCTCTCCCTCTCTTTCTTCCTCCTTTCCCCTCTCTCTAAAAATAAATAAAATCCTTAAAAAAAGGAAATGAAGCCCAAAGGGAAGAAGCTTTCGGTGTCAGATCGAAGCACTTAGGGGAATGCAGTGACCACAGCCCTGGTGGCAGGTCAGAGCCACGGTGTCAGGACCCTGGGGGACTGCCTGGAGCCTGAGAGCACTTTGTGGGGCGGTGGGGGCCACGGTCACAGCTGGCACACAGCCAGGGAGGCTGAGGCTCCAGAGGAAGCCTGATCTGTTTAAGGTGCGGGGTCCCTGGGTGGCCCCTCCCCGGACACCCTGGGTGCCTGGGGCAGGCTGCAGGGGGAGGGCCTGTGCCAGGTTGGGTTTGTGAGGAAGTGACGTGGCCAACGTCCTACTGTACTCCACCTGCTGACCAGCAACATGGTGCCCGGGAGGCCCAGGGGCCTCTCCTGGACCGGGCCTCACCCCAAAGTCACCCACCTCCCTGTGGGTCTGGGACCCACAGAGGTGGGAATGCAAAATGGGTGGCCACTGTGGGGCCTGAGTGGCAGTTCCTGAGACAGGGACACACTGGCCCAGCGTGTGACCCAGCAGCGGCACCTCTGGGAACAGCCCCCAGACGTGCGGAAAGCAGGAGCTCCCACAGACGTGTGCACACGTGTGTGAGACCATGCTGTTCACACTGGCCACACGGGGTACCCACCACATGCGCCGGCGGTTGGATGCGGACGGGACATGTGGCCCATCCGCACAGTGGACCGTCGTCCAGCCTCAAGCAGGAAGGGGACTCTGACACCTGGGGCCACGTGGCTGGACCTTGGGGACAATTAAGTTAAGCCAGTGTGACTCCGCTCTGGGAGGCCCCTGGAGGAGCCAAGTTCATGGGCAGAAAGGAGGACAGTGGGAGCGGGGGCTGCGGGCGAGCAGGCAGGCAGCGAGTGTTTAGTAGGGACGGGGGTCCCGGGAAGACGAAGCCCCAAGGTGGTGGTGGTGAGCAAGGGCCATGGAACGCTGTGAGGGGCTCCACGGCACGGCACTGCCCCCTGGAAGAACGGGTCAGCTGGCCGAACGCCAGAAAACATGGGCACAGCCCAAGTGGAGGGTCGTGCGCCTTCCCTGTCAGAAGCAGACGGGCAGAGCATCCGAGCTGCTCAATGAGCTGGGCTGAGTACATTTTATTGAAGCTCGGCCAGCCAGTCGGCCCGTCTTCAGGGAGCTGAGCTGACAAGGGCAGGCTCTGCTCGCCCACACCTGCCCCCAGGAAAGGTGGCCCTGCCTGTGTGCAGCCGGCAGACCAGGCCCCGCTGCCCAGCCCCGAGCCCCTGCCCGAGTGGGTGGCCCTTCTGGTGGGGAGGACGGGCTGGCCCCGGGTGGTGGGGCTTCAGCTGCTCCGAGCGGGCCTTTGAGCCCCTCCGCAGGTTCAGAGGCCTTCCGCCTCCCTGGGGGCTGACGGACCTGGAAAGATGAGCAAGCAGGTCTATAATTAGCACCCACCCATTGAAGGATGACCTTGCCAGGGCTGCATTCCAGGGCTGAGCCAGATATAGCCCCCTGGGCTGACCCCGACCCCTGCCAGGCTGCAACAGCTGGACGGCCGAGGGGCTGTGGTCGGCACCTCGGAGCTGGGTCTAGGGAGAGAGGCAGCCCAGCGCTGGACTCAGACCCAGCCTCGGCCACTCCCATGGTGTCACGATGGGTCACCAGAGCCCAGAACCATCTCGACCTTTCCCCAGCCTCAGTTTCCCCATCTGTCCACGGGCTCCCACGGTGGTTGCTAGGATACGCTGAGGGGTGAATGGTCTATAAATAAAAGCTTCACAGCCATGAGTGGAGTGGGAGAGGGCAAGCTTTGCTTTTTCCAGAAAGGTCTGGGAGACCAGGAGCAAAGCGTGCATGCCCAGGAACCTGTTCCACGGGGATCTTGTGAGGAGGTCGAGGGTGGGGCCAGTGGAGAGTCTGGGGGACACGGGGAGTGCTGAAGGTAGGCTGGGAACTCCTGGGAGACCCTGTGCCTTGGGAAGTCCATTTCAGTTAGAAATTGCAAAAGTTCTACCCATCCATTCATCCATCCATCCATCCATCCATCCACCCACCCACCCAGCCATCCTTCTATCCACCCACCCACCCAGCCATCCACCCACCCACCCACCCATCCATCCACCCATCCATTCATTCATCCACCCACCCACCCACCATCCATCCACCCACCCATCCATCCTTCTATCTACCCAGCCATCCTCCCATACATCCATTCACCCACCCAGCCACCCACTCCTCACCACCCACCCACTGAGCGTGGGCCAGCCAGACGCCAGACCTCCTGCCCAGCAGGCAGCTACACAGGTGAGTAGCTTGTCCTTGTTTACGAGGGGCTCACGGCCTCACAGGTGATGGAGGCACGGCTCCAAATCGCAGGGCGGGAGCCGTGACCTGGAGAAATTCGGAGACAACTGGGGCCACACCCTGTTAGTGAGGACGATGGGGACAACAGCCGTCAGGACCGTGTTCTTGAGAACCAGTGCCCGGGCACCATCTAGATGAAAACATGCTCATCCGCCTTTAGAGCCGGATCGAGACGTGGAAAGGCCCAGACTGAAGGGCTGGGGGCCCTGTGGGGGCGGGGGTGGGGGTGGGGAAAGAACTGGCTTCATGGTCCGGATGTTCAGGATCACAGGCCTTGGCGTTCGGGTCTCCGTCAGAGCCAGCCCTGGTTCGATGGCCCCTCACCCACCACGCCCACAGCCCCAGAAAGCAGAGCAGCCCGCCAGGCCAGGCGGGACAGGCCTCCTGGGCTCTCCAAGGAGAGCAGAGCCTCCCAGAGCCCCGCCCTCCACCCTCCCTGAGTTCCTGGGGGACTCGGCGGAAAGGATCAGCAGGAGAGGCTGTCAGGGAAACCGCCCTGTCTGTTTGGTTCTCAGGAGGGGGCTCTTTTTCCTTTGCAACATTTCTCTCTGACCTCCTCCCTCCACGCACCCTCACCAGCCAAGGGCCGAGTTCATGGGCAAGTTCTAATTCTCATCTCAGGCAAGCAGACCGGCCCTCCAAGCACCCGGGGGCCCCCAGTAGTGCTTTCCGGAGTGGTCTCTGTGCTGGGACTCTGGTCCAGGCACCCCAGCCGCCCCCACCCCGTCCCACACCCTTCCCCTCTACCCCCGCCCGAGCTGCCCCAGGACCAGCCTTCTTGCCACCTCCACTCCGCAGGTGCCACCGCTGCTGGGAGAACTTCTGAGGCCCTCCTACCCAAAGTCAGGTCCCTCTTACTGTTTCTTCACGATGCCTTGTTATTTTGTCCACAGGTCCCTATGCAATCTGTAATTATCTACTTAATTGTGCAGTCACCGCTGCCCACCCCCACCCTGTTGCCCACCTGAGGGGCGAGGCACCTGGCCTGCCTCTCCTCCGAACCACGTCTGCCTTTGGTTGAGGGCCACTCACAGCTGCTGCCTCCGGGGACATTGGATGCCCCCCCCGGGGCAGGAACCGGGCGAGGAGGGGGGAAGCTCTGGGGTCCAGGTGCACTGGACAGTGAGGGCCAGGGGGTGTGGGCAGGCCCCTAGCAGCCTCTGCTCCCCTCTTTCATGACCTCTGGCAGGCAGGTGAGGAAACAGGCTCAGAGAGATGGAGCAGTTTTCTTAAGGGGCACATGAGGGTTGGTGCCAAGCTCTCTCCGGTTCCTTATGTCCTTACAGGGTGCCCAGGACAGGCGGGACATGCAGGGGTGGGCCGGTTCTTCAGAATGTCAGCCGCAGAGTCACCTGGGGGGCCAGTCAGACAGAAAAGGCCGCAGACTCAGTGCTTCCGCCTCTACCAACAGCCCGACCTGGGGGATCTGTGGAGCAGCACGTGGGCTGGTGGCTGCTGGGCTGCAGGGTGGCGGGCGGTCGGGGTGGGTGGGCCAGTGATGGCTCCGATGCGTTATGGGGCCATGGGAACGTTCTCACTGACGGGTGGACGGCTGCGCAGAGCTCTGAATATAGACCCGGTGAACTGTACGCCCTGGGAGGGGGGCTCGGGCGGTAGGAAGGCTATGTCGCAGGGAATTTTATTGTTGCAGCCCTGTCCGTGAGAGCGGAACTGGTGGGGCCCTCCCCAGGCTTTGGAGCCAGGAAGTGGGGGCTGGGTTGTCCCAGGGGTCTGGGAAGGCGCCCCTGCCTGCAGTACTGGGGCCTACCAGCAGGTGGCAGTGACCTCAGCCACAAGCCCCAGGTGGTCCCAGCTGACCAAGGACCTGGTCTGTCCAACCCTGGTCTGTACACCAGGAGTGGGGGACAGTGGCACCTCTGTGACGTGCTCACAGCACTTACCGGGTCTCCACAATGACCCTCCCAGCACGCCTGCCTAAGACGGTGCATGGAGTCAGAGGGCCCCCTCCCCAGGCCAGAGCAGGGCGGGGGCCCTGGGCATGCAGTGGGCTCCCGCTCTTGTGGACCCAGGAAACAGGGCTGCAGCCCGTGCTGAGAACCAGTCTGTCTGCACGAAACAATGGTGGCATTAGTAACAGCGAGGAGGAGGGAGAGGAGAAAGATGGAGAGAAGTGGCCCGGCTCCTCCGGGCCTGAGGGTCTTGGTGCTGGTGTGGAGGGCACAGGGAGCAGTGGTGTCTAGCCCGGACAGCCCCCCGCCCCGGGGGCAGTTGTCCTGGGGCTCCTCGGGGGGCAGCCCTGCGTCCTCGGCCAAGACTAGTGGACTTTGGTTACCGTCCACTAGTTTCTCCCTGGCAAAGGGGACAGGATAGCTCCCCTCCACCTGGACATACTGCCAGGACCCCGGAGGGACAGGGATGGGCCTGCGGGGACAGGGCCCTGGACCAGCAACAGAGTTCCCATCCCGCTGGCCGTAGTCACAGGCCTACGAGGTGCTCACCTCGAAGAGCCCAGGCTCAGGCTCTCTTGCTCAGGCCTCACGTTTATTCTAGGAGGTAGGTACTATTACCATTACCCCTGCTTTGCCAATGAAGAAAAACAGTTCAGAGAGGTGAAGCCACCTGCCTGAGGTCACACAGCACCCGCTGGGTCTTCGTGGCCAGAGTGTGGACCTGACAGACAGATGTGAGTTCCAGTCTAGCCCCACCACTCTCTCTCCATGGCGTGCTTGGGGCAATCGCTCTGCCCCTCTGGGCCTGTTTCTCCCTGTAAAATGGGGGCACCCGTTTGTGCCTCACCCCCATAAAGGTGAGACACTCAGGGGAGAAGAAGAGGAGAGCAGGTATGGACGCGGTGGGTTCGTGCTGTCATCAGAGTCACTCAGGCTTCTAGAAAAACCATCGGGACCCCACGTAATGCAGGGCCTTGAGGAGGAGACACTCACAGCAGCCCCCAGAGACGGAGTCGGCCCCGGGCGTCCTCAGAGTCTCGGAAATGAACACTGAGAATCAGAGCCAGCAAGGGTGCCCGACGGGCATGGCTTAGAGGATGGGGCGTCAGCCCGCACAGGGAAAGGTTGTCAGTTCGATTCCGGTCAGGGCCCAGGCCTGGGTGGCAGGTTCGGTCCCCAGCTGGGGGCGTGCAAGAAGCACCCGATTGCTGCTTCTCTCTCACATCGATGTTTCTCACACTCACTCTCTCTCTCCCTTCCCCTCTCTCCAAAAATAAATAGATACATAGTCTTAAAAAAAAATACTGTCAAGATCATTAAAACAAGGCAGGTCTGAGAAACTGCCACAGCAGGAGGGGCATATGGAGATGTGACAGCTGTGTGGTGTTCTGGGTGGGGTCCCAGGGCGGCCAGAAGGGACCTCAGGTGAAAATGACAAAAATCCACTTAACGCAGTCATCGGTTAATAACAACGTGTCACCATGGGTTCTGGTCATGACACACGGGCCCCTCGACTGTGTGTCACTAACAGGGGGGCCTGAACGTGCCCAGGAACTCTCTGTCCTGTTCTGTAACTTTTCTGGGGCTCTAAAATGATTACAAAATTAAAAGTTTATGAACAAATGAAATAAAATGCCGGCACCCTTGCTTGCCGCTCGGATTGGTGACAGCAGGAAAGAGACAAAACGGAACACAACCCCCAGCACACCCCGAGCCGGCAAGGATGAGGTTAAACAGGCGGCCTCCGCCCTGCTGCCATCAGCGTGCACTGGCGAATTTACGGCCGAATTCTTGGCCTGGGTCCAGAGATTCCGCCTCTGAAGATCACATCCCAAAGACAGGGGGAAACTGTTTACGCGTAGAGATGTTCATCATGGCATTGTTTATCATAGAAAAGAAGGAAAAGGCTCGGAAACCGCCTAATATTAGAAACGGAGCCAAGTGTTTAAACAAACCACGTGCAACCCCCCTCTCTGCAGAGGCCCCGGCGCCTCCGACAGGACACTGTGGGAAAGTGGCGGGCTGTGTTTACTGAGTGAAAACAAAAGTTGGGTTGGCTCACAGTGCGTCCGTCGATTCGTTCCTTCAGCAAGCAAACATGTCCTGTTGCCCAGGCTGGGCCAGGTGGCCCCGGCCCCTAGGAGCTCGGTGTCCCAGGACAGCTGGGGCCAGCCGCTGTGGCCCCCAGGGAAAGGGTGTCGATGACGGTGACCAGGCTGGGCCCCAGGGGCGGACAGCTTCTGCAGATGAGCCGCCCCTGAGGGGGCCCCAGCCTCACGGAGGAGGTGGGGTGGGCTTTGCAGGGGGGCACAGAGGCAGTGTAGTCCCAGGAGCCTGGCCGGTAGTCCCCTCGGGTGGGGACCGGGCCGAGAAACCAGGTCTGCAGGCACAGCCCAGGTTGTCGGACATTTCCCGTCAGGCAGAGGGGCCGGGGAGGGCTCAAGAGGCCACGGCCGGATCAGATTGCTTCCAGCGTCTCTCAGGAGCCGCCACCCGGCTCAGGCTCCTGGGCCAGCCCCCCACATTGTGGCAGGCCCACTCACCGTGACCGCGCCCTCGGCCATAGGAAGCTGCCCCTCCCCTCGGGACCTATCAGGACCTCCATCTCAAAGGGCCTTTCTGCGGCCGGATTCCTGGCCTGTGCGATCAAGATGGACAGAGGCCGGCCGGGCCCCTGCAGAGTGCCACGGTCACTGCTCCTGGCATGTCCGCATCCTCTGCCCCCTGGGATCACAGTGTCTCGTGAGAAACCAAACATCCCAGGGCTGACTTGACAGCCGTCCACAGCCCAGCCCTGGGTCCTGGGAAGCAGGGTCACACAGTCGGGGGCCTGGAGCGCGACCCAGAGCCCGCTCCCCCTGCCACAGAGCATCTGCGTGGAAGAGGGCTCCGGGCCCCGGGCCCCGTGCTGGGTTCCGGTGCATGACCCTGCTGCCAGCAAGCACCATGCCGCCCCCAAGAGTGCCTGACGAGGCCAGACCACCAGCCAGCCTTCCTCGGGGATCTCCCTGGCTGCACCAGGTTCTTGTGGCATCCCCACCCCAAGGGCAGAGGGGGTGCAGGACTCACCCAGAGTCACCCAGCAAGGGATTAGCGGAATGGAGCTCCCCAGGGTCCTCCCACCGACAGGCTCAAGTCCCCTGGCGGCCACAGTTGGTGGTGGGTGAGGGGGGTTGTTCCCAAGCCAGCCTGCCACTGTCGTCCTTATAAGGACAACCAGGAAATGAGGCAGGACAACCGGGAAATGGGGCAAGTTGTAAACACACGGACAAAACACAAATGCAGAAGGAACGCTGGTGCGCCCACGAAAACGCCGCTTCGCAGAGACTGGGTCAAGGTTCCCAAGCCCCGACCTGCGGTTCAGCAGGGTGGAGTGCTGCGGGTTCCATCCTGGTCACAGCACAGGCCTGGGCTTCGGGTCTGGCCCCGGTCAGGGCACATGGGAGAGGAGACCGGTTCGACCGACGGCTCTTCCTCACATCCAGGGCTCTCTCCCTCTGTGTCCCCCTGCCTCCCCCTTTCTAAAATGAAAAAGAGAGAGAGAGAACTCTACAAGACAAGCGAGACACCCGTGGGACGTGCCGACGCTGACGGCCACTGAGACCCACCCGTGCCGGCGACGCCGTCCCTGGGCTCTGTGAGTCTGCGGAGCGCCTCGAGGGGCTGCAGAGGCAGAAGGGCCGCTCCGAGAGGCCGGGCCGGCCCGTCCCTGTCTTCGGCGTCTCCGGGTGCGGCCACACCCATCGGGTGCGTGCTGCCTATGGCGGAGCCCGCCGTGGGGACAGAGGTGGTGTGGCCCCCAAAGCAACGAGTGTATCTCGCCCGGCTGCTTCCAGAGGAGGGTGACTTTGGCCTTGCTCCGAGGCCATGAGCTCTTGGACAGGCGAGTGGGGCCGTCTTCAATTCTGCAGTCGCTTCAGTTTGCTCTCAGGGTACCAAGCCGCTCCCAGGTTCGGGGGCACCCCCTCCCACCTCCAGAGTCTTCAGCCCCAGGCAGTGTCCCGACCTCCCTTTCCCGCTGGGCAGCCACACCACCGCCTTTCCCTTCATCACACTGGCAGGCCCAGGCCAGCCATTGGGTGGCACAGGTCAGGGACAAAGGCCAAGGCCCAGCCTGCACCCCTGGGTTCCAGCAGGACACTCAGACATGGGGCGCCCCAGCACCGCAGGGAGGAGACAGGACTGATGGGCGTCAGGGGACCAGAACCCAACACAAGTCTGGTTCAATGCCGGATGACGGAGAGGCCTTTCCGCTGGCCCTGGCCAGGCCCTCTGCCGGGAGCCGGCTCGCCAGCCTGTGCCCCACGTGACGGCGCTCCCAGCAGCCAGAGAGCCCTGCCTCTAACACCCACCCACCCCCCCAGCAGGCTTTTCAAAGGCCCACGGCGGCCAAGTGGGCTGCCTGCCTTTCCCCGGAGTGTGGCCTCCAGGCTTTGCCCACACTGTGCCCGGGTCACCCGTCCGCCCCACTCCAACCATGGCTGCCTCTCCCCCTGCACAACCCACCCACGGGACCCCTGACTCCCCCTCCTGAACCCTCGAGCTGTGGGTCACTCCGTGCTTGGTGTCTGCCTCTCCCGTTCACAGGGCGGCTGCGTCTCTGCTGGGTCCCCAAGCCGGGAACAGGGCCCAGGCAAGCAGAAGGCCGGCCGAGGTTTATCGAACGACTACATGAGCTTCACGTGGACAAAATGCTCCCTGCATTGCAGGGCCGACCCCGGCACGAGGGCCCCATGACAACCAGGCCAGACACAGGGAGGGGGCGGCTGAGATGGTGAAACTCTCAGTGAAGGCGCTTGGGCTTAGTGGAGGGCCGGCATTTCAGGCACCAGCAGCCGCCCTGTGATGTGATGTCTCCGGAAGACGGCCCGACACCTCCGGGGAGATGTGCCCCAGCATCGCCAGCGTTCCCGATGGAAATGGTATTAAAGGACCCAAGCAATTCAAGGGACCAAGCACCTTGTTCCTCTGGCCGTGGGAATCGGGCGTCATGGGCTCACCGGCCGGAGCCATACGCCAGGAGCCCAGCTGCCGTGAGGGCGTCTGGGACTCGGCGTGGCCGCCCGACGCACCTCTGAGCAAGAGACTGTCCTCCCCAGACGTGCGTCCACGGTCTCTCCTTCACGCGGCCCTCGAGCCGCCTCCCGCAGGTGGTTTCACCAGGAAAGGGAGAGCGTTTGAGAGATGGAGGCGCCGGCGGCACCTCGGTGAGTCAGCCACACGGCAGTACTCTGGTTCCGGCCCCACGTTTGCCGTAGGTATTTCGGGGCGGCCAGGGTCTCGGTTGCTCCTGCGGGTCCCGGGTTGGACGTGAGCGAGCCGCTGGGAAGCAAGGATGACGGTGACCTGGCTCTCAGGGAGTGACCTCGGGAACGCCCGCAGCGTCTGTTTTAAAGGACGCCGCCATTTGGTCTTTGCCAAAGTAGTGGAAAGAAGGCCCCAGAATAGCAGGCTGGGCCTGCCCCAGCTCAGAAGCTGCTTCTTGGGCTTAGAGCCAGGCATGGGGGGCATGGATGAGCAGGCCTGTGGTCACCGAGGCCGGAGGCCTGGAATGGCCTTTGGGCCCCCTCGGATGGCCGGTGTCCCTGGCCTCGAGACGGCAGGCAGGTCCCACAGGGAATGTCAGCGGGGAGACTGGCTCAGGAGAGCAAAGGTGAGTGGAGAGCCACTCCTTTAGGCATTAGCTCCAGTCCTGTTCTTGACGCGCCCACTCTGGAGACGGGAAGACTGAGGGGGGACACCTGCCAAGGCCTCAGAGCCAGAGTGAGGGGTAGAGCCAGACGCCCCCACTGCCCCAGGGGACCCCTCGACGGCAGCAAGGATGACAGTGCTGCTGAGTGACGGGACAATGACTTACCTGCCACGGGGCCTAGAGTCCCAGGGGTGCCTCGTGCCCCCGTCTGGGCACCCCGACCCGGGTAGGCGACCAATGTGCAGCAGGGGTGCTTTCGCTGAGGCATGGGCGAAGCCAGTGAGACGGGCGCAGGAGGATGGCGGCCCCTGGGATCTGACTGGTGCTGGCTTCCGGAAGGGTTTTTCCAGGACTTGATCCAGTGAGCGTTCGCTGTGCCCACGGTGACCACAAACCCCAGGAAGGCACAGCACAGTTACCAAGAGACCTGCAACGCTGCCGCGCTCTGGGCCCCTCGCTGGTGAGTGGGGCAGATGACAGGTGCCCATCTCTGGGGTCGCGGGGGAGGAGGTGAAACACAGGCGCCTTCCTTGGCTGCACCGGCCACCTGGGGCCCTGACCCCACTGGCTCCTGTCCTTTCATCGGGTCCTGCCCTGACTCAGCCCAGGCCCCCAGGTCCCTCCTCACCGCCAGCCTTGTGGCTGGTCCCCCAGCTGGCCCCCCAGCCCGCCCAGGCAGAGCTGGTCTGCAAGAGGGCCTGCTCCCAGCCAGGGAGGCAGCTGGAGCACCAGCCGACCACCTGCTGCTCTGGGGACTAGCACCGCGAGGGGTGCAGTAATGGAGCCGGGGGGGTGGTGACATGCGTCCCCACCTGCCCAGAGTAGCCCAGGTGTGTGCGTACATGGGTCCCAGTGTTGTCATCAAGAGAGTCTCCTCTCCAGTGATGGCAGCTGGACTGGAGAGGTCGGGCACAGCCTCCCTGCAACTTCAAGGTCGAGCTGAGGTCTGGGATGTGCATGGACAACTACACAAGGAGGGAAGGGACGCGTTCCCAGACTCTGCTCCGTCCCCGAGTCACACCTGCAAGCCTCCCCTCCTGGTCAACGGGAGGGACAGATGGCTCGATGCCAAAGGGGAGCTGTCCCAGGACAGCCCCCTCCCTGCGAGGCTCTGAAGCCCACCCATGGGTGTCCTTGTCCACTTCCCTCTACTTTACAAGAGAAAGGCTGAGTCTGTGTGTGCCCTGCCCAGGCCCTCCAGGGAGCTTTCTCCTTCATTTCAAAAGCCTCCGGGCAGCCGACAAAGGTGCAAGGTGACAGCACAGGGGACACTCCCTGCAGCTCTCCTGAACCAGAAAGCAGCCCCTTGCCCAGGGGGTGGCGGGTGGCAGAGGGAAGCCAGCTGCAGAGACAGGGCTTCTGGCCTCCACTGGGGAGTGGAAGGTGGGAGACCTGCGGATCTCATCCAATGACCTTGCCCCCCAGACCCTGCACAGCTGGCCTCTCCCCTGCAGGAAAGGCCAGGAAAGCAGGCAGAGAGGGTGGGGCCCGGAGGCCAGCGGGCCCCTGGCTCAAGGCAGGGAACTGGCCCTTCTCTGGGCCTACCTGCCCAGAGCTGGGGGTGTTGGCTGTAGAGATTCGAGTTGCCTGGCTTCTCAGAACTGAAACACGTAGCCAGACGTCCCGGGTGGAACCAGAAGTGGCCTCTGCCCCGGCTGCTGGACTGGGCCGCCAGTGCCACCGCTTGGCTCCAGTGTTCCAAGTGTTGGGCGAATGAAGTGTTCAGTTCCCGGGTTTGGGAGGAAACACAGCAAAACTCGGGGTGCGTCGCACGATCTTCATCACCTCGGGGTCGGCCGAGCTGCATTCGAATTCGCCGCAGATCCGTCTCCACACCTTTTCCCCCGCATCGCCCCCCACGGTGCCGGGTGGGACGGTGTGCCTCAGTAGCCGGCGCAATAACGGCTCTTTCACAGGCGTCCGTGAAGGCGCTTTGGAAAAACTACCCAGGAGATGAAAAAGGTCGACTCCACGACCAATGAGAAACCCTGTGCCGACCTGAGCGGGCACTGGGTCTTTGCCGCTGTCCGCCGTCCGAAGAGCTCCCAGGGCGTGGCAGCAGACAGAGGCGGAGAGCCCGTTGTCAGTGAAGAATCATATGTGATTTTTTCTTATGTTAAAGATTTTATTTATTTATCTTTAGAGAGAGGGGGAGGGAGGGAGAGAGAGAAGGAGAGAAACATCAATGTGCGGTTGCCTCTCATGCACCCCCTACTGCGGACCTGGCCCACAACCCAGGCACGTGCCCCAACTGGGAATCGAATCGGTGCCCCTTTGGTTTGCAGGCCGGCACTCAGTCCACTGAGCCACACCAGCCAGGGCTCATATGTGATTTTGAACATCGACCTTCACAGGCCCTCAAATCTCTGTCTGGCATCACTGTCACAAAACATCCCCCTGCCCCTACTTCTGGGGATGAGGCTCCTCGGCCCCCTCACCAACAGAAGTGGAGAATGGGGTGAAACTGAGTCCAAGCCCACGCGATTCCAACACTTAATGAGAAATGACCCAATGAAATAACTGAGGGGGACCCAAATTCATCCTCCATCCAGTGGGACCACCCCTTCCCAATGGGACTTGGTGCGTTTTCTGATATAATATCATCTCAAGCGGTTGTTGGATCAGCTGTGTGTTAAGGACAGTTGTGGTGAAAACAAAATCCAGAACAAAACGTTTACTGTTAACTGTCACAAGACATTTATTTTTTAAATATTTCGATTCATAGAAATATTTTGGTTCCAGAGAATTATGATAGGGTAGTGAAAAAATACCGTCGAGGTTAAAATGGACTTAAATTTGGGTGAAACCGATGGGGGAATCAGAGTGGAAATACAAACCACAGGGGAAAAGGCGAGGAGTGGAGGGTGTTTGGCCATTGAACTAGAACCCTTTAACAATAAAAGGTGGCAGGCATTGAATTGTCACAGGTTATACTTCACTGGACACATTTAAAAGAGCAGCAGAGATTTTATTTCAAAATGCCAATATTTAGAATACCCTAGAGATGACATTCTTTGCCTTTATTTTAGGACGAATTGAAGGTTTCAACTTGAAAAGAGACACGGGAGCCAGCTCATTCACCCCCAGGAAGAAAAATCGACCCTGAGGATGGGGGGCCGGCACGGAAGAGGAGCCGGGTCCCTGGTGGACCCCTGCCGCCTGTGGGCGAACCAAGGCCCCTGCAGGCAGGCTGCCTGGCCTGGGTGAGTGCAGCTGGAGACGCCCTGGCCCTCGAGGGGCCCACTCTGTGGCTCCTAAACAGACTCAGTCAAGTGCACCTGTCCAGGGCCATAGCAGACCCTGCCCTGGGGTTTGCTCCCACGCCTGGGTCCCCCGCAGCCCCTCTCCCGAGGATGGGGTTGAACCCCAGGGCCGAAGGCAGCGAGGCCCCAGCTCCACGCCCACTGGCCTGTGCAGGGAAGAGGCAGCCAGGTCAGGCTCCTTCCATCCCAGCCTGAGAAGCTGGGGTCTGGCTGTGGAAACCCTCCTTCGAGAGCATGGGGGCCCTTCCCTCCCCCTCCTGCCTGCAGGCTGTTCGGACGGAAGAGTTTCACCTGTTCCACTGGGGACGTCCCAGGATGACAGACAAGGTCAGGGCCACAAACTCCGGTTTTCAGAAAAGGAAACTGAGGCAAGGAGCAGAGTGGCCCGGAGCCTGGGCGTGGCGTTCAGATGCGGGCTGGGTTGGAGTTCTGGCTCCGTGACCTTGACTGAGCTGCTGGAGGCAGAACTTTGGTTAATTCTTCCGCAAAACGGTGACGAGAAGCTGGGCCCCACCTTCCAGGGCCGGGAAGGAAGGGGCGTCAGGTAGCTCTGCACAAGGCCCAGCTCCCCGCTGCGGGGGTAATCGTCCTGGGAGTGATCCTCTTATCTGGATTACCAGGAGAGGTGCTGCAATCCCCCCACCCCGGCTCAGGCCCAGCTCCCACGCCCGCTCCTCACTCGGCTAATTCTTCTAATTCTCCGCATGGGTGCAGGAAGGGAGATAGTGGGCTCGGAGGGTGGGTGAGCATGGCCTGGCTCCCTCAGGGCAGCCCCACCTCTCCCAGACCTACGCCGTGTCCTGGGTCCTGGCTACCTGCGGCCAGGCACTAAACACGGGTCCCTCCTGAACTTCTTCCCCCAGAGCCGAGGCCTCAGTTTGCAGATGAGGAAACTGAGGCCCAGCCTCCACCAGCTCTCCCAGGCTGGGGCATGTAGCAGATGCAAAGACCGCCCACCCACTCGTGCCTCTGCGTGCTGACCTGCTGTGTCGATTCGCCCTGGTAACAACTGTCTCGGGGCCTGTCACTCAGCCCTGGCTGGGCCCGCTCCTGGGTGAGAGAGAGGCCGGGGGAATAACAGGAGAGGGGACACCCCAGGGGACACAGAGCCCAGGACACCTCTAGGAGCCGAGGAGGACCTGCTGTGCCATCTCCTGGATGCCCCCCAGTCAAGGTGACTTTTAAAAAGCCTGTGAAAAACAGCTTGGTGGTTCCTCGAGAAATTAAACAGAACTACCGTGTGCCCCAGCGATCCCAGTTCTGGGTACAGACCCAAAAGAATCGGGAGCAGGGATGGAAGGAGACAGGCACGCCCACATTCCTGGCCCCTGGCCAGGTCACTCGCAACAGCGGAGGCACAGGCACCGAGTGGGCATCGGTGGGGGCTGGGTCAGCACGGGGAGCAATGGGCGGGGTGGGCAGACAACACAGGAACGAGGAGGTAACCACAGAAGGGAGAGCCCCGGGTTTCGCCGACTCACGACTGTAAACTGGCCTTTAGCCACCCTGTGCCTGCTGTAGCCTTAATGTGGAGGGATGTTCTGAGCCCTGCCGCAACGTGCCTGGGCCTCGGGGACGCGGTGCCGAGCCGGAGGCCCAACGCAGAAGGGTGGGTCCAGTGTGAGCTCGTTCCTCAGAGGTCCCTGGAGGAGTCAGAGCCACAGAGCGGGAAGCAGGACGGGGGTGCCTGGGGCTGGGGCGCCTGTTTCTCGGGGACAGGGCGCCAGTCGGGAAGGTGGTATTTCGGCGATGATGGTGGTCGTGCCCGATGCCACTGAGCCGGGCACTTAGAAATGGTTACGTAATAACATTAGCTTTTGTGCATCTCACCACCGTTTTTTAAAAGGCTACAGGACGCTGGCTGAATCTCCCCTTTCTTCGGGCATTCTAAAGAAAAAAGCGTAAAGAATGAAATGGACTTCGGAGGCTGCCTTGGCTGGCTGTCGAGGGTCTCTCCCCAGTGCCTCGCCCTGCTTGGCCGTGCAGAGAGATGCTGCCCAGGGCCGCCCGGCCCAGGCCTGGGAGAGGAGGCCCAGCCGGCCCGCCGGCCCGCCATCTGCAAAGTCTGCTCACGGGACCCTGCCCCAGGCTCCGCCCGCCAGTCCACCCTGAGCATTCCAGTTGAATTCTTATGCAGCACGGTACAATTATTATTATTCCTATTAAGCCAAGGAAGTGCTTAATGGCTGAGCCTGTGGTTCTGAGGAGGCCTGTCCGTCCTTCTCGGGAGGAGAACCCAGGGGCCTGGAGAGAGGACTTGCTCCGTTCTTTGTAGGACTGGGCAAGAGGTCACAGTGAGGAGGGTGGAGGCGCCCCGGCTGGCCGCCTTCGGTCAGAGCCTTTGCTCCGCCCCAGAAGCCTCCCGGTAAAAACCTGGGTTTGTCCATTCCACAAATGCCCGGCATCTGCGGTGAGCCAGGCAGGTCCGGGCCACCCCCCAAGGGGCTTGCCATCTCAAGGGCTGACAAGGTCCTGTGAAGGTCGGTGTCAACCCTGAGATCAGCTGCCGCTTTTCTGCGAGTTTTACAGATGGAGACACTGACCGCACGTGGCTCTCGGGGACGGCACCCGGACGTGGGGCCGCAGCAGCAGACTGGACCCCCCAGCCGCTTGCACCCGGGTTTTTGGTAAGCCCGGCTCTGCAGGGTGCAGCAGGACCTGGTTGACGTCCTCCAGGGAGCTGGGTCTGAAAGAAGCGAGTCACCTCGGTCCAACTAATCCCGTCACAGAAAAGGAGCCACACCGAACAACAGCACAGACTCCGGGGTGGCGGTCTGGCCGCCCGACCCTGAGGCCTCTGCCGGCCCTGCCCTGGCCCAGGCCCAGAGGGGGTGGCATTGCGCCTTGAACTGGAGGGTCTGCAGGCGAAAGAGGAGCTGCGGGCAGCACCCAGCCCAGCAGCAGGCACCCACGAGCACCTACCCAGTGCCTCCTGAGTGCCAGGCGCTGACTGGGGAAGGACATGTGGGGCCCACAGCTGCGGCCCAGACACACCCGAGCGGGCTTTGCGGAGGTGCTGCTCTCATGGACCGGGGGGGCCAGCAAACACACGGAAGAGGTTCCTGAGGGTCTGCGAGGAAGCTCCGACCACAGGGACCAGGGATGGGGCACACAGCTGGTCTCCCCAAGTGGCTGATGTGCGAGGGAGACCTGCCTGGCTCGCACTCCGAGGGAGCATCTTGAAAGAAGATGGGAGCTGGGCTGCAGCCTCCGAGGTGGAGGGGGGTGCAGGCTACCAGGGGCTGCAGGGAGGGGCTCGGGGCTCTAAGTGCACCCCCTACCCGGCCCCCACACCCCCACCTTCCACTGCTGCATCAGCGCTCACTGGGCTTCCACGGGCTCCACAGGATGGGGAGGAGGCCAAGGCCTGCTGGGGTCAGGGAGGGTTCAGAGCCCTGGCAGGTGGTGCCTAGTGGGGACCAGGCCTCAGCTCAGTGCACCCCGTAATCCCCAGCTCCTGATGCCCTACCAGCTGCCAGCCCTTCCGAGACAGTCACTGAGAGCACCTACTGTGTGCGGGCGGGTGGGAGTTCTGGGGGATGAGCCAGCGCCAGGGGCTCTCACTGAACTCACTAGCAAACTGGAGAGACAGGGAGGGAGGCCGGGGTGGGGCGGGGGTGTGGTTCTGCAAAGAGGGGCAATGCTCTACCGGGAGCTGCGGAGACACCCTGAGTGCCTGCCTGGAGCCTCGACTGGGGTGAGGGGGCCCACCTTTCCCGCTGTTTTGCAAATGTGGAGCAAGGGGCCCCACCAGGGAAAGGACTTACAGGGGCCACACAGAGAGAGGTGGGCAGGGCTGGGCAGGTCTAGGTCTCCTGTGGTTGAACCTTGGCCAGAATTGTCTTCTTGACACCAGAGACACAGACCCGTGGGGTGGGGGAGGGGGAGGGTCCCAGCAGCATCCTGGAGGCGACGGCCCACAGCCCAGGGAAGCCCCAGCCCAGGTGGGCATTGTTCAGGTGGGCCTCAGGCCCAGCGGGGACAAGGAGCCTCGGGGAGTCCAGAGCCCAAGTCAGGCCCTGCCAAGGGCACTCACCCCGGAATACCCTCTCTGTGGGCCCAAGGACAGACCCCAGACCTCCCGGGCCCCTGCCGGGGGGGAGTGCAGAGGGAGGGTCCAAGGGCTCCGCAGGCAGGACTAGGGTGGGAGGTCGGGGAGGCTGAGATAGCCGGGGAATGGCTCCGGTCACAGGTGTCAGAGGAGGCAGGGGTGGGGTGGGCTGGAAGCCCCCTGCCGCTGTGGCTGGGCGGGGCCTGCTGTGAGGGGCTGCCAGGCTGAGAACAGGGCTTTTCACACCTGGGTGAGCCCGCACCCAGCGGGGCCTCTGGCCAGTCCTGCCCCCAGTGGGCCATAATAGACACAGTGGGGGTGGGGACAGCAGGTGGGGGAGGGGAGCCTTCCAGGGGTCCCCATTAGGTTGGGGGTTCTGACTAGGGCACTCAACTCTTCTTCCTGCTGTGGAATCGAAGGGGAGGGGTTAGGGAACGTCTGGTCTTGTACCCTGACCCCTGACCCCTGACCTTGCATGGAGGTGGGTGTGGGTAGGGGGTGCGGCGCTGTGGCCTCCCCTGTGTGTGCCCCTAGCAACACCCACCCGAGGGTCCCTGCTCAGGCGACCCCTGTATTTGGTGTAAAGAAATCCATCCCGGGATCACCCAGAACTTAGGGACAGAGCCCAGGGCTTGCCCCGCTCCAGCCCCCAGCCAGGAGTTCTTCCTTCCCCACCCTGCACTCGCGCAGCGTGCCGCCCTTGCCCACCCTTCCCCCACCCTCAGAGGGTCCGCAGGGCCCCCGGCAAAGGAGCCACGCTCCTGGGAGTCCCCCAGCGGAATGACTCCAGGAGCCGCTGCTCCGGAGCGGAGGGTGCCGGGTTAGGGCGGCACCCAGGCCGCTCCCGCAGAGGCGGAGAAAGGGACTGAGACGGGACAAGCGGGGACAAAGTGAAAGAGGCAGAACTGGCTGGAGGCAGGAGCGGAGGATACTCGATCGAGGGGCGGGACAAACAGGTCGTGGGCCGGCAGAGGCCAGGGGTGGGGGCCGCGACCCTCCAGGTGGCACTCGCGCCGCTCGTCCCGGCCGCCTCCCCTTCCCTCCCCTCCCCCAGTCCTGATTGGCAGGCGGCCTGCGACCAGCCGCGAGCGCCACAGCGCCCCGGGCGCCCAGGCGAACACGAACGGCCCCCCGCGGGAGTAGGAGGGGGCGCCCGGCTATATATAGCGGCTCGGCCCGGGGCCGGCCCAGCGCGCAACGAGGCGCGCACCGCTCCGCAGGATCCCAACCCCGCCGTGCGTCCCTCTGGTGGGCAGCGCCGCTCCACGCACCCGGGGTAGCTACCCGCGCCTGGGGGCCGCGTCGCTCGCCTCCCGTTCCTCCCTCGGCCGTGCACTCCTTTCCCCAACCCAGGCCGTGCGCTCCCGCGGGCCACCACAGGCGCATTTCGGCTCCGGGCTGCCGGGGCGCACAGACCGCTTAACAGACGCACTGCCCGAGGGCTGGGATGCCGCGGCCCGGCGCTGCGCTGCTCCCGGCGGTCCTGTTGGCGGTGCTGGCGCCCTGGGCCAACCGAGGGGGCGCCGCCGCGCCCATCGCACCCAACGGCACGCTGGAGACCGAGCTGGAGCGCCGCTGGGAGAGCCTGGTGGTGCGTTCCCTGGCGCGCCTGCCGGTGGCAGCGCAACCCAAGGAGGCTGCCGTCCAGAGCGGCGCCGGCGACTACCTGCTGGGAATCAAGCGGCTGCGGCGGCTCTACTGCAACGTGGGCATTGGCTTCCACCTCCAGGTGCTCCCCGACGGCCGCATCGGCGGCGTACACGCGGACACGAGCGACAGTGAGTGTGGAGGGCCTGCCGGGAAGGGTCGAGTGCGCGGGACAGAGCCCCCCCATTCCTACTCGTCCAACCCCACACAGAGGCCCCGAGATGACACCTGCTCTTGGGCTCCGGGAACCCCGGGCGGACTGAGGTTCTGTCTCTCAAGGACGCATACACTCTTGGCTTTGGGTGTCCCTACAGGGACCGGCTTTTGCACACCCTGGCGGCCGAGCCCCGCCTCCCCGCCTCCGGAGGCCGAGCTCGGGTGCGGAATTCCAGCGCCTTCGCCCGTGGGCACAGCCTGCGCGGCGAGCCACTGCCCCCGCGGGGTCCCGGGAGCCACGCTTGCTGGCCTCTGGAGGCTCCTTAGGGACAGCCTGGGCTGGGGAGCCCGGGCTCTTTACACCCACTGAGAAATGGGGTTCCTGCAGACGCCCAGGTGGAGGGGGGCAGCGCAGGCTGAGGGTCCTCTGCCCCAAATGACCCCCGCTGTCCCCCCAGGCCTGCTGGAGCTCTCACCGGTGGAGCGGGGTGTGGTGAGCATCTTTGGCGTGGCCAGTCGGTTTTTCGTGGCCATGAGTAACAAGGGCAAGCTGTACGGCTCGGTGAGTACCGCAGGGGTGGGCCCGGCACCCGGCCGAGGAGAGTGGGCTCAGGCTCCTGACCTTCCAGGCCAACGGAAATGTCGGGCGGGGTCACACGAGTGGCAGCACCCTGACCAGGGCCAGCCTAGACCAGGACTTTGGCCCCAAGGCAGAAACAGGGAGGTGTGTGCCATCCCCGAGTAGACAACACCTCGTCCATCAAAGGGTGCCCCCAGGAGTCCTTGTGTGGGCTCCTGGGCTGTGTCCTTTAAGGTGGACCCAGTGGAGGTGAAATTCTCAGGCTGCCAGGTGCTGGGCAGGGGGTGAGGGGGGCTGACGCACCCGCTGCAGGGAGCTGGCCAAGAGCCCCTTCTCACCCCGAGCGGGTCTCGGCACCCGACTCCCCGGGAGAGACCTGTGGGCCCCATGGGACGGGGACAAAGAGTAGCCGCTGAGCAGCGGCTAACAGGAAGGACGGCCAGCCCAACTGCCCCCTTCCCTCCCAGCCTTTCTTCACCGACGAGTGCAAGTTCAAGGAGATCCTTCTGCCCAACAACTACAATGCTTACGAGTGCCACCGCTACCCCGGCATGTTCATCGCCCTGAGCAAGAACGGGAGGACCAAGAAGGGGAGCCGAGTGTCCCCCACCATGAAGGTCACCCACTTCCTCCCCAGACTGTGACTGGGCGCGCCCGCCTCCGCCTCAGGGAGGCCCCTGGGAGGGGCTCGCAGAGGGCCGCCTCGGCGCACTTCCTTCTGATGGACAGTTGAACGCCAAAGTATGTGCAAGATATTTAAATTAATTATTTAAATGTGTATATATCGCCACCAAATTATTTATGCTTCTGTGGGCGTGTTTTGTATTTTTCTGGAAAAAAAAAGACAAGGAACAAAAAAAGAAAAAGAAAACCCCCCTGACTTTTCTGCCAAAACAGTGGAGCCCCTTCCACTGGATTTGTTTAACTAGTCAGAAGCTGGTCCCCAGTGCGCTGCTCCTCGGTGCCGTGGAAACCGGCGACATCAGCCTGGGCTGTCGGCTCACTCTGCGCGGCAGCCCTGCGCCGGGAAGGGCCCTCTGCGGGGCTCGGAGGCCGCCTCAGGAAGCTCCCGGCGCGCCCCCTGCCAGCACCCTCCCGCGCCCGCCCGCTCCCTTTGTGCCCTGTTGCTATTAATTGGGGCGGATCGGTTTACTTCGGGCACGGGGAGCGCTGCTGTCGAGCCCACCGCGGACACGGCGCTGTTTTTAGATCTGCTGGGGCTGACCTTTGCACCGTGCTGTAGCCGAGCTGCCTCCATCCCCCAGATGGGAGAGACCTTAGACAACTTTTAAACTCCCGTTTTCCTTTTTTGGATCAGCCACAGCCACGGTTCTGTGGCCACTGGGGGCGGTGAGGGGAGGCAAAAAAAAAAAAAAAAAAAGACCAAAAAAAAATGCGGCTATTTTGTAAATGCATCGGAAAGGCCCGGCAGCCCAGTGCAAGGCTGAGGCGGACCAGATGGGTGTTTTGGCAGCCAGCACCGGACCCCGAGGGATGTCCCACGATTCCCGACAGCAGGCGCTGGAATCGGTGTGCACGCCTCTGTGTTCTGGCAGCTCTGGGCTCCTGCTAGCTGTTCCTTGTCACTGGAATGTCCTTGTCATTGTACAAAACCCTTAATGCAGAGTTTGCCTGAGGAAGATGCTGCTTCTCTGCTTAAGTGGGTTTAACATCTACCTCGAAAGCCTTAAAACCACTCACCTGGCGCAGGCAGGTCGGTCGGCCCTTCCCTGTGGCAGGTCTGTCCACGCACAGCCCAACCGGCTGCAGACCGCGTCGGTGCGACCCTTCCGAACCTTGTCACGTTTGAGCTATCTTTACCCCGTGATTTACTTTTAGTAAGGGCAATCATGGTGAAAATATTTGCAGACAGCTGTTAGAGTGTACTATATGGTCGCCAAGTAACCTTATATTTCTCTTTATATATTTTACAAATGTCACCCCTGTCATGGAGGCGGAGACGGAAGAAGCCGGGTCGGGACGGTTATAAAAAGTTCCGAGGTGATGGCAAACATTTAATTTTAATGAACGACTTTTTAGAGTTTATACCGAAGGACCTTAGCTCGCTACCAGAAATGCTCCCGGCTGTCTGCCGAAGACTTTAATACTCGCCTAGATGTTTCTGAACTGCCTCCCGAATTAACTTTATGGGGGTCTACAGACAGTGAGGCTGGAGAGTCCGATTGGCGGTTTTTGTCTTTCACATTCCTGTGTAAAACGCTTTGTTCGAATGCAAATCATTATTTAAAATGCTATTCTTAAGTCGGGCCCAGAAGAAGGAAGCCGCTTGTGAGCCTGGGCCACACCTCTTCAACTGCTGTTCATGCACTGCAATAAAAAATGTATTTTGTTTTTTATTTCAAACCACGCCCCGGACTCCAGGAGTGTTTGAGGGGAGGCGGGAGAGATGCAAGGATCTCCCGCTGGTTGCGGGGAAGGGGCGGGTGGGGTTTGCGGTCTCTGCATCAAACGTAGCCACCTGGTCAGAAGCCACGCGGGTCTCGGGCACCCCACGCGGTGCCGGTGCACAGCGTCTGGTCTCAGCGCCCACTCCGGTGTCAGGAGAAGAGGTTTCTGGAGTGCAGAGTCTGTCACCCGAGACCTCTCCTGTACACTCAGCGAATCGTGTGCAGAGCTCGGAGATGTGACGGACCTCGGACACTTTGTAACGCGTTTCCGGTGCCGGGAGGGGTGAGATCTCTGCCGCTTTCAGACTAGCTGTACCTGGGTGCCAGCCGTGTCACAATGTATGTGCTGTGAACACGAGATGCCGAATAAATGGAAAACATTTACAACGTGAGAGCCCCACCAGACTGGATGCAAATCACCGGGGAAAGGGATGAAAGGGCTTAACACCCGCCTTGAAATGCCCAAGACATGGCTTCTCGCCCCGTCTCCCAAGGTCTATTTGAGGCCTTGAGCCCCACGTGGCTGGGGGTGGGGGAGGCGAGTCCCAGCCAGCTGTGTCCACACAAATGTGGCCTTGAAGACGGCGGCCTGGAGGGTGTGAGTGTCACAAAGTTTTGGATGACTGAATGTTGCGGTTTATTCCCACGAAGGGCTAGTTCGCGCCATTGCCCCACGGGAACTAGACGACGCTGGCCCGGGCCTTGGCCCTTCCTGGGGGTGGGGAGGGAGGCCCCTGGGGCTGGCCATCGGAAGGCTGACCTGGGCTTGTGTCTCAGGCTCCCGGGCCTACCCCATCTGTGACTCTGGAAGTCGACATTATGAACGCCCGCTGGCCTTCCGCCAGAGGGAAGCAGAGTGAGACCCTAAGGAGAGGAGAGAAAATCCAGGAAGGGCCGAGATGGTCTGGCGAGAAGTGGCTCGACCAGGGCAGACACCGAGGGTGCTTGTGAGTGCGGATGCTGTGGGAAGGAACGCTGACCCAGCGCGCCTGGGATCCGGGCTCCCCTCCCCCCCGCACCCTCTGGCCAATCACTGGGCGAAAACACCCCAGAAAGGCAATCGGGACTGCAGGGCCCTTCACGGTTCCCGCTTTTCCCTCCAAGACTCACCTCTCCTTTGTGAACCCCACGGTGTGTGGGTGACAAGCCCAGGGGTCATGCTATGGGTTCATTCGTGGGTCCCCCAGAAGATGTTGGGGTTCTAAGTCCCAGCACCTAGCAAATAGCGTCTTTACAGAGGTGACCAAGGACGAGGAGGTCACGAGGTGTGCTCAGACCCTGTGCCGCGGCTGTGCTCATACAAGGTCCTAGAAAGAAAGAGGCCAGGGCAGAGCCCAGCAGAAGGAGGGTGGAAGTGGTGCCCAGGAGCCCCAGGGCGCGCCCCAGACCCCTAGCACCTGGGAGAGGCACCTCAATCTCCTGCCTCTGGCCTCCGAAACTGAGCCCGAGGAATTCCTGCATCGCTGCCACCCCGCTCCCCCCCCCACAGCCCCCCACCAGCGTATGGCGCTTTGTTCCTGGGCCGAAGGGAAACTGATGCGGGGAGCTATTCATGCTCACTGGGGTGTGTGCGGGGAGGGGGCGGGGAGGGCGCCCTGATTGACATGCAGCCGCCGCCTTTTCTTCTGCTGTCCTCCGGGACGGCGCCCTGCAGTCCCTCCCAGTCCAGGTTGGTCTTAGCCAAACACTGGAGGCCTCCCCCGGCTTCTGCGGTGAAAGCCTCCCAATGCGGACTGGTGTTGTGTCCCGGGAGGCTGAGAGGACACCCGTTCACTCAGCACCTACCTGCTGTGCGCCTGCCATGGGCCAGGCACAGTCCTGAGAGCTGAGCCCCCCCAAGTGAGGAAAAGAAGATGCCTGCCCACCCCAGGCCTCCACTGTAAGGAGGGAGCAGGGCACAGCCCGGTGGGCCGGGTGGGCAGTGCTGTCGGAGAAAACAGAAGCCCTGGCTTCCCTGGAGGGGGACTTATGAAGGTGCTGAGGAAGGAAGCCATGCAGGGAAAAGCATTCTCAGCATAGGGAACAGCCAGTGCAAAGGCACTGAGCTGAGAGCAGGCCCGGCAGGTGGGAGGAGCCTCAGGGAGACTCATGTAGCTGGAGGCTTAGGAGGGGCCAGGAGGAAGTGAGGTCAGAGAGGCCTGTTCACCAGGCCCATCTCAAAGCCCTGGGGACTAAAGCACAGAAGGGACCCCGAGAAACAAGCCTGGGGGTTCAGGCTAGATGCAACGCCTACGGCACCTACCACACTGCTCAGGTCTGCTCACACCCACCCGCCTGGCGAGGGAGCACTCAGGCCCAGGCCCAACGCCCGCTACCTGGGACAAACCAGGTGACTTCTCTGCGTCCCCCGCTCCCCGGGTCCCTGCCTGCCAGGCCCAGTGCATGGACAGAGGGCCAGCTGCCTGAGAAGTGTGCGCTGCAGTGAGTGCGAGCTGGAGCCCGCGGTTGCTGTTCTTCTGCTGAGACTTAATTACAGCCTGAACGACCCAACCCTTTTCATCTTCCTGCTGCTACAGATCCTCTGTTGGAGGCTGGGAGCCCCGGCGGGCGGAGCACAGGCCCACACTGGGCGTGGCAGGTGTCTCCGAGGGCAGGTCCCAGGACCCAGCCCCTCCAGGGAGACACGGGACACCCTCCCTTCCCGACACCCTCCCTTCCCCAAGGCCGTGCTGCTGTACTAGGCCTGGCCTAATATGGGGTGGGTCAGGGGCTCTGAGTTCAGACTTCTAACAATGCTAATAATTTGTAATTGCTCTCGATTCAGAATCAGAATCCAAAATTCTTTTTTTTAAATAAAGTAGGGAGCGGGAGGGTTGTCCCTACCAGGAGCTGGGCTGGGGCGGGACACGGGCCGGGGTGGGGAGAGCCACAGGAGAGCAGGGCCTTGGGCCCCCTTGCTTGGCCATGCGACAGCATGGCACCACCTCCCCTGGTTGCGAGCCCCTCACAGCCTCCAGCGGCTATTCTGGCCAAACCCAGAGTCCTCAGCGCGGCTGAAGGGGCCTTCTCATTACTTACCACCACATAACCGCCTACCCTGAAACGGGAGACTTCAGACAACGGTTTTATTAAACCTCACAGTCCTGCAGGTTAAGAATTTGGACAGGACCCACGGGGTGAGTCTTCTGCCTTCTGTGGTGTCAAAGGACTCCGGGTCTGGCCTGGAATGTCCCAGCACATGATTCCTGCTGTCCATCGTGCCAACCACCAGACCAGCCCAGGTCCCAGGGGAGCGGATATAACACTGAATTTGCAGCATCTCTAACCCACAAGGGCCCCACTTGCCCTCACCAAGGCCCATCCCATGCCCCCGTCACACCATGCCCAGGGCCAGACCCTGCTCCTGCCACTCAGACCTCTCAGGGCCCAAGGACACCATCAGCGCAGCCACAGGGCCTTTGCACAGGCTGCCTCCCAGCCTGGACTGGCCTTCCCTCACCCCAAGCCCTTCACCCAGGAGTATCAGTGTCCCAGGGCTTAAAACAACCAATTGTCTCACCATCCAGAGGGTTGCACTCCTTCCAGGGGCTCCAGGAAGGGGAGGTTCCTTCCTCTCTCCTCCAGCTACCAAGGCCCCCGAGGTCCTGGGCTGGTGGCCACCAGTCTCCGCCTCCTCCATTGCCACTTGGCTTCTCCTCTGAGCCTCTGTCCAAATTTCCCTCTTCTTCTAGCCACACCAGTCCCTGGACTGAGGGCCCAGGACCTGCTTCCCCTCTCAGCTACTCACCCCGTGCCCCCCCAACCCTTTCACCATTGGTAAAATGCATGTAGCGTAAATTCACCGTCTTCATCAGTTTGGAGGGCGAAGCCCAGTGGCGTGAGGCACACACACTGTTGTGCAGCCGCCGCCACCCTCATCTCCAGAACTTTTTGGTCGTCCCCAACTGAAGCTCTGTCCCCATGAAATGCTAAGCCCCCCTCCCCTCCAGGGCCCTGGGCACCTCTATTTTACTTTCTGTCTATGAACTTGACTCCTCCAGGGACCTCCCCCCCCCTCAAGTGGATCATGCCGGATTTGCCTGCGTCTGGCTCTTTTCACTCAGCGTGGTGCCCTCAGGCTCTCCCGTGCCGCTGCTGTGTGCCGGGGTTTCCTCCTGTGGAAGGAGGAGGGCGTGGCGCTGTGTGCGTGGGCCGCAGCTCGGTGACCCACCCGTCCACCGGCGGGCGCTCTGGCTTCTCCCCCATTGTCGTTGGAAGACCGCTAGCCCTTGACATTGGTTGGGGGTGGACGCGCTGGCAGAGCAGCTTGTGTGGAACCAGGGCGGCCTGCAGGCGGAGCCAGACCCCCAGAACACCCGGTGGGGTGGGGTGGGTGGGGGCTGACCCAGGGGCTCACGGCCGAGAGGGCCGGCCACACTCGCAGGGTGGGGCACAAGGAGCCTGACAGTTGCTCGTGTGGAAAAGAATGCCGTCTTTAATAAACAATGATACCAGCATAAACTGTGTTTCACGTACTTCGGCTATAAACCTACTTTGCCACACCCCATAGGTGCAAAAGTCAACAAATACCCACATTTCGGAGAGTGCCGGGGCCACAGGGAGGGGCTGGCTTCTCAAGCGGGGTCTGTGGACCCGGCTGGAGCAGAGCCGGCCACTGCGGGCCTGGCAGGGCAGTGTGCAAAGCCAGGGGCAGGGCAGGGGCGGCGGTGCACACGGCCCCTGGCTGTGCGCTCGCTGGAGGGCTCACTGAGTGTCCACGTGGCATCTGAACATCTAGGGACCGTGGGCTTGGACGAGCCACATGTGATGGGGGACAGGTCTTTGACGCAGAAGGCACCCGCCGAGCGGGAATGTGAAGGGTCCCCGGAGGGGATGCCGGACGCTTAGGTGACACCGGTCCTGGTGGGCATGTTTTTCTTCAGGTCCCCCCTCTGTTTGGGGCTCGGCTTCAGTGTTTCCCATGGGGAGGGGGCCCACAGGCCTGCCAGTTTAGGAGGCGGCTGCAGGTGAGTCACAGGTGTGGCGTCGGTCGCACCGACCTCTCCGGTGTCCCACGGAGGCCCTTTCTCCCCCGTCCTCCTTCCGACCGGACACCGGGAGGTCTCGGCGCCAGTGCCGGTCATCAGGATCTACCAGGCAGGACATTTCAAGATGGCAAGAGCCGAAACCAGCTACGACAGAAAGGGTGGGAGTCCGGGAAGCCCTGGTGCTCCTGAGGAACGGTCTCACGCGTGGGCCCCGCTCCCAGGGAGAGCCTGCGGGTGGCCCGGACTGGGTTCCCCCACGCGTGATGTCGTAGAACAGTACGTAACCCACGCGAAGATGCATTTTTACATTTCTACCACTCCGACTTTTTTTTAAGGTGCGGGTGGGCTGCCGATCTGTCCCGTTCCTCTGGAGTGGGACGCTGCCACTCGGGAACCTAGGCTTGGCCGCACGACCGGCGGCGAGGCGGTCCACGGGACGGCCAGCCCAGGTGCTGCAAGCCGAGGCCCGGGCGTTGGTGGAGCCGGCTTGTCCTTACTGCCTGTGGGAACCTGGCGGCTGTCACCAGATGAGGCCCGGCTGGCCTGCCGGAGGACGAGACATGTGGTGGGGTGAGGCCTTGCCCCTCTCCTAACAGCATGCCAACAGCCAGACCCCCACCCCTGGAAGTGAGGCCATCTCAGTCGCCGTCACAGACACACCTGGGGATCCCAGGTGCAGAGGGAGGTGCACAGGGCCCACGCAGAGGGCAGAAGCCCAGGTGGAGGCGTGGGGACGGCCGGCTCCCGGGTGGGGCCGTGGGCCACCCGTCTCCCTCCCTGTCGGTGGCATCCCCAAACACACTCACACTTCCCAGGGAGGTTCCTGGCCTCTTCCCGGCCACTTGACACCAGCCCAGGAGGGGCAAACAGCGCCAAGGAAACCCCAGAACCCGCCGAGCCCGGCTCTTTGAAAGCGGCTCAGGGCCCAGCGGATTTGTACTTCGGCGCTAATGTGATTAGGCCCGCGTTTGTCGCCACAGTATGTTAATGGCTCAAACAGCCCCGGTCCCCTTCCCCTTCCCCAGGGTGCTGCCCAGGGTGGCCAGAGCCCAGAGCCCAGCCGGGCTGCCAGCCCCAGGCTCAGGAGCGTGGCTGAGACCCTCACTGTGAGGTCTACCAGACGGGCCCTGTGGCCCTGGGGGACCAGTGCTGTGGGCACCTCCTGTCATGGGCGAGATAGCAGGCTAAAGGCAAGTTACCTGTCCGAATTTGGGGGGCACATGGGACCCCCAAATCTCTTTAACCCTAGACGCTCCTTAGGCCCCTTCCCCCAGGGAGGCTGTCCAGAGAAGACCGGGTGGTTTCCAGGGGTCGGGGCCTCATCCCCCGTGGCCCCTGTCTCAGTGTCTGGGGGCTGCTGTGGCAGAACTCACGTGGTGGCTCCAACCCACAACATTTATGCTCCCCAGTTCTGAGGTCGGAAGTCTGAGACCGACGGACGTGCAGGCGGGGCTGTGCTCCCCCTTGGTGGTCCCGGGCTGTGTGGCCCCATCGCTCCCGCCTCCACCCCTGTCATCGCCTGGCCTTCCCTCTCCTGTCTGTTTCTGCATCCCCTAGTCTTTCCTCACCAGGACACCTGCTGTTAGGTTTGGGTGCATTCTGAGTCCAAGCTGACCTGCTCCCAACACCCTCACCTTCGTTCTATCTGCAAAGGCCTTCTTTCCAAGGAGGGCCACGTTTCCAGGCACCAGGGCTCAGGACGTCGGCAGATCTTGGGGGGAGCACCATGGGAAAGGTGGGGAGCAATGAGCCCCTCCCCACCTCGGCCAGTCTGTCTGTGCTGAGAGCCCCCCTCCTGGGCTCGGGATGGAAGAAGGAGAGGGTGGACCAGGCTGACCCGTCCTCCGGCACAGCCCAGACACAGCAGAGGGCGGTTCCCCAACTACAGAGACTCGCCTGGAGGAAGGGGGGGGTGCCAGCCAGCGTCCCCCAGCCCGCAGGTCCCTCCTCGTCACCAGACTCACCTCCCACCTGTTGTGTCCCATTCTGTTCTGTAACCCGTCAGACCAGCCGGCCCCAGGGCCTTTGCACTTCCCTCCCGCAGCCTGGAGAGTTCCCGCCCCACGCCGTCACAGGGCGGCCCCTTTATACCCTGGACCCCAGCACACGCTCCGGCCCCAGCCTGGCCCTGGTGCCCGCCCCCCAGCCCCTCGTAGCAGTCACAAACATCATGTTCACACCTACTCTGTGTCCCCTCCACTCTGAGCCCCACGAGGGCAGGCGTTCGCCCACGTGGTTTGTCTTCTCCACCCCTGAGTCCCCAGCGCGTGGCAGGGACGGAACGAGCTTCGCTCCTCTAAAAAAATGTTATCCTGAAATGCAAAGCTCTTTTTAAACTAGAGTCGACAGACACAATTATATGAGCTTCAGGGGTACAACGTTCTCGTGGTGACGTGATGTTTACACACCTCACGAGGCGACCGGCATGAGGAACCCACACCGCCTGTCACCGCCCAGGTCCTGCGAGGTCGGCTGTGTCTCTGGCTGCGTGCCACGCCCCAGACTCCTGAGGCCCTGCGCCTGGGCCTCTTGCTCAACCCTCGCCTTCTGGCCCATCCCCCCACCGCCTGAGCCCCCGCAACTACCGGCTTGTGTGGATGAGTCTGTTTTGTTTTGTTTCTTGGTTGGCACGGTTTTTAGATTCCGGATACAAGTGAATCGATACAGCCTTTGTCTTTCTCCGACTCAGCTCGCTGAGTGTAGTGTTCTCCAGGGCCCTCCGAGTTGTTGCAAATGGCAAGATTGTATCCTTTCCTGTGGCCCAGTCGGAGCCCATTGTGTGTGGGCCCCTCTTCTTTAGCCCCTCGTCTGTGCACGGATACTGGGTCGCTCCCGACCTCGGCCGCTGATGATAACGCACCAGTGACCATAGGGGTGCGGGGATCTTTTGGAATCAGAGTTTTCGTTTCCTGCCGGCAACTCCTAATGGAGCGGGACAGTGTTTCCTGAGTGAAGAAGTGAGTGCAGGGGCAGAGTTTCGCCCCCGCAGCCCTGGAGAGCTGCTCCCAGGGACCGGTCGGCGGTGGGGGGACCCCCCACTTCCGGTTCCCTCCCATCCGCCTGAGACACGGGGACATTCGGGGACCTCAGTATCCTGGCTCCCTGCAGGCTCGCTCCTGCCAGGTGTGACAGGCCAGGTAGACCCCTAGGAGGGCCCAGCCCCCTCCACACCTGGGGACAGGATCAGTGCGGCTGCTGGCTGGCCTCTTGTGTTGCCGGACTTGGAGCCTTTTGGTGAGAAATGTGCATTTTTGTGGGCAAAATGGTTTCAGGAAATCTCCACCTATTCATGTGCAAATGCTGGGCTTCTGGGGTCCTCAGCAGCTGGGGCTTTGACCAGCGAGGAGGGTCGAGGGTCAAGGGTCGGCGGGAGTGAGGGGAGAGGGGCCCAAAGGCCGCTCAGGGGCCAGGAGTCAAGGCCTGGCAGGTCTTGGGCCACCACCCCTTACCTGCGGAGCCCTCCCCACACCGGTCCCTGTTGTACTAGACCTCTGTCCACCTCCACGCCAGGCCTCGGGCTTGTGCGGGTAGAGCAGGGCGCCCCGATGCCGGTGGGTCAGCCCACCTTCCCGGCTCCAGTTTCCTCCTCTGCAAAATGAGGTTTGGTTGCTTCTACTGTTCGTTTCTGACCCTGAAACGTTGTAGACCTTTGGGACCTCATGCACAGCACAGAATCCTTCCCTCTGACTCCTTGGATACTCCCAGTGACGGGGTGCTTGCTCTTGAGACCAGATGGACTGCCTTCATGAGGAAGAGCATGGCTCCGTGTTCTCGGCCTCGAGGGGCTGTGGGGCGGTCTAGACTGCACAGACAGGCCCTGCTGCCCAGGACACGCCGGGCACCGCTGCAGTCCGGGGACGGGCCATAAACGAGTGCAGAGTGGCAAGGCACCCTGGGAGGTGACGAGAAGCCAGATGAGGGAGGAAGCAGGAGGGCCATGGGCTTGCTGGTGTGCGGGCAGTGCAGGCAGGGACCAGCCTTGCCCAGAAGAAAGTGGCCTGTGAGCACTGGTGTGCGGGCAGAAGCCAGCAAGCGGAGCTGGCGGAGGGTGCACCAGGCAGGGGGCACAGCCGGGGCAAAGGCCAGGAGGCCGGGCTGGAAGAGCAGGGAAGCCTGTGGCTGCGGGAGCAGGGGAGGGGGCAAGTGGGGCAGGCACGGGGCTGGGGGCAGGGGGCTGGGCCCTTGGGGTCGTGGCAGGACGTGGGCTTTCCTTGGAGTGAACTAGGAGCCACTGGGGCCAGTGGGGACCTTGCCGGAGCCGATGGGACTTGTGCCCTGGCTGTAGTGCCACTCAGCTGTTGGACCAAGAACAGGCTACCCCGGGACCGGACGCAGAGGCCAGCCATGGGCTCCTGACACCTGCCCGGCAGCAGGTCAGTGCCTGGCCCCGGGCGAGCTGAGCAGGGAGCTAGCCCTTCGAAGACACTGTGCTGGCCCAGCTGAGGGACTGCCAGGCCGCCTCCCATCCTTGACTTTGATCACCACTGCCCTTCAGATTGGAAATGCGTCTGTTTTTCTCCGTTTCAATGGAAGGTTTATTTTCCGGTTTACAAGACGCACCCACCACACTCGCTCATGAGCTCACAGACCGGAAGAAAGAATGTGAGGAATTTCCCAGAGAGGGGGGAGGGGGCAATCCCTCCCCCCCCCCCACAGCCAGGCATCTCTGCCCGGCCCCCTCACCCCGGCCAGGCACCCTGAGCCAGCGCAGCCCTGCGGGGCCCCACGGGCCCTGTGGGAGCAGATTCCAGGTCCCAAGATCCACCCTCGCCTTCGGCCTCAGCGTCCTGGAAGGGCCCTGGGCTCAGCTGCTGTGGGCTGGCCGCTGGCAAGCGGGAACAGCCTGGACTCCCAGCCGTCAGCTGAGTGCTGGGGGCCCAGCGGAGCGAGGCCCCACCAGGGGAGGGAGGAGGCGGCAGGCAGAGGCCGGAGAGCAGGCTGTGCCACACTGCTGTGCGGTCTCAGGCAGATCGTGTAATCCCTCTGTTCCGTCCCCGTCCAGCTTCCAAACGGCACTTAGGGGGCCGGTTCTGGGGCCTCGAATTAAGCTGGGCTTGCAAAAGCCTTGGCGCGGATGACAGCACCCACTGAAGTGCAAAGGGCTGTCTCCAGGGACGCTCTCGGCCTGGCGAGGAGAGGCAGGGAGACGGCCAAGGTCAGCTGGCCCGAGCACTGACCGGGCATGCTCAGGGCGGGGCCCAAGCAGGGTATCTCAGCCTCAGGCCCCTGAGGCCCCCCTCTGCAGTCCCCTCACTGGGCGACACCGCGTGTCTGCAGCCTTTTACAGCAAAGCGGGGGCCTTGGCCCCAAGCAGATGTTAGTGCACACCTGCCTTGGACTGGCATTAGAGGCTCCGGCCCACGGTCCCCTCGGGCCTGGAGCATCTGTCCTGGGGCAAGGCCACCTCCACGCCTCAGCCTGCTCTTCTCTGTCCCAGATGCCGCCCTGCTCTCCTCCCTCCTCATTCCTGCCCATCCTCTAGGGCTTGCCCCCAGGGAGTCGGGAGAGCCTTCCTCACCCCCTCGGGGATGGTGGCCTATGGTCCCCAGGCCTGCTCTCTGGGCCTTCAGGAACCCCCCACCCCTGTGAGTGCCAGTGCGTGCGTCCCCTCCCTGCTGGGCCCTTCGGAAGTCGGGTCCCTGGAGCCCCCAACTGCAGAAAGCGGGGCTGGCTCCCCCGACTCCCGACCCGCTGGGGCCCCTACCACAGGGCCAATACCAACGGTCTCTCAGCATCTTTCCACCCGGAAGCAGCCCATTCCCTCAGTCAGGAACATCCAAACTCTGCTCTTGACCTCTCCGCCCCTCACTGCTGCCCTGGGTTCCCAGCTGCTGCACTCTGAGCTCTGCAGCGCCTGCTGACAGGACTCACCCCACCCCCCACACCATCCCCACCGCCACGGCAGCAACTGGCTCCCAGCCTGTGCCCCAACCAGCACTGAGCAGCGAGGGGATGCTTCCTGGCCCTCCCCACTCCAGATCTGGAAGGACCGCAGTTCTGGGTGTGACCAGGGCTGCCCAGGAAGACTCTGTGCACAGAGGACTGTCCCCGCCCCCACCCGGGGGCCCAGATCAGACCAGCCTAACCCGCTCTGGGCACCCGGGGTTCCAACCCCTTTCTACCCCAGGGCCTTAGCTCTTGCTGCTCCTGTCACCCGGCACAGTGGGTGCCTGATAAGCACGTGTTGAATGCATAAGGGATTAGAAAAATGGGGGTGGCTGCTCCCCCAATCTGGTCGGAAGGCTCTCTGAGCTCGACTGCGCGAATTTTTTTTGTGTGGCTGTTGTGAGAACCCACAGTAATCGCTGGGCTCAGTGCTAATCCCGAGTCAACGAGGCAGCGCTGGCGCTTTGGTGTTAATGTTCTCTGAAGTTCCACTCAGAGAAAAACAAAAAGAAAGCCCCTCCCTCCTCCCCCTCCCACACACCAAAGCGAGGCACGAGTGAGCTCCCCAGAGTTTGGGGCACGTCAAAACCAAAGAAAAAAGCAGAGCCCAGCCCCGATGTTTGGCCCGGGCAGCCTCTGAGGGCCAGCTGTGCCCGGCGTGTTTGTGGTGCGGCCGCGCAGCCCGCCAGATGTTCCCGGGAGGGCCGCCACTTCAAACGCTCGGGCTCCAGCCCATTACCTGCGCAGCCTTTGTGTGTTTCAAAGGGGAGCCAGGTGGACTTTCCCTGTAATCACTGGGCCCCACGTGCCTTTCATGGACCATTAGGGAGCCGGGCAAGGAGAGCTCCCCGATCATTACCAGGTTTTCCTGGCCGGGGAGCCCACCTGGAGCAGCCCGCCCGCAGCCACCTGGCTCGAGAGCTGACAGCCCCCGCTCCAGGGAAGGCCAGGACCCCGTCGGGCCCCATCGTGGACTGGGGGTGCAGAGGCTCTCCCCAGTCACCTGCACGGGCGTGGGGTTCTGCCCCTAGGTCAAAGAGCCTGACCCTTCCCCCTGCTGGTGGGATACCTGGGGCAGATCCCGAGCCGGCATCACACACTGTAGGTTTCAGCTAATACCAGAACCTTCCTTGCAGATTTGCTGGGAAGTGCCGGCCTTTGATGAAACACCAAACAGCGGACAAACGTGCCGTTGATTGAGTAGCATCCCCCACAAATGCATGTCTGCCTGGAGCTTCAGGGTGTGCCCTTACTTGGAATAAAGATCTTTGCATATGTCATTGAGGTGAGGGTCCAGGTAAGACCGTCCTAGACTGGGGCGGGCCCGGAATCCAGTGACAGGTGTCCTCATCAGAGACACAAGTCCGTGGGAAGCCCGAGGCAGAGGCCGGAGGGACGTGGCCTCAGCCCAGGACCCCCAGAGCCCCGAGGAGCTGGAGGGCGCAGGAGGGACCCTCCCCCAGAGCCCCTGGAGGGAGCGCGGCCCTGGGACACCTTGATTTCCTGCTCTGCCCTGCAGAAAAAGACAGAATGCACTTCGGTCCTTTCAAGTCTCCAGGAGTGTGGCGACCCGATAAGGCGGCCCTGGGGGACGACGGACGCAGGCCATTGTTGCCACAGTTGTTCTCGGTCTAAAGAATTCTCTGCACAGCCGAGGTGCCTCCACAGACACACGGGCCTGACATCGTAGTGACCTCTGCTGGGGGTGGCGGCCCAGCCTGCCCAGGGCGGGGGGAGGGGCCGTGGGGCGGAAGGGACAGAGGTTTGGGAGCCCACGGCCAGGTTTGAAGGGTCGTGCTGCTGCCCGGCCATGGGGCTTGGACAGGTCCCTGCTCCTCTTTGAACCTTGGCTCCTCATCTGTGAGATGGGGACCATCTCCCCGCCCCCAGGGTTGCTGCAGGGGTGGCGCCCCACCAGGAGGTAGGGCACTCTGCACGCAGTACGTGCACTGTGAATGGAAAGTGTCTGCATTAGTGGTGTATCACTGCAGAGCAAGCTGTCCCCAGACGGGGATGGAGAGCCACAGGGGCCGGGAACTCTGCATCAGGGTCAGGGGGAAGCTTGGCTGGGTCTAGCTCCAGGTCCCTGTGAAATCAGAGCCATGCCACCGGCTGGGGCTGCAGTCCCATTGGAAGGCTCAACTGTGGCAGGGGGCTGCCCCTCGGGGGGCAGGGCTGGCACACATGGCTGTCGGCACGTGGACCTTCCGTGGGGCCGCGTGGGTGTCCTCACGACAGGGCTCGACCCCTGTCAGATGAGCAGTCCGAGAGAGCACCAGGTGGGAGCAGTGGTGCCTTGAAAGTCCTGCACTGTCGTCACTCCTGCCGCTTCCTGCGGGGTCACTGAGGTCAACGTGCTTCAGTGTGGGAAGGGACGACCCAAGGGCCCAGGTTCCGGAAGTGGGGTCATTGGAGACCATCTTGGAGGCTGCCCACCATGGCGTCCAAGAAGACCACGATGTTCTTGGGGACACTGGCAGGCAGACGCCCACGCAAACAGGTGGCTTCCCACCCTCTGGACTCACCTCTGAGGCCAGCCTCCTGGGAGTGGGGCGGCTCATCTGGCCGCATGCACGGGGGCTGGACTGCAGCTCTGTCATGGAAACCGTCCCCCTGCCTGGCTGTGTCTGCCTGTGAGCACTCAAGGCTGCACTGGCCTCCCCTTCCGCTGGGGTTGCAGAGCTCTCTCCTGCAGGACTGCGGGCCTGCACCCTCGTCGGCAGGGATCTGGGGAGGCCTCCCCCCTCCTCCTGGGAGGTTTGCCCAATGGTCAGAGCTGCACCAGGCTCCAGACCCCAGAGACCTGAGAAATCCCAGAGACCTGAGACATCCCAGCGACCACGGGCAGGCTCACGGGCCTTGGACACCCACCAGGGGCCCTGCAGCAGCCGCTGGAGTGCCCATGTGGGTGCGTGACACACAAACACATGTGCAGTGAAGGCATGTGCGGGCACCAGTGGGCACATGTGATGGATACAAATGCAACCACAATCTATTTGATCGCGACCAGTTCCCTGTGATCCAGGCCTGGCCAACCACAGCATTCCATCCCCCTAGCCACAGTGATTGGTTTAGAGGTGACACGTGACCCAAGCTCATCCAATCAGGGGTACCCTGGAACTTGGGAAACCCCCATCCCCTGGGGTTGGGGGCTGGGCCATCTTGCCACCCCTAGGGGTAACTCTCTGGGGGCAGAACCAAGAGATGGAGAGAGAGAGACTAGGTCTTCATGATACTCTTTGAACCCCTAGAACAAGCCAGACCTGAAAGGGCCCTCCCTGACTGCTTCTTGGCTGCATAAATCAATAAATAACTCTCCCATATTTTTTTAATTTTTAAAATTTATTGATCTTAGAGAGAGTGAGGAAGGGGAGAGAAGGAGAGAGAGAGAGACTGACTTGCCCCTCCACCTACTTATTTATGCATGACTGGTTGATTCTTGTGTGTGCCCTGACCGGGGACCGAACCCGCAACCTTGGCGTATCAGGAAGATGCTCTAACCAGCTGAGCTCCCCAGCCAGGGCGCCCCCCCAACTTTTCCCTACACATTTTGGGTTAAGTTTTCCTTCCCTTGCAGTGGAAAGGGCTCTAACTAATTCTCTCTCCACTTTGGCTGCTGGCCTAGTGTGTCTCCTGAAAACTGACCAGCCCTCTCCCTAGCCTCCACCCCTCAGGGACCAACGTCTTTCCAGGATGAAGTCAAAATTCCATCTGTCCACACTGGGGGCCTTCGGCTCCCAGCAGCCTCCACGGGGGGGGCTTCCTCTGTTAGAGCCGGTGGGGAGGCACTGCTGTCCCGAAGGGAGGCCGGCCCCGAGCACAAACCCTCAGCCAGGTGAACAGGAGATGCTCGGTCACAGGTCCCGAACCACACAGCAGTCGCTGGCCCTCCCATCACGAAGGGGGTCTGTCTCCTCCTCCCCTGAGTTGGGACTTGCTTTGACCCGCAGAATGTGGCGGCAGTGGCCCTGGGCCAGCACCGGGTCTAGGCCTTGGGGTGGCCGGATTCCCACTGTCCTCCTGAGCCCTGAGCCACCATGCCCGGGGGCCCAGCGGCCCTGCTGAGAAGCCCAGCAGCGAGCAGGGGAAATGCCAGGCTGACCGGGCCGTGCCGCCTATCCAGCGGAGGGAGCCTTCTGGGATGTCCCAGCCCTGGCCAAGCTCCCCCTGGTAGCACCCGTGGGAGAGGCACCCATGGGGGAGGCCCGGCCCACGTCGTGGCGTGGAAATGAAACTTCCCTGCCAAGCCCTGCCCAGACCGCAGCATGGAGAGCAAGTCAAGAGTGGGTGTGTTAAGCCCTAAGCTTTGGGGTGGTGTGTCAGGTGGTGAGAGACCCCCAGGGCCTCGGCCATCCTGTAAACACCCCAGAAGTTTGGTCAGGACTCCAAAGAAACTGTGATTTCATCCTGCCCTGGCCACCGCCCGCCGCTGTGGATGCTTGGCCCCTGCCGCCCCACCGTTCCGTGGCCTCAGCCACGAGCCCCGTGAGCACCGCTCCTGGACGCTAGAGGGAGAGCCAAGAGGGTCCCCGGGGTGCGCCCCAGCCCAGGGGTCCCCAGACAGCGGCCTTTGTTCCAGACATTCCAGCTGGAGGGAAAGGAAGCGGGTCCAGGGAAAGCGCCAGACAGGCCCCAGGGAAGGCCGGCAGGGCCTTGGGCGGCGAGAAGGGAGAATGTCTCCTGCGAAAGGTCAGCGTCCTGTGCATTCCTGCCTGCGCTCCCGCCGCCAGTGCCGCGATGAAAGTCCTTATTCTTCTCCTCTGGCCACAGCGCAGGGCGGACGCGGGCGCGTGGGAGAAGGGGGCCCAGCTCTCCCTGCTCCTTTTCCTGACGGGTTTCGGTGTTCGTGCGGAGTTGAACACCGAGGCCAGGGCTCTGCTCCCCAGGGAACGTCCCGGAGGGTCCGCTGGTCCCCCGGGAGAGCTGAGAGAGAGCACAGGCATGCCATGCCCGCCTGCGAGCCTCAGAGAGGGCGGGGACCACGGGCCAGGCCTGGACACTGGCTGCCTCCAGTCGCTCAGAAGCCTGCCATGGCCGTGGCCGTGGCCATGGCTGCCTCTCCTGAAGCGTCTGGTCCAAGGAGGTTTCCTCACCCCCTGCCCCCACTTCTGAGACCCTTCCGACACTCTGCTCCCCAATTCCCTTTGGAGCTGAGAAGATGGTGAGGGGCCGGGACTGTCAGACCCGGCCAAGGGGCCACGAACTCACATCTCCTTGAACACTCTGAGTCTGGAACAGCCGGGCACGCCCCTGAGGACTCACTGTCACAGCCTCACCCTCACGGTGGAGCCTGAGGTCCCCAGACCCTGCTATCAATCCTGAGACCTCCCACCTCCCTTCAGGGGGCCCGGGCAGGTCCCCCCACTTCTCCCAGTCTCAGTTTCCTTATCTGTGAAGTGGGCGCACCTTACCCCTGCCTCAGGGTCTCTGAGAAGACTCGGGAGACTGTTGCAGGGTCCGAGGACCCTGGAGACGCTGGGTTCCCATGAGCAGGCACCTCACCCTGCCGACCCTTCCGACCCTGCGACCCGAGGCCTGGCTCCCACCACAGGTGTCTGGCACTTCCGCCACCATTGCATGTCAGAGTTGACTGCCGCCCAGGGGCCAGGCCTGCCAGCACCAGCGCCTGGGGGAGGGGCCACCCTTTGAAGAGGGGCTTTATGGTAATTGTGGTAATGGTGAGCAGCCTGGCGGGGCAGGAGGTAGGAAGCCCCCCCCAGGAGATAATTGAATTAGCCTGAAAAGCAAATTACTTTCAGCCAAAACACATTCAAGCACAAGGTCCGGGCTAAGACCCTCAGGGCAGGCAAGGCTGGGGGGTCATCGCTGGTCCCGGAGTGCTTGTGACCTAGGCTGATCACAGGCAGTCATGGGGTGGGCCCTGGGCCAAGCCGGAGTGGCGTGTCCTGGCCGAACTGCAGTGTGAGCGGCGGCCAAGGCATCCTCCCCGTGGGCAGAGTCTCTCTGTGGCTGTCCCCGTTCCCAGGACTCTCCGGCACGGCCCTGGGCGGCAGGGGCTTTGTCACAAAGAGGGTGACCGGCTTGTCCTGGTCTTAGCAGCGGAAGCCCCATGTCCTGCGGATCCCCCTGCCACTCCGCCCCTGGACTCTCGGTCACCTGAGACAAGGTCACACAGCCACGGAGTGGCAGGGCTGGGACCTGTCTGCTCTGACACCAAGCCCACCTCCTCCCTGCCAGGCGTTCGCTCACTCGCTCACTCACTCGCTCACGCTCACACACTGCAGAGGCACCCCATGCACACCTACTGTGCGTGAAGCCCTGGGCCAGGCTTGGCCAAGCGGGTGAGCACCATGGGCCCCCCGACATGTATGGGATCGGGGGGCAGCGTGCCTCGCTGGGGGTACCCCTCTCTTCCACGCTTGGCCGGTGCTGGGCATTCACGTCCAGGGCTGCCGTCCACGCCCCTGGGTGTGGATGGGAGGAGGCCGGGCTCCCACCAGGACCAGGGGCACAGTGAGGGGGCAGCCAGGTGAACCAGTGCGGCTGGAGACCACCACTGTCCCCACTCTGAAGCTCTCCGAGGGACAGCACGCTGCCCGGGAGAGTGAGGCCCAGTGTTCACTGCGCCCATCATGCCAAGGGACCCAGCCTGTCCCAGCCGCAGTGGCTGGTCTGTGGGGAGAGGCCGCCTTGGGAGCCGGAGGCCCTGGAGGGGAGGGGACGGCTGGAGGAGCTGAGGGGCTCTGAGGCCCTCAGGCCCCCATGCGCAGGACAGTCCTGTGGCCCCCACACGGATGTCACCTCGGGGAGCAGAAACACTGGCCGAGTGCCCCGTTCCTGGGCCCAGAATTTCCAGCAAGAGCAGAGTTGTTGGAAGCAGCTAAGTGGGGGTGGGGGAGGAGGGGGCTGCAAGGAGGATTCACTTGTTCGTGCGTTTGTCACTTCTCTCTTCCGGACCCACCACACACACACACATGCGTGCACACACTCGCACACTCACATCTATTCTCAAACACTTCACACTCACACGCTCACACACACGCTCTTATGTACTCACACACTCACACACCCACAGACATACACTCACACACTTGCACATCCAGGCACGGGCACACACACGCACCCTCACCATCACACATACACACTCACTCACACACACACCCAGAACTGAATCGAGGGCAGGACTCTGCTCTGCCCCCCATGGGTCCCCAGCCCCCAGACAGTGTGCTCTGACTGGGGAGGGTCGGCGTGCAGTGACGGTGTGAGGGGGCTTGTGGCAGCGCACCTGTGCTCGGTGAGCCCCAGGGGGTGTTGGCGTAGAGACTCTGGTGGCCCTTGGGGCCCCCGGTTGGCCCTCTGCAGCCGCGGGTGGGGGCACGGGTCCCCGATGCCAGGAGGGAGGCACCTCCCGCCCCGGGGGCTGAGCCCCGTGACCAGCCCCGACGGCGAGGCTTCGGCTGTCTCTTCGCCTCATCTTCTGCTTCTCCGACTCTCAAATGGTCCCTTAATTGGCCATTTGGCCCCTAAATTAGGGGCGATTAGGATCAACCCCCAAGCAGCATTTCAGATGGCAGCCGGGGGTCTGAAGCCCCTCCTCAGGTCTCAGGTCCTTTGAGTTGGTCACACAAAGGTCAGCCCACTGGCCTGGTATGGGTGCCTGGGCAACCTCTGACCTTCAGCTCTTAAACCTGCCCCTGGCGGTGAGACCAGAGGTCCCGGTGAGCTGGCGGAGTGGTGAGGGTCTGGGGACGATGTGTGCCGGGGCCTTCCCCTCTGCCAGCACCAGCTCCCACGCAGAAACCAGAGTGGGCACCCACCCGCCGCCACCACGGTGCCCTCTGCCGTGGCACAGGGCTGCGTGGACAGGGCTAAGCATGCAAACCCCTCCACGCCGCAGTCTCCTGTCTCCAAAAAGGGGGGGCCCTAGCCCCCGCGATGTTGTCGTGCTGCTCTGAAGGAAAGTGCGTTCTCTCTACTGATGGGAGAGTCCCAGCTCCTGTGGGGGCGGGGGGTTGCTGCCGCACCTCCCCACCCCCCAGGCCAGCCGACACTCGTGTCTGGACAGGCCGCGTCCCTCAGGGAGCCACCGGGCTGCCATCGTCCGGCCACCCTCTTTTTGCAAGATCTGGGACCCCTTTGAGGGTCTGATGAAAGTGACGGGCGAGCTGCCCAGAGAGGCGCACCTGCACGTGTGCACACGTGCGTGAGCAGCCTCGTGCGCTAGTCCTGGCAGGTCTGCCTCGCACAGCTGCGCAGGCTGAGCCCTGAGCAAGGGCTCCCCCAGAAGCTGCCGACCCCCACGGACGTGCCCGGGGACAGGGCTGCGTCTGCCCCCGCACAGCAGTGCCACCCTGGCCTCTTTGCTGCTGCCCGTGGTGAGAGGTGGGGCTTTGGGTCGCCAGCTCCGCGGGGCCCCGGCAAGCACCCCAGCCGGGGCGGGCCAGGCGTGCCCTCTGGGCCTCAGAGACTCGGGCTGGTGAGGCTCCCTCTCCGCCTGGCCTGGCAGGATGGCGGAACATGGCAGGTGCAGGTGTCGGCACAGCGCTGGATGCCGCTGTCCGCTCAACAGGCAGGCGGGGCAGGTGCCAGCCAGCGCCCGCTCCGTTACCTCAGGATCTAACACAGGGCGCTCCTGTCGGCCCACAGCACCTGGAAGGGGCAGGTGCCTGCCTCGGCCCCTCTGATGTGGGTGCTCAGAATCTGCACCCCTTTTTCAGAGCCCGAGGAGCCCAGCTCGCCCCCCAGGGAGGGATCCACCCTGGAGGTTTGTGGTCTGTGCTGCTCAGCGCCCTGCAGCGTCTCGAGGTGCCCCCATACGCCACTGCCCTGGGACAGCCCAGGCCCTATCCACCTTTGCTGCAGGCCCTCCAGGAGGCCCCGAGGGAGGCCACACCTCTGAAGAGTCGCAGCCCCCGGCGAACTGGCCACTATTGTTCCCGGGCCTCCCAGCTGCCTCCCACCTGGGGCAATTTATGGGGTCACGAACCAGCTCACCTCGAGGGTGCAATTCCCGGCCCTGGTCCGATTGGCCCCAAAGTGCTTTACAGCCTGCTTATAGCCCCAAGGAAGGGGGCAGGCCCCCGAGGGACGGCCCAAAGACCCGGCAGCCCTGCCATTTGGCACCCAGGTGGGGCCAGGCAGGGATGGCCAGGTCCTGCCCCCTGGAGCCCCAGCCCAGCCAGCACAGCGACCAAAGGGGTTCCCGGCCTTCTGCGTAGCCTTCTCCAGGCTCTTCAGGTGTGAGAAGGGGTAATAAAAACCACTTCTCAAAACTGCTGTGAGGACCCCAGCAGGTGACAGATGTCAGGTGCTCAGGGAACGGTTATGACTTTATCAGCATGAACTGGAAATTACGCAGAATCTCACCTTACGGAGATAAGACCACTCCGGGGGGCCTCTGTCTGCCCGCTCACCCGCTCCCACTGCGGGAAACAGCATGCGGGCCGCAAAGGGCAAGACCATGCGGCACAGTCTGCCCACGATTTTTCAGTGAGACCCACGAGCCCAGCCGCCCACCGGCAGACAGACCTGCCCGACCCAGAACCCGCCCTCTTTGCCCCAACAAAACCGCAGCCCCAGCGTTTCCATAACAACACCCTTGTCCTGACCGGCCTGTGCCTCTGGAAGGACGGCGTTCAGCCTGTGTCCTGCCTTTCCCTCTTCGATGGGGTTGTGAGACTCGTTCACATCCACGTGTGAACTGCCTGGCCCTCCTTTTTCTGTGCTGTGTAATATTCCACGGTGCGACCAGGCTCCGATATCTTCATCCAAACCTTTGTAGAGTGACACTGCACAGTTTTGGTTTGGGGGCTACAGAACGCCTCGCTCGGAATCTGTCGGTCATAAGGGAGCGTCTGCCGGTAGTGGAATCGGTGGACTGCGCCCCACCTGCTGCTCCTTCGACCCCTCTCTCCGGCCCCTAGGAGAACCAGGGCGGGGACACACAGAGTCGAGGCAGTCTGTTGCCCGGGCCTTGGGGACCCTGGGCTGGCCTGGGCCTCAGCAAAGCATCCCAGCCTCCTTCTCCGTTCCCCACCTGCCTGTGACTTCGCTCCAACCACCAATATTTTTTTTATTTTTAACTGATTTTTATTTTGTTAAAGGTTTTAAAAAAATTATAAGTATTTTATTTACTTAAGAGGCAAAGGGAGAGAGAAAGAGAGGGAGAGAAACATCAATGTGTGGTTGCCTCTCACATGCCCCCCCCCCCACCGGGGACCTGGCCCTCAACCCTGACCGGGAAACGAACCAGTGACCCTTTGGTTCAAAGGCCCGTGCTCAGTCCACTGAGCCACACCCGCCAGGGCGGATTGATTTCTAAAGAGAGGGAGAAACATCGGCGTGCCGTTCTGCACATTTATGCACTCACTGTTTGACTCATCTGTGCCCCGACCAGGGGACTGCACAGACGAGGGAACTGTACGTGCCGCCTTGGCGTATTGGGGCGCTGCTCCACCCGTGTCACCCGACCAGGGCTCTGCCACAGACAACCACTGGACAGCTACAGTGTGCCCGCCTGGCGTGTTGCTAAGTGCTGGAGAAACGGGGGTGGGCAGGGCAGGCGAGGTCCCTCCCCTGTGAGTCGTGTGCAGGGGAAACGTACTAAATAAATGCACGAATAGAGGCGTCACTTGGTGCCGTGTTGGACTAGGACTACACAGGTATCCTGGAGTCTGTCCCCTCCATACCCCACCCCTTGGTTGAGACCCCCACCCCGTTCCTAGACAGGGCTGCCATGTCCCATCACCCCAGGACCTCTGGAGTCCCGCTGTGCTCAGCCTGTGCCACCTGCGGTGGCCTCTCGCCAGGCCCCGGGCTCACAGAGACCAGGAAGCTGACAGACAAAGCTTCCCGAGGCCTGGCTGTCCTTCGGGCCACCATTCTTGGAAGTACCTGTGTCACAGATGAACCCTTTAGGGAAGGCAAAGCCAGCCCTCCAATGGCCTGGTTGGGTGGCTAGGAGGCACCCTTGGAAGAAAGCAGCACCTACTGTGTGCCGAGCGCCTACTGTGTGCTGAGCCCTGTTCAGGGTGTGTCCACGCACCATTTCATTCACTGCTCAGAGCAGCCTTGTTTAACAGAGAAGGAAACTGAGGTTCAGAAGCGGGGGGTACCACAAGCAGGTCAATGTCAGACTCAGGCACACACGGGCTTTGACGCCGGCCCCTGAACTGTAAAGGGAGCTCCCCCTCCCTCCCCTTGGAAGAACCGCAGGTGGCAGCCCCCAATTTGTTCCCTGCCCATTAACAGCCCCGACCTCTGAACCATACTGGGCGTCAAGGAATTAGAGCAGAGATATGCCACCTTTTGGGAGCTGACACCCTTATTCTTATTCGATTCCGCCCCGCCCCCTCGGTCCCTCCAAGTGTGAGCTGGCAGACATCTGTCCTGTAAATCAAAGAACTGGGGACTGGCCGGCTTTGGCGGGGCTCTGAGAATTTCAGGGAGCCCCTTCCAGAAGGCACCCGCGGGAGCTGCCAAAGCATTTGAGAAGTTGAAAGGGTCCTTCCCCAGCACCAAGCTGTGGGAGAGCCTGGCTCCAGGGAGGTCACAGCCTCGGGCGGCCAGGCGGCAGGTGGGCGTCCAGCTTCCCGAGAGGGAAGCGGCGGGAGGTTCCGGCTGGCGGAGCCTTAGCAGGCCATTGTGCAGGAGCCCGGGGTTTGTTCCAGAGGGAGGTGACGCGTATGGACGTGTAAGATGGCGCCGGCCACACGCCTGTGACCAGTGAAGCTGCACGGACATCCCCGCGTGTGGTCGCTTGCCGTGGACGTGGCGTTTCGGTGGCTGGAGTCACTCAGTCACGCCACAGGAGCCCTGTGTCTGCCAGCCCCGAGCGAAGGTCTGAAAACCGCCGCGGCTGACGTGGTGACCATGAACATGATCCGTTCCCAGGGTGGACGCGCAAGCAGAAGCAGAGACGCGGAAAAATGAGAAATAAACTAAAAGAGCATAAAATACAAGGAGAGAAGTAAACACAAAATAAGATTCACTTTTAAAAATGCATCTCTGTGCATGCTTTTGTTTTTATTTTTTCTTCCCGTTTTCAGGAAATCCGAATTTCGCCGTACATACACTTAGTGGGGTGTCCTGGTGACAGCCAGACGGGGGACCCAGTGCCTGGCTTCACCTCACTCACGCCCCGGCTCCTTCCCACCAAACGCTGGCCTTTTCCAGTTCACCCAGACCCACAGGTTCTCCCCTGGGCCTGGCCCGCTGCGGAAGTCAGGGCCCGGGCTGCAGTGCTGGCTTTCCCTGGGAGGACGGACCAGCAGTGTGCCAGGGCCAGGGTCAGAGAGGGCGGGGTGGGGTTTTGCCAGCCTACCAGGCCCGTGGACAACTAGGCTGTGGGCCCCATCAGCCCCGAGGGTGCCGGGAGGGGAGCCCCTTATTGAACCGAGGTTGCAAAGCCAAGCCTCCGGGACTTTCTGCCCTCAGAGCCCAGCCTCAGGGGTGTGGGGGCCTGCTTGCTCTCTCCCAGCTGCCCCTACCCAGAGAACTCCTGTTACCCCACCCTCCGCACACTCACGCACATGCCTGTGCATGCACATGCATGCTCCGCTGTCTCCGTTGCCAGAGGACAGTCTTGGGGCAGCACCCACCACCCCCTCTGGGCACAAAGAAGGGGTCCCCTCGGCCGGGGGTCAGGGTGCTGCGGTGGGACGAGCACGGCCCAGTGGAGCTGCGGGGGCTGAATGAGGCCCCCAGAGATTTGTCCATCTGGAAGTTGGGACATGCCCTTGTCTGGACAAAGGGTCTTTGCAGGTGCATGGAGGGGAGGACCTTGGGTGACGTCATCTTGTGTTCCCTGGGTGGCCCTAAGTCCTATGACCAGGGACCTTGTAAGGGAAGGCAGCGGGCATTTGGGGACAGAGAAGGGAGTGGGAAAGAAGGCAGTAGAGACTGGAGGGCTGGGTCTCCAAGCCGAGGGATGCCGGGGCCTCCTGCGAGTCTGCGCCAGGCAGCAGCCCGGCAACACCTGTGGCTGGGGCTCCCGGTGTCTGGACCGGGGAGGGGAGCTTTCTGGGTTCGGGCTTCCCCGTTCGGGTCATTTGTTAAGGCTGGCCAGCCGGGACACTGCTGCCGTCCTGTGGGCCTGTCTGCAAACCCCAAGCCCACTGCGTGCACGCTGGGTGGCCTTGGGCAGGACAGCCCCGCTCTGCCGGGGGGTGCAAGGACCTGAGACCCTCAGGGAAGCCTGGCCAATGCAGGGGTCCAGGTGAGCATGTCGGGAGGGGCCCCGGAGTGCCAGAGGAAGATGCATATAAGTCCACAGCTGCCCCTCTGAAGAGGCCCTGTACCCGGCGGGAGGCAGGTGGCAGAGCCGCTTCATGGGCGGCGGTCTCTGGGCCACGTCCACAGTAGACCCCAGTCAGGAAGGGGCAGAGATGCCGGAGCCTGGCCCAGTTTCACCGGGGAGGTCATGTAAACACATTCGGGGTCACTGGTCCCAAGTTCAAGAGGAAATGAGACTGTGACTCCAATCATCTTGTGAGGAAGCTTCCAGAAGGAACCCTTAAAACAAACAAAAATCATGGGAACCAGATGCTGAAGAAAGGAGAGGAAGCTCCTCCCGCAGGAGGCCAGGTTGTCTGCCCTGCTGTCGCGTGCCCACCCTGGCCTGGCTGGCGTCTCTGCAGGGGCGCCCCCCTACCCCCACCCGCTCCCGGACGCTCTCAGAGAATCGGCCCGTTGTTACGAGAACCGCTATTAAGTGAGGGCCAGACAGAAGCCTCGTCCGTTTCCGCCCTCGCCATTGACCTTGGAGAGGAAGCTCGTGGATCCGCTCATGGATGGAGATGCCAGGACCTTCCTGCAGCTGCTGCCAGGGCCGGACTTCAGTTCCTGTCCAACGAGCGCTGAGCCCTGGCTGGTGTGGCTCCGCAGGCTGAGCTACGGCCTGCAGACCGAGGGGTCTCCAGTTCGGTTCCCGGTCAGGGCACGTGTCTGGGTTGCCAACCTGGTCCCCAGCTGGGGGCGTGCAAGGGACTACCAGCGTTTCTCTCCCTCCTCTCTTTCTCCCTCCCTTCCCCTCTCTCTAAAAATCTTAGAAAAACAAGATGGCTGAGCACTGGTCAGACCAACGCCAAGGCGCAGACAGGGAGAGCGGCCGTGCACCAAGGGACACAGAGCCGGGCACTCCAGGGCCGGGCCTTGGGTGAGGGGTGGCCTGTCCGAGGGGCAGGTGCCGGGCCTCATGGAATGTGGCTTGAAGGCTGTCAATCCCTCCCCAGAAAACTTGGGATCTCGGGAGGTCCAGAGGGCCTGGTTCAGGAACTGGAAAGGACCTGTCGATGTCCTGGTGGCAGACTTGAACAAGGGCCTAGGAGTGGATTTTGTGGGACAGGTGAGAACGGGCGGGTGCTACTCGATGGACAAAAGAGACGGGGGTTGGGGGGTGAAGAGAAGGGGAGATGAGGGGCAGGAGGGGGAGCGAGAGGAGGCATGCAGACTGGGAGCCCCCACCTCTGCTGCAAGGGCCGCCTGGCTGACCCATGCCTTGGTCTCCCTGTCCTCAGACAGAGATGTGTGCTCTCGGACCCAGCACAGTCTGCGTCCTACAGACAGACGGTCGAGAGCAGCCCGGACAGGCCCTTGGGGGGAGGCCCCTCCCTGTCACAGCCTGACTGCAGGGAGACTTCTGGGTCAGGGCTGATGGGTCCCCCAGAGGTGCCCAGCCCTTTCTGGCACGGCCCACCCAGGGCCCCCGGGAGCCCCCAGCCACTGCCGGAGTCCCTCAGGTCTCATGCCACCCTCTGCAGCCCCCTGGTCCCATTTCCCAGATGGGGAAACCATCTAGGTTTTCTCCGGCCCCGCTCCCTCTTTTCCCCCTCCCTCTCCACCAGTCACCAGACATTCACCCCCAGTTGCAGGGCCGTGCCTGCGGCACCCCGGCACCCCGGCACCCCGCCTCAGGGCGCCCTTGCAGAGAGCAGGCCGGGGAGATTCGCACAAATGCTGTAGATCATCACTTTCTGGCGGTCAGAGTGAGGGCTGCAAAGGGGCCACGTGTTCTTTGATCTTCCACTGGCCCACTGCAGACACGGCGACTGCACTGCAGAGCTGCTGTGGCGGCCAGAGAGAGCACACGTGAGCACACGAGCACACCCACACAAACATGCTCGTGCACACACACAAAGTCGCACACATGCAGGCACGCACAGGTGCATGCATGCACATTCATGGGCATGCATGTTCACATGCACATGCATGCACACACCCGTGGCTGTGCACAGCCACTCACATGTGCATGCACACACCTGTATGTGCACACACATCGTGGGTGTGCACATGCATCCACACCCACGCACACACATTCCCACAGCATGCACACGTGTCTGCACGCACACTCGTGGTGCACATGCATTCACATGCGCACGCATGTGCTTTCATGGGTGTTCACATGCACATGCATTCCCATACTGTGTATGCATGTCCGTACACACACGTGCACATCGATGGGTATGCACACACGGTGGCTGGCCCCAGGAGTGCATTGGGCCAAAGGGGACTCTCGTCAGCAATGCCCAGGTGGAATGTTCTGGAACGCTGGGCAGGAGGACTTCCCAAGGCCTCTGTGTCCTCAGAGGGCCTCTCCCTGTGGCCTGGGTGCAGCTGTGCTGTTTAGGTCACACATGAGAGGGAATGCTACAAATAGAGCAGTGACACCTCTCACAGAACCAGACCCAACCACTGAGTTCATAAAATTACTTTCCGTTGGAAAAAGGGGCATTACTAAGGACCGACAGGAAGCTGCCCAGGGAGAAAAGACTGAGCGACTCTCTACTGGCCCGAAGCAGGATAGGGAGAAAGAATGCTCCTGAGGGAATGGTGAGACCTTGGGGCCATCCCTCAGGGAATGGTGGCCTCAGAGAAGTGTCCCCTGCCTGTGACATCAGGGATGGAACATGACTCCCCTTGTCGAGGAGACACACCCCAAGAACACCCCAAATAGCCTGAGTTCTCTGTGCCCGACTTGGTGCCCCGCTGTGCCTCCCCGGGTCGGCCACGCTGCCCCTTGAGCCTCGGTCTTCTGCTCTGGAAAATGGGGTTATGGCAGCGACCACCGTGTGTTCGAGGTGCCCTGCTGGCCTCCAACGGGAGCATGTCTGGGGTCTCAGCTGGGGGACTGTGGACCACTGCCCGTGCCAGCTGCAAGCCACAAGCCCGTCCCAGGCAGGTGGCTTGCTTTTCCCCTCTCTTTCGTTATTCTGAAAAATTCCAAACCTCCAGAGACGTTTCTAGAATAGCATGAGGAACACCTCTGGCCCTTCACCTGGATCACTGACTGACGTCCCACAGTTGCGTTCTCCCTCGCACACACACGGAGGTGCTTTCTGAGCCATCGGAAGGAACGTCAGGCGTGGGTGTGACCCTGGCATCGCTGGGCGCTTCGGCACGCGTCCCCCGGCACCCAGCCCCGGGAACTGAGCTCCTGGTGGGCTGTCCCCAGCGGACCGTCCACGTTCAAATTCCCCAAGGGCCCCCGTAATGCCCTTCATAGTGGGTGACTTTCTTTCTGCATGGGTTGTTTTTTTGTTTGTTTTTCTTTTTTTGCTGAGCTGACTGATATTCACCTCACATAAAATTAGCCATTTTAAAGTACAAAATTCAGTGTGGCCTTTAGTGCGCTCACAACCACTTTTGTCGAGTTTCAGAACATTTTTACCGCCCCTGGAAAACCTCTCGACCCACTCACTAAGCAGTCGGGCCCCAGGCCCCTCTCCCCGCGCCCAGCCAACGGCCGGGTGCTTCTAACAGGGAACCTCAGCATGCGGCAGGGGGGTGCTTGGGTTTTGGTTTTTTAAACAAGCCTTTATTGCAGGTCAGTGTCGCATGGGCCACGTGTGTTCGGGAAGGAAGGGGACGTGTCACTGCAGACAGTGTCCTCATGCCCTCCCTGCCACCCAAGGACAGGACACCTTCAGGCAAACCCTTCCCTTCCTGGTTCTTATTTTGCGAGTTTGGGGACAAGGGGCTTCGAGAAAATCGCCCCGAAGGTCCTGTCCGACGCCCTTCTCCAACGGCCTGGAGCGGCCCTGTGCTGCCTGCTGGTCTCCCCCAGGCCTGGGGTGGGGGGCGGGGGCGGGGCAGCTGGGCATCGGGGGTGGGGGAGGGGAGCACTCCCTCCGGCCCTGGCTCCTGGGCGACCTACCCCATTCAGTTCCTTTCCCGGAGCCCGCTCCCCATTCCCCTGCCCCATATCAGGTCTTTATGGCTCTGCGCCTCTGTCTCTCATCTGTAAAATGGGTGAACAGCCGACTCTCTTTGGGAGGGGTGGGGATCCTGGGAGACACCGGCCTCGCACCCCTTGGCCCCAAGCAGAGGGCTTGCCGGTGAGCAGAGGTGAACAGGCCTGGCGTGGTTCAGGGTGGAAGCCACTGTTCTTCCTCTCCGACTGGGCAGGTCTCTGTGTCTCCCACTGACTTCTCCCTAAGGGGCATCACGGACTCCCCGGGTCATGGTGAAAAGGAGAGTGGGTGTATCGGGGCCCCAAACTGCCCCCTGAAGTCTAACTGTGATATGATACATCCCTGGGGTGGGGGGCACTGCCTGGGGAGCATTATGCTGGGACTTCCGGAGAAGCATCCTGTTTACACTGCCCAAGCGTCCTGTACCAGGAATGCCAACCTCAGCCCACGTGGGGCCGCACTGGGCGCCTGGCTCTGGGGTCTGAGGTCTGACCCTCGGGAAGTCCTCAGAGAGAGTTGGCGGATCGATGAACAATCAATATGGCGGTGGAGCAGGTGGAAGGAAAGATGGACAGAAAGACCAAGGAATGGACAGATGCACAGAGGCACAAAGTGGGTTCACAGGCACACGAACACCTCCGGCTCCCCTCCACCACCTGTGCACTCTCTGGGAACCACCGCCCTCGGCCACACTCCGCACCAGGCACCTCCGCGGAGCTGCATCTTGTGGGGGGACAGACAGTGGGGCTGACGGGAGTGAGGCCGACGGAACCAGCCACGCTCAGAACGGGGACCTCGCTTGCTGTCCTGCAGGAGTCACCAGGGGGACTTAAATGACCCTGCTAGGAAAACACCGGGGCAGTGGGTGGGGCCGGGGCCGGGAAATCGGGAGGGCAGGGTCCCAGATCCACCGAGGTCTTGAATTCGAGAGGGTCTGTTAATTTTCTGAAAGGGAGGCTACTTTGGTTTTTCTTTTTTGTTTTTTAAAACATAGTGCAATGATGAATAAGTGCATGACTTGAATTCAGACAGAACTGGGTTCAAATCCAAACTTTGCTGTTTATTAGCTTTGTGACTCTGGGCAAGGCACAGTTACTGAGCCTCACTTTCCCCATCTTTAAAATGGGTGCTGTGTTGACCGGTGTGGCTCAGCGGATTGAGTGTCAGCCTGTGAACCAAAGAGTCACAGGTTCGATTCCCAGTCAGGGCACATGTCTGGGTTGCAGCCAGGTCTCCTATTGAGGACGTGTGAGAAGCAACCCGCTGGTCTCAGGCCCTGGGGCTTGGGGGGCAGACTGGCAGCCAAACGCCACCAGCCCCAGCCCCTGGGCCACACGGAGCATTGGTGCTGGCTGCGCCTTGTCCAGAGGCGGCTGAGCGGCCCTTGGTGCGGGCAGGAGCAGGGTCGTTCCTCAAACTCGGAAAGAAGCTGTCGCTCCCCACCCTGATCCAGCAAGTCGACCAGGCCTACCTGGGAAAGACAGCATAGGGCCGGTGATTCCCCTTGAGAGTGGACAGGTGTGAGAGGCCACCCCAAGGGGGTCTTCCCAGTGTGACGTGGGAGGGGACATTGGGAACAACGGAAGCACCCAGCACTAGGGGGCAGACCGCCTACGGAAGGAACCCGGTGCCTGAGAAGGGCATTCAGTGCCCGGGGAAACTTTTATAGTGGGGGGGGGAGGGGGGCGGGGATACAATTTAAACACTTTGAAAAAAGACATATGAATACTTTCTAACAGTCCTGGAACGAAATCCACCCAAAGAGAGACGGGCTGATGACGCAGCCGTGACAGCCTAGATTTTAGCCTTGTTCTTACCCCACTTTCCAGGATTCTCCCAATATTCAGCCGTGAACAAGTGCCACTTTGGCGTGACGACGTCCAAAATCAGCCTCATGGCGGTGGAACGGCCGCCCCTCGATGAGTTTGGACAAATGTCAGAGTCTGTTTATTCACCGCCCAGTCACCACACGCCGCATCCCCCTGTCCCCGGAGAGCACTCTCCCCGCCTAGGGACGGCCCCCACCGGCCTCCAGCCTCGGGCAGCCACCCATCAGCGTGGTCACCACACGTCACACTTGTCTTTCTCCAGAGTTGCCCTCGCTCCTTAAAAATAAATCACAAGCGTGGCAATGGGGGTCAGTGTGTGTGCCCCAGAAACAAACAGCAGTAGCGCCCCCTCTGCCGCACACCTCCCTCCGCACCCCAGGCCGCCTCTGCAAGCCCCCACCTCGTCACTGACTGACAGCTCTTCCGGTTTTCACGTCCACCCTGAGACCTGGGCGTCTTTTCACTCTTTACAAACAAGGGAATGGAGGTCCAAGGACTCATCCCTTTCCCACTGTGTCAGTGTCTGTGCTGGGGAGGGGGTCTCTTTGGAATAGCAACCCTAATGGGGAAAAGCTGTCTGTTGGTGACACAGAAGGCTTTGGGGGAGATCCCACAAATCCTTGCAAAAATAGAGGGCTAAGGCTCAGGGAGGCTGCATCCCCGTCTCAGCTCAGCCACCAGCCAGCTGTGTGGTTTGTCCCCTCCTCCAAGACTTCAAGTCCTGTTGCTCCCCAGCTCCAAACAGCAGTTCCTGTTTTTCTGACAATGATCTTTACCAACACGCAGAAGCCTCTGCAATCACAGAGCAGTCTCAACCAAGGGGGCGGGGCAGGGGATTTGGGAGGGGGGCAGGGAAGTGCCTAAGAAAGAAGGCACCTTTGACACTGTAATGTCTAACTGTAAAATGAAAAAAACAAAACAAAACCCAACAACGATGATTTTCATAATGCCAAGACTGGAAGTGGGGCTGAACAGGATTTTCTGCCCTTCTGGGACGTGGGTTGGGAACAATGACAATCTCTCATTTGCCACCATCGGGAGCAACCCTGACAAGCTTGGGTCAAAGAAGGGCGAGTCCAAAAGAGGTTTCGGGTGGTTAAAAAAAATCCCAGCTGGCCTCACATCCACAACAACGCCTCTGAGCCACGTCCTTCTGGCCATCGGGGTAGTGTCCGGGCTGAGAGGGGTCGCTTGGGATAATGGGGACCCAGCTACTGTGGCCGCTCTGCTCAGTGAACGAAATTCCACCAGGGTGAGTCAGCTGGCTTAGCCACCTGGACCAAACCAAGACTGTCCAGGTAAGAGCAGCCCAGGTAAAGGAAGCCTGAAAAATTAAAACCGGTCCAAACCAGCACACGGGGCTGCAGGGGTTGGAGAGCTTCGAGAGGCTTGGGAAGAGGACCTCACCTTTACCTGGGCTGCACTTACCTGGACAGTCTTAGCCGCAGCGCCCCCTTCTGGCCAGCGCCGCCTTTCCTCTCCCCCTCTACACTTCCTCTCGCCACACAGGCCAGGGGCACCCCCCAACCTGCGCAGGCTCCCCCTCCCAGTCCTCTGAGTGCAGACCCTTGCTGGCTCCTGGCTAACTCTGCAAGCCTCAGTTTCCTCACATGGTGAACCCCCTAAACTGAGAGCTCTGCTGCGCCTACAAAATGCCTGCCCCTCGCGGTGCATGAACTACACCCGGGACGTTACGTCCGCTGTCCCGAGTGATCCCGGCACAGGGCAGCGGGCGGCAGCAGGCCCGGAAGGTTCTCGACCAGGGAATGGCCAGGTGTGGGTCGGCGCCGCACAGGGTCTGACTCCAGTGCAGAGCCCCCACTGGGGGACCGACCACTTCCCGCAGACGCAGCATGGCCTGCGTTTACAAGCCTGTCGGCCTGGGTCCCAATACCAGGTCCACCATTAGCAGGTGGCGTAGCCTTGGGTCATTCTGCCACATTTCTAGGAGCCCCCCATTATTCAGTGGGGGGACAGGCTGCTACGTGGTCCTTGTGGGAAGCCGAAAACACCCAGAAAGTGCTTGTAAGAGAACAGGAAGCCGCCTCCTCTGCCACCCTCCTCAGCTCCCAGATCCCAGCGGCCACTCTCCCCACCAGGGCCCTAGGAGGGGCGGCGGAGGGGTCGGGAGATGTGGCCGGAGGCTGGCATCCCCCCACCTCTCCCAGCCGGATTTGGGGCACGTCCCCTCGAAGTCCCAGACATCCTCCTCAGGCCCCCGCATTTATCCAAGATCTTTAAAAACGAAAGCTGCAGGGGAGGGTAATTAACTTTAATAGGAACCGCCGTCGATTTAAAGCCACAGGGGGGAAGTAATTAGATTTAACAGAAGCCACGGCTTTCTGAACCAAGACACACAGCGTGGGGGTCCCCGGCTTAGAAAGCCTTTGAGAGGATGTCTTTTTGTAAAGACTTCCCTGGTGACATTTTCTGCGTGCTCCGTCATTAACGCCAGGCGTTGATTGGGGTATGAACATGGCCTTCGCTCATTGAGATTCATTAGGCCTGGCACTGCTCTCCTTTCCTGCGGCTCCACCGTTCGCCCTCCTCTCGCCTTTGCGCGCTGAGCCGGTGCGGCTTTTCCCCAAAACCAGCCTCCTGGGGCCCCACACCCAGGGGATGGGGTGGGGGAAGGGCTGAAGGAATAATGAGAAAAAATCAACGCTGAGTCGAACACCCCCGGGAGGACCCCTCTCTTTCCCGCGGGGGCATTCTCTGGAGGCGGTTTCCATTTTCAGAGCATCGTTAAAGAAGGTCTCCGGTTTGCAGGAGCCACTTCACCGCCTGGCCTCAATTTCCCCACCCGGGCCCGGCCACCACCTTAGCCGCGGTCATGGCGGCTCCTCTGCCCCTCCCCACCACTTAAGGAGCTCCGGGACCTCTGCAGCCCCGCTGCGCGCAGGGACCCAAGGACCGGACCAGCGACAAAAAACAGAGGGGCCCACTTGCTCCAAGCGCTGGGGCCTGAGCTGATAGTCAGTTTTCGGTACCCGGGGGCGAGCCCCCGTTGCCCAAGGACCCCTTCACCGCGATTGTGGGTGGGGCAGAGCGGAAGCCGAAACCCGGGTTGAAGCGCCATCTAGCGGCACCCGCGCGACGCCCCCATTGTTTCTCCGAGGGTGGAGATCGCGCCTGGCCCCCCGTCGGGGTACAATTTTTTTCCGGGATAAAAGGAGCTGGGCGTGGAGGAGGGGCAAGGATCGCGAGAACATGAGTTGAGAGAACGAGAGAGGGTCTGAGCTGCGGGGGGGATTGTAACGCTAGGCTATACGTCCGTGGGTGGGAGGGTCGGCACCGTCTCGGGAGGGAGCGAAGGGGGACTTTTAAGGGGGGAGGGTCCTAAAGCCGAGGCAACATTTTTCCGGACAGGGGATAAGGGTTGCAAAGATCAGTGCCCCCCAATCTTTGGTCCTGGAGTTCCTGCCTCCACCCCTGCTAGCACCCCTGAGACGAGCACATTCCCTGGGGTGCCGCGGCCGGGAGGCGGGGCTCCGCCTCTCCTTTATTGCTTTATAAAATCAAATTCGCCCAGTCAAGAGCGACCTGGCCGCCAGCCCCGCCACCGAGGCGTGGGGAGGAGCTCCTCAGAACCCTCCCGCAAAGCGGGGCCTCCTCCCCCAGATCCGGGCGACCTGGGCGGGGTCACCCCGGGCTCGGGGAGGGGGCTGGGGCCGGAGGCAGGGTGTGAGTGGGTGTGTGCGGGGGGCGGGGGCCTGATGCAATCCTGATAAGGAATGCTCGGGTGTCGTGGGCACCCACCGGCTGGGAGGGTAAGACGCCCTATATAAGGCCGCCAGCCTGCAGCCGCCGTCGGACCCACAGCGCAGCGCACCCAGAGCGCACTGCTGACTGGAGACCGCTGCGGCCACCCCTACCTCCTCACGCACAGCACCACAGGGCATCCCAATTGCCACCTAGCCTTCCGCATCCCCCTACCGAGGAACCTCGCCAGGAGCCCGAAGGAGGTGCCATGTGGAGCGCGCAGAGTCGAAGCGTCGTGGCCCGCGCCCTGGTCCTGGCGGGCCTCTGGCTGGCCTCAGCCGGGGGCCCCCTAGCTCTCTCGGACGCTGGGCCACACGTGCACTACGGCTGGGGGGAGTCCATCCGCCTGCGCCACCTGTACACCTCCGGCCCCAACGGCCCCTCCAGCTGCTTCCTGCGCATCCGTGCCGACGGCGCGGTGGACTGCGCTCGGGGCCAAAGCGCGCTCAGTGAGTGCCTACCGGGTCCCCATCCTGCTCAGCGGCCCTTCCTCCCTTCACCTCTTTCGACTCCCGCAGGCACCCCACTCCCGAGATGCGCCAGGTTTCGAGTACTGTTCCCTCCCTGGAGCCCGGGATAGCGCCAGAACTTGGGGGAGGGGGCACGAGTGCGTGAACTTACCACACCCCTCCCCTGACTCCCCTTCTCCTCTCGGGGACCCCTCGCTTGTGGGAACCCCAGGTCTGGGCACCTCGGCGTCCCACTCCTCCTCCGAGCCTCTGGACAGCGTGAAGAGACGGGGGGTCGGTGCGTGGCAGGGGCATGGGCAGGCCCTCCATCCGACCGCATCCATGTGTCCTGGCGGCCTGCGGGTCCCGGCTGCAGTTGTTGCTTCTCTCATGCCAGGTTTGGTGGAAATCAGAGCAGTGGCCCTGCGGAACGTAGCGATCAAGGGCGTGCAGAGCCTGCGGTACCTCTGTATGGGAGAAGACGGCAGGATGCTAGGGCTGGTAGGTGTCGCCACGGGTTGGGAGGCGCTGTGGAGGGGGCTGCGGGGGAGGGGGGCGCGCTGGATCAAGTCCAGACTTTCCTGGCTTCCTCCCCCTGGCCCCACTGGAGTTCGGAGGCGAAGACTGCCAGGGCCGGATTAAGTTAAAGTCTGACTGTTTCTACGGAAGTTTAGGGTCCTGGGGCCGAAGCCTGGGTCAAAGCGGCCTTTGCATTTTCAATGGGTCCGAAGGGCGGCCCAGTCGGACCGCGGAAACCCAGTACGGGGCTCTCTGGTACTAAACGGGAAAACCCGCCTCGGGTCTTTGCAGCCTGGGCCTGGTCGTGGGTGGTCCTTGCTTGTGTTCCCCTCCCTGCAGTGTTTTAAAAAAGAAAAAGGGTGTATCCACAAGTTGGATCTTTTTCAAAAGGTAAGCCTTCAAACGGGCCTGGAAAAAAAAGTGACCTTTAGGGTTGAAGGTTTTTTTATGTAACTTTTAATTTACTAGAAAACTTTTCAGACACGTCGGAATTACTTCCATGCATTCCGGTCTTCCTGTGCTGCTCACCTGTACTGCAAATACCTTTGGGAGGGGGGCTGGGGTGGCATGGCCCAGGTACCCTCGGGAATCTCGGGGCCGGTTACGGGGATGCTGGGTCTCTGGTGGCCAGGAACAAAGGCTAAGATTTCAAAGGGAGCCCCCACACGGAGAAGGCTGGCGTGGGGGTGGGGTGGGGTGGGGGGTGGGCCTCGACGCAGCCGCACTGGGCCAGGGCTCCGCTGGAGGAACGGGGGGGGGGAGGGGGGAGGGCGGAGACTGCGCCTGAGGCGGGGTGGGGGTGGGGAATGCCCCCACTCTCCAGAAAAGATGCAAATACCCCGCCCCCTCCCCATAGCACTAACCGTTTCAGTTTCTTAAAATTGTGCTGTAGCTAGCTCCCACAGCTGCTGATCCCATTTATCCAGAGTCCCTGTTTCAGGCTTTGCGGCGGGTCCCGCGTGAAGGGACAAGGAAGGAGGTGGCGCGTTTGCTGAAAGCCGACACCCGCAGCCACTCAAACTCTTAGCTGCAACTTCAGTGGCGGTGCCCTTCGCTCGTGGGGCGGGGCGGGGCGAGAACGGCCGGGGGCCTTGTAGGACTGATGGGGTTAACTCACCGTTCTGCCCACACGGGGTGGGGGGTGCCCATCTCAAACCCAGTTCTACCTCTTGGTCCCGTGGGCATGGGTTAGCAAACATTGAGGACCCAAAAAAGAAAAAGATATTCCACATTCTCTTAGAAACTTGGAATCGTTTAATTTCTGTATGGAAAAGAGATGCTAATTTCTCCCAAATAACCAGTCGCGGGAAATAGTCCACCGTTTGGTTTTTACTTCTCCCGTCTATTTGCCAACTTGCAGTGAACCCTCCCCGAGGTCTGGTCGCTTTATCCCCGCGTCTGGGCCGCTGGGCTGCAGGCCTTATCAGGGCCTTATCAATGCGCGCTCACCCACCTGCAGTTCAACGACCTTTGGAGGCTTAGGCAGAAATGAGACTGGGCGCCTCCTGGGGCTGTTTACTGCCCGGCCCTCCTGGCTCCCTGCCGTGGGCTGTCCTCTGTGTCCCCAAGGGGTAATGACACGACTGGGAGACAGAACTTGCCTGCTGCCACCTCTGAATCAACTAAGAGTGGTCTGCGACTTGGGCCTGGCTCTCCCCCTCCCCCACACATTTCCGGCCACCCCTCGCTGGGCTCTGGCGAGGCCTGGGGCCTGGGGCCTGGGGGAGGGGGCTGCTTTTATCTGGAGGGCCCTGACAGGCTGCCTGGCTGGAGCGGAGGGGCTGCTGGCGCTCGCCGGGAACCAGACAGAAAGGCCTGAGTCTCTGCTATTCGGGTCTCAGTGGGAACTCGTGCACCTTAAGTGCCTTTGTGTTTTACGTCATACTTTGTAACCCCACACGCAGGACTAGCTCAGGCTGAGCGGGGGGGGGGGGTGCGGCAGGACGCCCCCTCCCTTGCAGGGGGCCCCGGCGGGTGCTCACGGCCCTGTTCTCTCCACAGCTTCACTTCTCGCCCGAGGACTGTGCCTTCGAGGAGGAGATCCGCCCGGACGGCTACAACGTGTACTGGTCCCAGAAGCACCGGCTGCCCGTGTCGCTGAGCAGCGCCAGGCAGCGGCAGCTGTACAAGGACAGGGGCTTTCTGCCGCTGTCCCACTTCCTGCCCATGCTGCCCCGGAGCCCACCGCAGCCGCAGCCCGAGCCTGCGGAGGACCACGTGGAGTCCGACGCGCCGTCTGCGCCCCTGGAGACCGACAGCATGGATCCTTTCGGGATCGCCAGCAAGCTCCGGCTGGTGGAAAGCCCCAGCTTTCAGAAGTGAGGCTCTGGCCTTGCCCCCCCTTAATCTGGGGCCCCCACCCCTGCCCCCCACCCCCAGTGCTCACACCACGTGTCCCATTTAGCTCTAGGCCCCGTAGTAGACTCACTGACCTTGACTCTACCCCAGCTCCCTTCCCTGAATTTGGTTATTGCTGGATAAGTGCCGCTCGTGTGCTGCCCCAGGCCTGCTTGAATACCTCCACCGGCAGGAGCTCATTATCTCTGGGGAAGTTCTTAAGCCAGCCTGAGATTCCCTGCAGTTTCCTGCTATCACTTCCAGCAGGGGCAGCCAGAAGAACAATCAGTTTCAGCCCACGGTGGGTGATCAGCTCAGAATGGCAGGCAAGCTTAACCCCACCACATGTGATAGTTGGTCCAGGACTCAAATACAAGCCCCTCCGGGATGGAATTGGCTGGGTCCGGGGGAGCCCAGAGCTCCCCTCCAGCCTGGATGAATCTTGAGGGGCCCCCACCGTGGTGATCGGTTCTGGGGGGGTGACCTGCCGCACTCCTGGCCAGTGTGCGGGGGCGGGCAGGGAGCTTGCCCGATACTTAGTTGCCAACGTGATACAACAAATTTATTTTGTTTGGTAGGCACAGCTCTGATTTGCTGGCTGTATTCATACCTCAGATTGTACAAATGCGCACACGAGTTTGGTTCTGTTCCTTTTTTTACATTAAAGTGGTGTTTGTATTGAGTGGTGTGTGTTGTCGTCCGGCTGGAACACGGGGGGGCGGAGGGAGGCACAGACTGCGCCGTGTTCAGTTTTTCATGCGGGTTTCAGGGGTGCAACGCAGTGGTTGGATGTCTCATTTATGAGGTGCCCCGCCCCCCCCGAGAGTTCTAGAACCTGCCTGACGCCACACAGTTGAAACAATGATATATTCCCTATGCTGTGCCCCGCACCTGGAACAGTTGGTCGCGGACCTGCCGGTGCTTCTGAGCCCCATCCCCCTCTGCGCCCAGCCCCCAGCCCTCCTCCCATCTGGCAGCCAGCAGTTCGTTCTTTGTGTCTGTTTCTGCTGTGTCCGTTTATTTTGTCCTTTAGATTCCACGTGTAAGTGAAACCATACGATACTTGACTTATTTCACTCGGCACCGAACCTCTCAGGTGCGCTGCTGCAGGTGGCGAGATTGCGTCCTTTTTTATGGCTGGGGGTGTTCTGTTGTGGGTAGGACCACCTCTTTATCCGCTCGTCCACCGACCAGTTCAAGTGCCTTGGGTCACTTCCCATTGGCTTCTGATGCTGCCCCACCCCTCCCGGCTGAGAGGCACGCGGGTTAAAGAGGTCTTTGTTAACCAGCTAGTTAGCGCCGGAGGCTGGGGTGGGCCCGATGGCCCTTCCTGGCTGGTCTCGGGCTTCCCCTCACCCCCTCTGCACGGAGCGGAGCGGCCAAGGCGCCATCTGGGTCGGGGATGCCGTCAGCGGCAGGTAACAACCCCCAACGAACAGCAGCCTGCCTGGGGCGTCTCACTCAGTGGACTGACATCTTGGTTGGGGGCAGGCGCTCCTAGAATGAGCAGTGTCCCCAGCCTCTGCCCCTAAATGCCGTCGTGACAACTGAAACTGCCTCCAGCAGTCGCTGCACGTCCTTGGGGGCAAAGTCCCCCCTGATCGGGAACCACTGTCCTCAACAAGCCCAACAGCAAAGCCGGAGACGGTGTGCGCGGCTGCTGCCCAGCGATGTCTGGGCTGCGTGCTCTGATTCTCGTGGTGTCTCTACTCGTGTGACCTCGTGGGCTCAGCATGGCTGCTGAGCCTTTGGGGATCTGTGTTCCAGGGCAGGAGAAGGGCTCACTGCCACACCAAACTCTCTGGAAAGCCCAGGCTTCCTTAGAACCTGGGGCACTTCCCAGTTACATTGTATCAGCCAAGATCGGTCTCAGGACCATCCAGCTCAGGACAGGCCGGGAAAGCAGTGTTAGGTGGGGTACATGCCAAGCTCACATGGGGGATCTGTTAGCAAGGAAGAAAGGGGCGGGGGTGATGTAGGGGTCACAGACAGTGGGAACCTACATCCTTAATGCAAATACAAGTCATGTGTGGCCACAAAAGGGTGGCCGGCGGCAGGTCCTGTGGGGGCTGCTCAGTCCCGAATAGGAGCTGCGGTGTCTGCATCAGATCCACCTGTAACAAAATAACCACTAGACACACACGGGGAAGGGGGGGACACCAGGTCTCTGGTTCGGATGTGGTTCTGCAGTTACTTAAATCGTACCCCGTGGGGAAGCTGGGCGGAGGGGACACAGGGCTACCGTCTGCGATTTCCTACGATTCTGTCATTACTCCAAACTAAAAAGTAGGGAAAAAACCCAACTGGCATAAAAACCACAGTGCCACCCACGCCAACCCGGGGCCTTCTCCTCCAGTCCCGGGGAGAGTCAGCCCAGGAGACTCAGCCAAGTGCACGTGATGCCCTCACCTCCCTCCCTGTCCACCCACCTTCCCCCTTCCATCCCAGCCCCTCTGACCTCCCCGTTCCTCCTACCCGGCCAGTCCCTGGTCCTCCGTGACCTCCTCCTGCACAGGGCTCCAGCTCCCAGACGGACCAGGTCTCCTCGCCCCGGCCTGTCGGAGGTGTGCAGGGGGCAGGGGTGCGACCGCGGCAACACTACAGAGCCATCCTTGCACACACCTCAGCGCATGCCAGCCGGCACTTGTCTAGGGTGCTGTACTGGTACCCTAGAGCTGCCCCTGAGCAACCCCCAAAACCGGGGGCTCAGAACGGGGAAGAGGATTCTCTCCAGATCGTGGAGGCCAGCAGTCCGAGGTCAAGGTCTTGCAGGGCTGCCCTCCCTCTGGAGGCTCTCAGGGAGGGTCCTGCCTGCCTCCTCCCGCTTCCTGGGGCTCCACTGGACCCTGGGCTGGTGGCCATGTCCCTCCAGTCTCTGCCTCTGTGGTCACTGGGCGTCCCCTCCCCACCCCCACCCCACGTCTCTCCCCTCCCCTGCTGTGACGCTTGTCGCTGGATCTAGGGCCCATGTGGGTAACATCTGCAAGGACACTTTTTCCAAGGCCACAGTCGAGGTTCAGGCGTTAGGGTGTGGACAGATCTTTTGGGGGCCATTGCTGAGCCCACTACGGAGGGGCCCACACGAGCGGAATTGCTGGGTGGAAGCGCGTGTGTGTTGAAAACCTCCCCAGAGGCTGCCGACTGCACCCTCCGCGGGCCCAGGAAATGCCAGGGGACTGTGCGCTTGCCCAGAGTCGGACTCAGCAACTGCTGCAGCTCAGCTTGCTTGCGGGGGGGCAAAGGGAGCGTGCTGGTGACAGGCCAAGAGTGTTGCCATCCACAGGCTGTCCACGGTCGCTGGGACACCAGCTCGGGCTGGGAGCACCAGCCCGGCCCCAGGAGCTCTGTCTCCCTCCCTCATGAGGGCTGGAGGGCTCCTCACAGGCCATGGCCAAGACCCGAGGCAGCCTGGGGCTCGGTGGGTCCCGGGCCCTGAATAGCATGGGGGGCCCCAGGCTCGGCCGAAGCCTGGACCCCAACACCAGCCCCAGATGGAGTCTGAGAGCGGGGCGGGGGAGGGCGGGGCAGTGGGGCCCAGACCCTACCAGGCTGACGGGGAAAGAGCTCCGATGCCAGCGCTCCCTCCCTGGGGACCAGGGGCCAGGCTCCATGGTCTTGCTTCTCCCGTCAGAACTGGGTGACCTGTCGAGGCCCACGTTTCCTTCTCCCCACCTGTGGTACCTGAGGGCTCTGAACGGACCAGGTGGTGGCCCAGGGCCTCCTGCTCTGCCTCTGGTGTGGGCTGGGCAGGCAGAGGCCGGTCGGCGGGCGGTAGGTGGCAGAGCAGCCGGGGTGGTCAACCCCAGAGCCAGCTTCGGCAGCTGCCCCTTCAGAGTGGAGCCGCCCAGGGCCTCTGTGGGCGGCACGAGGTGTGTTTTTAAGAATTACAAGTGGCCCTGGCCAGCGTGCTCAGTGGTTGGAGCCTGCCACCAAAGGGTTTTGGGTTCATCCGTGGTCCAGGCGCTGGCACATGTGACTCTGGGCCCGATGCCTGTGACCCGGTCCCTGCATGGATCTCCAGTCTGGGAGCTACAAAGGCAACCAGTCGATTCTCACTTTTCTCCCTCCCTCTAAAACAAAGCGAAACGAAACGAAACAAAACAAATGAAAATGTCCTTGAGTGAGGATACAAAAAAAATTAGAAGGATAGTCTGGCCCCAGCCGACCAGGTCGGCTGGCTGGAGCACCCGCCTGACAGGCCACAGCTGGGCCCCCCCCCACCCCGCGAGGACAGCACAAGAGCCAACCAAGGAACCCACCCACGGGTGGAACGACAAATGGATGTTTCCCTCTCAAAGCAGTGATTTTTTTTTTAAAGAGGAACACAAGTGATAATAGAGTAAGAAAAGGTCTGAGGCACAGTGAGTTGTTATTATTGTGGCCCCAGCGAGGAAAGGAAGGTTCGGGAGGGGGGCCCCAGCGCGGTGGGGCAGGGCCCGCGGAAGCTCGCCGGTGCTCTCCCACAGCGCGAGCACGTGCGGCCCCCGCGGAACGAAAGCGACTGTGGCCGCGGGCCCAGCCCCAGAGAAGCGGCAGGTCCGCACCCACCTGGCTCTGGCTGGGGTGCTCCTCAGATGGTTGATCAGCTGCCCCCCACCCCCCTGCCCGCTGCCCATTCACTTTGGTAGACACCCCCTCCCGCCGGGAGGAGAAAGAACCCGGGATCCTGGAGGGGGGGGAGTGCCAAGTAAGGGAGCAAGGCCCCTCCATCTGTCTGCAGCCCGACGTGAAAATGTAGCAGATTCACTATATGTACAGTACTTGTTCCTATTTTTGTTCCCCGCGGGCCGGGATACTCGTCCTCCCATTTTACAGATGGGCAAACCGAACCACGAGGGGACCGCCCCCCACTTGGGCCCGCGTGGCGCGAGGAGCCCGCGTCTCCAGAGCGCAGAGCCGTCGGCGGAGCCAGCACCGCCCCTCCCCCCGCCGAGAGCGGGGCTGGAAGGAAGGGCCTGGCGGCGGCGTGCGCCGCTGGGCCTCCGCAGCCGCACACTGCACGTGGGGTTCGGCAGTGCACGAGCCGGGCCACAGCCCGCCCCCTGCCCCCCGGATGCGGCCCCCCGGCTGGGGAGGGGCTATTCCGGGCGGGAGGAGGAAATGGCAGAACCCGCTGCACAGGTCTCCATGCTCGGGGAAGGAGCCCGGCGGAGGAGAGGGTGGAGCTCCCGGGCTGGGGCGGAGTGGGGGCGCACTAACGCGGAGGGGAGGCCCAGAGAGGGGCTCAGGCCAGAGGAGGCCACGGCCCTGGGAAGGCAGACACTGGAGGCCCCAGCTGAGGTTTCTAAAGAAAGGAAGGGGTGTCCCCCACGTGGGGACCCTTTGGAGCCTCCGCAGGAGTCCCGCGCTGGGGAAGGAGCCGAGCCGGGGTCTCCAGGCAGGAAGGTCAGCCAGGCCCGGCGGTCCCTGCCTGCTCTGTGGTCCCACCTCCTCAACGTGCCCCCAGCTCTGGTCCCGTTTTCGTGAAAGCACTTTGAGCTCTGGCCTAAGAAAAGCCTTTACCAGTCCCCTTCTTTATGGGGGCGACAGCAGGCTGTGGGCAAACACCCTTGGGCCCCTCCGCTCCCCCCAAGGTGGAGTGTCCACGCAGCCCCCTGCCACCTGGGTGCCGTCACTATTCGTTCAACAGCCGCTTCCTGGGCGTCTCCTCCGTGCCCGACGCTGCACTTCTGGTGTCTGCTGATACTCAGACAGCCGCCCCCTTTCCTTTTCAGCCTTTGTTTCATTTGAAAATCTCAGGGAGAAACTTTTCTGGAGCGTAGGGCACTCCACGTGGCCAGCTTTTCTTTTCCCTGCACGGCAGGCAAGGCTCTGTCCCCGTGGATCCCGAAGGAGAGTCAGGAAGATGGGTGATTAGCTGCTGGGGTGCTGGGGTCTCAGAACCCCCGCCCCCCAATCTCAAGAGAACCCCCACACTCCTCTACACTGTGCGAGCGCCTGAGGAGGCAGCCGGTAGAAGCCGGTCCTTCCCAGCAGCCCCCAGAGCACCCCCTTGGCGGAAGGAGCCCAGGAAAATCCACCAGAAAATCTGCCAGGGACTCCACTGGAGCCTCTGACCCCTGCTCCAGGGGGTCAGACTGGGATTTAAAGTCTAAAATATGCCTCTTTTCCCAATCGTGTCTTCCTTTACTTAGGAAAAATCCAGAAGGAGAGGGAGGTGTATTGCCTGGAAGTGAGTGGCCCTATGGTGACTTCTTTTAAGACCCGGAACTCGCTCCCCACCCCCCATTGTGGAAGGCCTCTGGGCTTCATGACACAAACAAACACACGGAAGACAGAATGAAGATTGCCCATGATTTCACCCACCCGCCACCCGGGGGGACGCGGCTCCTCTGCTGCAGCTGCGCGGGGATGGGCACCGGGTCCTTGGAAGTTACTTGAAAACGTAATCAAAACCGCTGGATGCCTGGCTGGTTTCTCCTCCAACCGCCAGGGAAACAAATACCACCTTTTGTCTTTAAACTGCTTTTTAAAAATTTCTCCTAGTAAAACCGACGTGTTTTCAGGGTAACCACGATAGATTTCCATGTCAGGTTTGATCTGTTTGCTTTTGGAGGCTGCCTGGAACCTTGGGGCAGATGCATTTCTTTTTTAAAATTTTATTCGTAGAAAAAACACTTCTACCCGTTGGAGAGAGAGAGGGAGAGAGAGAGAGAGACATGGATTTGCCGTTCCACCCATTGATGCGTCCGTCCTTTGGTTGGTCCTCACATTTGCGCTGACCGGGCGTGGAACCGCAACCTTGGCGTATCAGTGTGTGGGGGCGGTGCTCCAACCAGCTGAGCTGCCTGGGTAGGGCTGCAGGTACGTTTTTAGAAAAAGTTTTACATCAGTTCCAGTAAGTGAACACTTTTCAATAAACTTTGATGAATTTGGGGTTTCACTGTAGTTATAGAGATCTGGTTTTCTTTGAACCTGAACAAAAATATGTGACACACCTGTTTTTTTTTCTTTAAAGTGCTTTATTTCTTAACATAGTGAATCCTTGGAACGTGATTCTGTCACCCCCTTTGTAACTTTTGTTACCAGTTAACATTTAATGATAGTGTTTCGAAAGCAGTGGAATAAATATGATCAAGGCAGCTTTCCCAGAAACCAAAGACTGAAGCTCAGAAAGCTCTGGAGCACCCTGGAAAATCTTTTTGGATCGTTTTTATTGTACCCAGACAAACGTATCGTTCCTTATCCCGTTCGGTCAGGTGGAGAAATTTCAGGATCTACGCAGGCAAATGTCACAACTGTTTTTTCAAAAACTGACACAGGGAGAATTACTTCAGATTTCCCCCACCTACTTTTTACGTTAAAGAGGAGTTACTGAAACAGGCACCAAATTTGAAACATAAAAGGAATTTGAAATAATATTTGCACTTTACAACTCTGCATTTTTTACCTGCAAGGCCCTATTTTTAAAGGCTGGTCCTTATTTGAAAATAAAGCAATTTGTGAATGCAATACTGAAAAATCCCAGAGAACACAATTAGACTTTCCCCCCTTTAACGTTAAGACAATGTGCCTCAAAATAGTATTTAAGGAACCCAGTCAAGAAGAATCAACAGGGCTGGGGAGCGATCTCTCCAAAGCTGTATTTTCAAACTTACTGTTTGAATCAGTAGTGTTGGTTTATGTAGCACGAATAATCTTTCAAAGCTTTGCACATTTTTTTAAATCCTCACCCAAGAAACTGTCTATTGATTTTTTAAGAAAGTTTAAAAGATTTTTATTTTTTAGAGAGAGGGGAGGGAAGGGAGAAAGGGAGAGAAACATCGGTGTGCGATCCGCTGCCTCTCGCAGGCCCCCCGACCAGGGACCTGGCCCGAACCCAGGCACGTGCCGGGAGACCCTTCAGTTCCCACCGAGCCACAGCAGCCAGGGCTGTGTGCTGATTTTTGAGAGAGAGAGGAAGAGAGAGGTGGACCGGGAGAGAAACGCCGATGTGCCGGACGAACGCCGATCGGTTTCCTCCTGTATGCGGCCCACCCTCCAGTGGGGCCCACAACCTAGGTGTGTCCCCTGACCCGGAATCAGACGCACAACCTTTAAAAATTTTTTTTTAAATCAAAGACTTGTGCATTTCCAGACAAGTTTTTATGTCCATGGGTTTTATCTTGTAATTTTTCTTTCTCCCCTCACTATGTACCCGCTACCCGATGCCCAGAGAAAAAACCTATTTTCTTTTCTTTCCGCTGACAAAGGTTACGGTCGAAGAATGTATCTTATATATGTAATAATAAGAGGAGAGCTCCCTATTTGAAATAAGTTTGCAGAGCGTTAAGCGGGCAGCGGAAGGACACGAAGTGACACACAGGGCGGAGCAAAAGCACATTTTCAGTTGCGAGAATGTGAAACAGTTTCTTCTTGTATCATTGGTTATTATCATTTTTATCCTCACCTGCGGACATGCTTATCAGGGTTTTTCAGACAGGCGGAGAAAGGGAGAGAGCATCGATGCCCGCGAGGACCGTCGGATCTCGTTGCCTCCCGTACCTGCCCCGATCGGGGGTCAAACGCACAGCCCCGGTATGTGCCCGGACCAGGGACGAACCTGCAAACTTTTGGCGTCTGGGACGACACTCCAAGCAGCTGAGCCGCGTGGCCGCGGCACATACTATTGTTTATTAATTATTGTATCGTTTTCCATACGAACTGTAAACCCACTTTTGTCCCACCCTGACTCTTGTAACAGAACTTTCGCCAATTATCAGTTATTATCATTATTTTGAAATTATTTTTTTTATCCTCACAAGAGGATATTTTTTTCATTGCTTTTAGAGAGAGGAAGCAAGAGAAACGTCGGTGGAATCGAGCGGTGTTGATCGGCTGCCTCCTATACGCGCCCGGCCTGCCCACGCCAAGACCAGGATCGAACTACAAGGTAGGTATGTGCCTCGACTGGAAACCGAACCCACAAACTTCAATTACCAGACGATGCTCAGTCAGCCATGCCAACTGGCTAGGGCTCTGAGATTGTTTTTATGTGAAAATGTGAAGGAAACAATGTAACAGAATTTGTAAAAATTGCTCTGGTTGGGTGGCCTATTTGGGACGTCTGGTTGGGATATCGTTTCTGGGTGTTGTAGTTAGTTGGAGTGTCGTTCTGTACACCAAAATGTGTGATAAATCCCGTCAGGGCACATACCTCGGTTGCAGACGGATCCCTGGTCGGATAGGCACCCCGGCACAGACGGGTAGCCTGGCCGGGGCACATAACTTGGTTCGCGAGCGCCCTCGGTCGTGGTGTAACCTGGCTGCGGCACAGGCGCTAATCTGGGATTGTACCCTGGATCGGGCGCATACTCAGTCCAGAATCATACCCAGTTGGGGCACGTACGCTGGTCCAGGAGCCCGTTTCCCGGCCTGGGGGTGTATCCCAAATCCAGAGCTTAACCCAGTCCGGGCGCGCACCTGGTCTGGCGTACCCTGTCTCAGTGCATACCTGGTCCGGGATCGTACGCAGATCGGGTATATCCCGACCCAGGAATGTATCCCGACCCGGGATGCATCCTTTCCCGGAGCATGCCCGGGTCCAGGAGCGCTGTATCCGGGCCTGGGAGCCTATCCCAACCCGGGAGCATAACCTGGTCCGGGTGCGTACCCGGTCAGGGTGTACCCCAGCTTGGGCATGTGCACCAGTTCGGAATTGCACCCTGGCTCCGCATGTACCTGGTCCGGGATCGTAGGTAGATTGGGCGTATCCCGTCTCGGGAGCGTGTCCTGGTCCGCAAGCACCATCTCCCAACTCAGGAGTGTATGCTGTCTCAGGAGCGTGTCCTGGTCCGTGAGTGCGGTATCCGGACTCGGGAGTGTGTCCTGGTCCGGGAGTGCTGTATCCGGGTCTGGGAGCCTATCCCAACCCGGGAGCATAACCTGGTCCGGGTGCGTACCCGGTCAGGGCGTACCCCAGCTTGGGCATGTGCACCAGTTCGGAATTGCACCCTGGCTCCGCATGTACCTGGTCCGGGATCGTAGGTAGATTGGGCGTATCCCGTCTCGGGAGCGTGTCCTGGTCCGCAAGCACCATCTCCCAACTCAGGAGTGTATGCTGTCTCAGGAGCGTGTCCTGGTCCGTGAGTGTGGTATCCTGACTCGGGAGTGTGTCCTGGTCCGGGAGCGCTGTATCCCGACTCGGGAATGTATCCCGTCTCGGGAGTGTACTCTGGTCCGGGAGTGCCGTATCCCGACTCGGGAGTGTATCCTTGCCCGGGAACGCCATATTCAGACTCGGGAGCGCTGTATCCTGACTTGGGAGCGCCACATCCCGCCTTGGGAGCGTACCCTGGTCCCGCAGTCCCGCTCCCCAACTCGGGAGCGTACCCTGTTTGGGGCGCGTACCCTGGTCCGGCAGTGCTGTATCCTGACTTGGGAGTGTATCCTTGTCCAGGAACGCCATATCCAGACTCGGGAGTGCTGTATCCCGTCTCGGGAGGTGTATCTTGACTCGGGAGTGTGTCCTGGTCTGGGAGTGTATCCTGGTTCGCGAGCACCGAATCCCGACTCCGGAATGTATCCCGTCTTGGGAGCGTATCCTAATCCGGGAGCGTGTCCTGGTCCGCGAGCACCATATCCCGACTTGGGAGCCTATTCTTGCCCGGGAACGCCATATCCAGACTTGGGAGCGCTGTATCCTGACTCGGGGAGCGTATTCTGTCTCGGGAGCATGTCCTGGTCTGGGAGCGCCGTATCCGGTCTCGGGGGGCATATCCCGCCTCGGGGGCGTGTCCTGGTCCGGGAGTGCCGTATCCCGTCTCGGGGGCGTATCCCGTCTTGGGAGCGTGTCCAGGTCCGCGAGCGCCATCTCCTGACTCAAGAATGTGTCCCGTCTTGGGAGCGTGTCCTGGTCCACGAGAACCGTCTCCAGTCTTGGGGGGCGTATCCCGTCTCGGGAGCGTATCCTAGTCCGGGAGCTTGTCCAGGTCCGGGAGCGCCATATCCCGACTCGGGAGCGTACCCTATTTGGGGCGCATACCCTGGTTAGGCAGTGCTGTATCTGGTCTCGGGAGCGTGTCCTGGTCCAGGAGCGCCGTATCCTGACTCGGGAGCGTATGCTTGTCCAGGAACACCATATCCCATCTCGGGGGGGGCATATTCCGTCTCCGGAGCCTCGGGAGTGCCTTATCCTGTCTCGGGGGGCATATCCCGGCTCGGGAGTGTATCTGGTCTCAGGAGCACATCCTGGTCCGGGAGCGCCGAATCCCGTCTCACGGGGTGTATCCCGTCTTGGGAGCGTGTCCTGGTCCGAGAGCGCTGTATCCCGACTCAGGAGCGTATGCTTGTCCGGGAATGCCATATCCCATCTCGGGGGGCATATTCCGTCTTGGGAGCGTGTCCTGGTCTGGGAGTGCCGTATCCCATCTCGGGGGGCGTATCCCGTCTCGGGAGCATGTCCTGGTCCAGGAGAGCGGTATCCCAGCTCGGGAGTGTATCTGGTCTCGGGAGCATGTCCTGGTCCGGGAGCGCCGAATCCCGTCTCGGGAGTGTATGCTTGTCTGGGAACGCCATATCCCATCTCGGGGGGCATATTCCGTCTCGGGAGCGTGTCCAGGTCCGCGAGCGACATCTCCCGGCTCGGGAGTGTATCTCGTCTTGGGAGCATGTCCTGGTCCGCGAGCACCGTCTCCTGTCTCGGGGGGTGTATCCTGTCTCGGGAGCGTATCCTAGTCCGGGAATACCATATCCAAACTCGGGAGCACCATATCCCGTCTTGGGGGGCGTATCCCGTCTTGGGAGCGTATCCAGGTCCGGGAGCGCCGTATCCCAACTCGGGAATGTATCCCATCTCAGGAGTGTGTCTTGGTCCAGGAGCACCGTCTCTCCACTCGAGAGTACCCCATCTCGGGAGCATGTCCTGGTCTGGGAGCGCTGTATCCCGACTCGGGAGTGTATGCTTGTCCGGGAACGCCATAACCCATCTCAGGGGGCATATTCCGTCTCAGGAGCACGACCTGGTCCGGGAGTGCCGTAACCCGTCTCGGGGGGCGTATCCCATCTCGGGAGTGTGTCCTGGTCCCAGAGCGCCATCTCCCGACTCGGGAGCATACCCTGTTTGGGGCGCATGCCCTAGTTAGGCAGTGCCGTATCCCGACTTGGGAGTGTATCCTTGTCCGGGAGTGCCATATCCAGACTCGGGAGTGCCGTATCCCGTCTTGAGGGGGTGTATCCTGTCTTGGGAGCGTGTCCTGGTCTGTGAGTGCTGTATCCCGACTCAGGAGCATGTTCCGTCTCGGGTGCGTGTCCTGGTCTGCGAGCGCTGTATCCCGACTCGGGAACGTATCCTTGTCCGGGAACGCCACATCCAGACTCGGGAGAGCGGTATCCCAACTCGGGAGCACTGTATCCTGTTTCGGGAGCGTGTCCTAGTCCAGGAGTGTATCCTGGTCCGGGAGCACCGTATCCCGTCTCGGGAGCGTGTCCTGGTCCGGGAGCGTACCCTGTCTGGGGCACATACCCTGGTCTGGGAGCGCCTTATCCCGACTGGGAAGTATATCCCAAACTGAGGCATAACCCAGTCTGGGCGTGTATCTGGTCAGGGAGTACCCTGGCTCAGCTGGGTCGCAGGTCGGGGATTGTAGCCCAGGTCGGTGCGTACCTGGTCCAGGATTGTACTCAGATTGGGCGCGTACCCAAGTTAGGGCGCTTATCCCGGCCCAGGAGCTCATCCCGGGTTTGGGGTGTACCCCCCGTCTGGGATTGTACCCCGGCGTGGACACGTACTCCGGTCCAGGAGCACACCCGGTAGGGGCCGCTACAGGAGGCACCCGATCCATGTTTCTCTGCCCCCTTCCTCTCTCTCTAACCTCAATAAAAACATATCCTGCAGTAAGCATTTAAAAAAACAGTAAACATGTATTGGCAGCCACGGTTTGGGGAGAGAAGATTTGTTTACTTGCTCATTTTGCCCCTTTTTTAACATTCAAATGTTTTGTGATTTTGTTCAATTATGAAAATAATCTACTAAAAATGCAAAGACACTGTAAGAACAAACTAATGCAGTCTATTTAATTTCATCTCCCCCAAAATATATTTTACCGAGCTTCTTTATGCTGGAAAGAGAAACTCATGCTCACTGTACAAACACGGAGGAAATATCAGAGATGAAAGTTTAGTTCTTCAGTTCTAAAATCTAGATCAAGTCAATGCTAACAAGCTGGTGTACTTTCATTATTTTTATTATTCTTTTTTAAAAGATTTTATTTATTTATTTGTAGAGAGGGAAGGGAGGGAGAAAGAGAGAGAGAAAAAAAAAACACCAATGTGTGGTTGCTGGGGGCCATGGCCTGCAACCCAGGCATGTGCCCTGACTGGGAATCGAACCTGCGATGCCTGGTTCGGAGTCCGCGCTCAATCCACTGAGCTACGCCAGCCAGGGCTACTTTCATTATTTTTAGCAACATAATTGTCTGATGTAATTAGAACCAGAGCAGGTGTAGTTCGTTTGTTTCCCCTTAAACATCAGGAGCATTTTCATTTTCCGTGACATTACTTTTGTTTCAAATATTGTTTTTGGCTGTTGCCTCCGAATCTTCCGTGTGTCTATCCTACGACCTCGGAGGAGCTGTCATTTTATTGCAGGCTTTCTTCCCTGGTTTTTACGGATCACGCTGCAGCAAACATCACTCTGCAAAAAAACCCTGTCACTTTTTTTTCTGATTATATCCTAGAGATGAAATCCTAGAAGGGAAATCACTAGGTCAAACATTTAAAAAAATCCAAACATTTAAAATGTCCCTTCCTGTATTTCCATGCTGCCCGATGGAAAGGTGGCTTTCACTTACTATGCATCTGCGGGCAATGATAGTATCTTTCCATTCTAACCAAAAAAGAATTCCTTTTAAACTGTATTCAAATGTAAGACCTGCATCACATATTCCTTTAGATTATCCGTAAGGCGGTCTTGCCGGCAGCCCTGTTTGTTTTTTTTCGTCTTCCTTCCTGTCAGGGAGCATTTTTTCATATCTATTTCAGCAAGTTCTTTTTAAGAAATACACGACTCCTTTAGTTATAGTCGTCACGACAAACGCAGCCCCAGATTGTTCTTTGGTTTCTAATTTTATCGGCACATTTGGAATGCGGAGGTCTGCACCTTCATGTAAGGAAGGAACGGCTTTCCCTTCGTGGTTCTCCCCTGGCTGTTCCCGTATTAACAATGCGTCCCGTACTCACCTGCGTGCTCCACCGAGATTATTAAACGCCCACTAAAAAGCTGTCTTTAATTGTCCAGACCTGCGTTAACGAATGCTGCCAGACATAAACGGATGCGACTTTTCCCGGCTCATCTCCTTGTCGTGGACACCCACGTGTGCTCCGTTCCCCGTCGGTTTGTGCTGCTGCTCTCCATCCTGCGACCGGGTTCTGCGTCTTCCAGAGTCTGCTTCCGGGCCATCCCACTCTAGCTCCTGTACCTCCCTCTTCTCGACGAACACACTACGATATTTCAGTCGAAACTTGACACTTTTGTACGTGGCGTGACAAGTTTTCCACGTCATGCTTTTTCAGAGACACCTTAGTTACTCTTACCAGTGTATTCACCCAGATGAAATTTAGAGTTACGACGCATTCCCCCAGATCATGTGGAATTCTGGTTGCATTTGCTCCTACCCAGGGTCAGGGAACGTCTGTAGTTTTCTTCACGCAGATCCCGCTCAAATTTTATTTCTGAGCAATTTATTGTGACCATCGTAAAGCGGATTCCCTGCCCTTCCTGCCCGGCCACCACTAATTAGAGTTAGGACAACAGAAACCCAGTGCTTTTTTTGCTGAACTCCACAGCCAATTCTGAGAATGTCTTAAGTGCTTACTCTGGGATTTCTAGATGGGCCATCGCACACCTACACATAATGATGCTTTGGTGTCTTCTTTCTGACTCTGGGACTTACTGTTCTGTTTCCCATTTCAGTGCGTGGGTTGGGCCGTGTGGAGGATGTTCAGTGGGCACGTGGTAAAGGCGAACCGTTTCTGTCTTACTTCCCGGAGAAAGAGAATGACTCGAGTACTCACGCCTGCGTTCCACTGCTGCTGACAGTTTGAAGCACCATTTCAAAAATCGTGTTTGGAAAGTGTTTCTCACGGAAAGGACGACTGGTGGAAGTGAAACTCGTTAACAATGTTTTAAAAAGTGGGGATGGAAGATACCTCCAGCAGGAGTGGGGGCGGCAGCTGCTCTTCCTCCCAAACCCTCCAGGACCGTTGGACTCTGGACTCTGCGTGAATTATGAATTACTCTGTGTTTGCTTGAAAAACAACAGCCAGGGGAGGAAAAAGAACACAAAAGCTTTTCTATTTCCAGTTTTCAAATAACTTAACATTTCAAGGGCGATGGCAACATTAGTGCCGTTCCCAGCCAGTGTTAGGACAGCCGGGCTGCTACCCTAACACCTTGGAGGACTTGTGTCTCCTGAACTAAGGCCCTCGGACCCTGGGTTACTGGCAACGTGGACTTGGTGGCATTTTAGTCTGGGGTTTGAAGTCCAACATCGCGCTGGAAAGCGTCCTCCAGCTGTGGGTCGGGGTCAGAGAACACGTGGGACAGGGTCCCGTCACCAACCAGGGAATGGCCCTTGTTGGAAGTTTTCATCTCAAAATCCCCGGGGCCGAGCCTGCTGGTCCCGACTCTCGCTATCCCAGTTCCTTCCTGAGCCACTTAAGGCACTTGGGTTCCACCCGCTGGGCTTTGTAACCCGAAAACACGGGCCAACGCCCACCTTTGAGGCCACATGGATGCTCCCCGCTGGGACCTGCAGGCCTACTGCGGGGGCTAAGGGAGGAGGCTGCGGGGGCGAAGGGAGGGGCTACAGGGCCAGGGGGCGGGGCTTCGTGCCTCCCAGCCCCGCCCAGCGCTGTCCCAGCGCACACGTCCTGGCTCCGCGCCGGTGCTTACTGGACTCTGCCGCGTACCGTCCTTACCCAGCCTGCTCCGCGCAACCGTCCCCGGAAGTGGGCTTCACTTTCTCGGAAGCGGTGAATCTGTGCCCGGGTCTCGCGCGGTGGTGGCGGCGGTGGCCGCAGCGCCCGCTGGCGCAGCTCGCGAGCAGGGTCGGGCCGGGCTGCCGCCATGGCCGGGAGTGAGGACCTGTTTGATGCCATCGTGATGGCGGATGACAGGTGGGTTCTCGCCCTGTCAGGTCCGCTCTTAGCTGTTGGGCTGCGGTGGCCGCTCGGGCCTGGGGTCCCGTGGGCGTGGGCCTTGGAGGAGCACTCTGTGGCTCCGAGGGCGGCGGACACGTGTGGGGCCGAGACACTATTGATCCTTTTTCAACCCTCGGCCGCTGGGGCGGGCGCCACATGCCCAGCTGCTCCCGCAGACCCGCCTCCCCCGTCCGCGGCTGTCCCCCGCATCTGCTTGGGCTGATGACTGCCTTCCTCTAGGGACGCCGGCTGGGACAGACCTTTGCCATCTGGGCACTGCCCCTTTTTCTTGTTCCTCCGTGGCGGGACATACGGCAGCATTCATGGACGTGCTGATCAATGTGTCAGACGTCACCCCTTTCCCTCCTGAGCCCCTGGGGAGCGCCTGGGGCGGTGACCAGGGGGGTGGTGAATTGCTTTGTGCCTCTTTAAGACAGCAAGAGATGTCAGCCAGTCGCTGACATTTATTTAGAACTTATTGTGAACCCGACACGGGCTTCAGTGTTGCCTCCCCTTTATCTGTTATAGTAGCTCCTATTATTCACCCCGCCTTGCACATGAGGCAGGGTCACTGTCCAGGGTCACACAACCCACAGGCAGGACCTGCAGAGTCTGCTGTACTAGGGACACCAGCCAACTCCTTTCCCCTTTGTTGACTGCACGTTAAGAGGGTGCAGTTTCTACTCTGGAGCCCTCAAAGTCAGAGCCTTTGCTGTACTGCACGCACCACAGTCACTGAACCCTTTGCGGTAACCCGATGGCATTTTTCTCTGCCGGTCTATTCGGATGTGATGGGAAACTGTGTCTGTCACAGAGTTCTCCGGAGCAATGGGCTGAGTAAGGTCTCTTACAGACTCACAGGACTTGGGCTGCGGGCTGCAGTCACCTGGGAGGTGTCAGAAAGTAGATCTCTGGGTATCACTCCAGACCTACTGAGTGCCAGGGTACGGCTCCTGAATGTGTATCTTTGACACCCCCCTGCACAGTTCCTGTGTCCCACGAGGTTGGGGACCCACCCGCCAGTGAACCCCCGCTCCTCTGTGCCCGAGGCGTGTTGGGTGTTGAGAGGCAGAGAGACTGGCCCAAGGGCAGACCTGGGGCTGCAGCAGGGATCGGGAGCTGTGTTTTCTGACTTAAATTCTGTCCTTTTTGCCCTGGCTGGGGAGCTCCATTGGTCAGAGTGTTGTCCCGCCACACCATGGTTGTGGGTTCGATCCCCGGTCAGGGCGCCGTATAGGAGGCAACCACTGAATGCACAGATGAGTGGGACTAGTCAATGTCCCTCTCTCCCCCCACCTTTCTCTTTAAAATCAATCAATAACAATAAAACAAAATAAATAAAAATTCTGTAATTTTTCTACTAATCTGGGCCTTGTTTTGCTGGGTCTGGGTAACAGGGGAGAGAAAAGTTTTTCCAGGGAGAATATTCTTCGTCCTGCTTCCTTGATCAAGCTTGCTTCTTCTGCGGCACAGGTTTCGCGGGGAAGGGTATCAGGAAGGCTACGAAGAAGGCAGTAGTTTGGGTATCATCGAAGGAAGGCAGCACGGCACTCTGTATGGAGCTAAAATCGGGTCTGAGGTGAGTGGGAGCCCCGTTTCGAAGGGAGTCCTTTCCAGGCGCAGTATGTAACTTCCTCCGACGATCAGAGGAGGGCTGGGGTTGAGCCAGCCCTTCAGGCCCCATGCGGCGGCAGCAGGCCAGGCAGGGCGCTGATGGAGAAAGAGTCTCAGTGCAGAGCCGATGGCGCGTGTGGCTGGCGGAGGTCGTGTGCTGTGCGTGCGGCTGGGGGCCGAGAAGAGCAGTCAGTCCTCAGGCACCCCTGTCCATCCGCGCGCCGTGGTGCTGCCTCTGTCTTTGGCTAGCTGGGTCCCCACCCAGAGGACGGGTGCTCTGTGTCATGTGAAAACACTCCGTTCTCACGGAGGGTGAAGTTCTGTGACTTCCCCTCTGTCCCGCCCCTCGTCCTACACTGGCCGCCGTTCACAGACAGCTGGCCCTGCGGCCCCGTGTGCACTGACTAGGCAGCTGTGACTGTCCGGTGTCTGTCGCTGCAGAGCGAGTCACCACACTACGCATGTGCTCAAGTCAGCAGACGTGGACTCTCACCTGATTCTGAGGGTCGGAGCAGGTCCAGAGCCGCAGAGCTGGGCGGTCATGGCTCAGACGGCATCGAGTCAGCCGGGCCCGACTGGGGCCGGAGGAGTCGCTTGTGAGGTGGACCACCCAGCGGGCATTCTCACCTGTGGACCCTCCCGTGGGGCTGCTGCAGTGTCCCCATGACCCTGGAGTGAGTGGTCCAAGACCTCGAGGCAGAGGCGACGCTGTCTGTCACGTCCAGCTGCAGACTCAGCGCGCTGCCCTTCCCTCCTTGCCCCTGGGCACGCCGGTTGGTCGCCTCGGCCGTGGGCGGACCAGCTTGGAGACTGGCCGCCGGCTGGTGCCTGGCCTCCTGTCCTGCCACGTCCCGCCACCCGACCCTCACCGTGAACTCATGGAGCAGCAGCGCGGGAAGCCCCGCCACCCCGCGCTGCCCACCCCTCGCGTGGAGAACGTGGTGAGCGGGTCGAGTGTGGTGGTTGCTTCTTAGTTTCGCTCTCCCATGTCTTGTGTCTTTGCAGATCGGGTGCTACCAGGGCTTCGCTCTCGCCTGGAGAGGCCTCCTGCACAGCCGCGCGGCCGAGAGAGACAGGTAACGCTGGGGCCTCCTTCCTTCCTCCGCGCGCGGCCTCGAGCAGTCACCGTCCCGGTCCCTCGGTCCCTCGTCTGTGACCTGGAGAACACTCGCGGGCCGTGCTCAAACGTTTTATGAGATTAACAGGAAATAGCAAGGTAGTTCCCCCTTAGCTGCAGTTTCAGGCAATCGTAGTCTGAAAGTATTAAACGGTAGAATTCCAGAAATGAACAGGTCATGTGTTTTAAGTTGTGCATGCTGGGGGTGGCGCAGCGTGATGAAATCTCGTGCTGTCCTGGCCCGCTCTGCCTGGGACATGGGTCGTGCCTGTGTGTAGCGGATGCACGCTGTGGACACTCCCTGCCCCTCACCACTGAGTAGCTGTCTGGGACCCGAGCGACCGTCCTGGTGTCTGTCCCAGGGCTTGTGTTTGCTCACCCTTCTTCTACTTAGTAATGGCCTCCAAGCACGAGACCAGCGATGCTGGCAGTTTGGACTTGCCGAAGAGAGGCTGTAAAGTGCCCCCTTTGAGTGGAAAGGTGCCTGAGTGTCGATAGCAGAAAACAGTGCGCGTGGGATTCGATACCAGCCATGGTTTCAGGCCTCCGCTGGGGGTCCCTGAACGTACCCCCGTGGGTGAAGGGGGCCCGCCGTAAGTACAGAGGCCTGGGCACGTGCGCAGTGGCTGGCAAGCACTGGTGGTTTCCTCGGAGGCCCCGTGTGCCTGGCCTTTCCCGCGGCGCCAGAGTGGCGGGTGGCCTTTGGGTCCCCTTTCAACACGGGGATGTCGAAGTGGGCAGGGCCTGTGCCTTCGTCTGCGCCCGCAGTGTCGGATCAGCAGGCGCAGGTCTCGGCGTGACTCGGGCTGGGGGGCACTGACCTTGTCTCACCAGGACGTGGCTGCCTCGGTCTGGTCGTGAGATCAGCGGACTTAACACGTGCCAGGCACTCGGAAGCACCGAGTGAGTGCCCATGGGCTGTTTTAGGCTGTTGCTACCTGGGCGTGCCACGGAAGTCCCGTGACCCTGCCGTGTCTGTCTTCGTTCTGAGGCTGGAAGTGAGCCTGGCAGTGAAAGGCCGGGGATCTGGCCATCCTGCCCAGCTGCTTGTGGACCCGAGGCCCAGGACACTCTGCATCCTCCTGCTGCGTCCTTGGAGGTGTTTCCCTCCGCAGGCTCCGCGGGAGTGCAGGGCGGCAGGGGTCTGGCTGGACTCGTGACTATCAGCCTGCTGCGCCACTGCGTTGGCAGTCCAAGCCGAGCGGGCCCTCCACTCGGACCCGTGCTGGGACGGGGCAGGCGTGCTCTTGGAGTCCTCCATGTGTCTCCCCAGCGCCAGGCCTGCTGGCCACGGAGGCGTGTGGCCCTGGGTCCTATACCCAGCAGCTCCAACCCTGGCCTGGAGCAGGGGCTCCCAGGCCTGGCCTGTGTGTCAGAGCGCGGGCAGGGGCTGCCCCCGCCCACAGGCAGTGCCCGGGGCCTTGGAGGCACAGCCGGGAGCCTTGTCTTGGAGTGAGAGCTGGCCGGCGGTGGTGTCAACAGGCCAGTGCGGCTTTGAAAAAGTGGCGGGAAGCCGAGGGTCTGCTGCTGCTCTACGCCTGAGTCAGGTGCTGAGAACTCCTGCCGTCACACTATCGGGAACATCGGCTGTCACACCAAGGGTGCCACGGGCAGCAGCATCTCAGGCTGAAGGGTGATGCCCTCCCCGTACCCGCGGCCGCAGCCTCGTGGTAGATGTGCGGACGCTTCTTGGCCTGTGAGTGTCCCGGAGAGGCCTCACAGGGTCGGACGCTCCACCTGGGCTCCACGCCGGGGCTCGGGCAGCCCCAGTTTCCTCCCACCGGCCGAGAGCGGTGCACGCCCTGCCCAAATGCGCTGCGTCTGCTGGGTGTGTTTGGGGCAGCTGCACTGACCAGGGGAGAAGACGCTGCACTTGTGGAGCTGGAAGTGGGTGGTGCTCTGTGTGTAGAGTTAGAATACAGCCGTGGCCCACGTGTCGGCCCCTGCCTGCCGTCTCCCTGGGAACTGAGGGCGTTGTTGCCTTAGCTTGCTCTGGCCTTTCAGCACCCTGCACTTGCTCAGGGAGGTAGCCCTCCTGTCCTCGCGAGCGGTGCGCCCTGGCAGGCTCCCTCACTTGCGTATCTCACGCCCGCAGACGGAGCTGGTGTGCAGGGAGTCCTGGCCGCTTGGAGCGGCTGTGGACTCGTGTTAAGGTTGTGTTCTTTGAAATTCCCGTCCACCAAATGCTAGCACAGTCCTGCACTCAGATGACCCGGCATGGCCTGGGGAGGGGCCCGTCAGGACCCCTGGAGGCACATCACCCAGATGTGCACACAAGTGACTGTTTTTACGTGTGCCCCCCCCCCCCCGAGAGGCTCAGCCTGCGGGGTGCAGCGGGAGCCAGGGCCTGCAGGGCCTGTACTGCCCGAGCACCCCCTTGGTCCGGGCTCTGTGCCTGCCGTGGGTCTCCTGTGGTCTCGACACCTGTGGAGGTCCCTGTTGATCCCACTTTACCCATGAGGGCGCCGGGCAGCGGTCACACCCAGGGCCACTCCTCCTGCAGAGCCACCCAGCAGAACTCCGTCTTCCTGGGGAGGCAGGCCGGGCTGCTGCAAACACCTGCCGCTGAGCTCTGGGGGACACGTGTCCAGGTCCTGGGAAGTGCCCGGGTCCAGGACCGTGCCCAGCACACTGTCCTGTCGTGTTCTGTCTGTGCCTGAGTCCGTGACCCAGGGGGGCAGTGGCCGGTGTGCTGGTTGGGGGCCTCGGTCTCCCGGCTCCCCGGTCAGGGCGGGGGCACGGCTGCCCTCTGGGCTCGCACCTGAGGCACGGCTGTGGGTGAGAGTGTTGCCAGGTAAATAAATGCATGGCGTACTGAGAAAATGAATCACTCAGTTGCTGAACTCAGCCTGGAGCTTGCCCCTTGCCTTGAGTGAATGAGCGCCACTGTCGCTGCGTGAGCCGCGCCTGCCGAGTGCAGGGGACTGAACGCCTGTGTTTCTGTGCCTCGCAGCAAAAAGATGAAGGTCTTAGAGTCACTGATCGGAATGATCGAGAAGTTCCCCTACGACGACCCTACTTACGCCAGACTTCACGAAGACTTAGACAGAATCAGAGGAAAATTTAAACAGGTGTGTCTGCGGTGTGCTTCCTTTGGCGGGGGTGGCGTGGGCCCTGGGGGCGGCCAGGGTGCTGGCCGCTGCAGAGGGGCCCAGGGCTGCTGTGAGGGCGGCGCAGAGGACGCTGGACCAGAGACGCTAGCGCTCGCGTTTGTCGGTCAAAACCCACGAGGTTTTACAAAGACCATCTTTTTTCTTTTGTGTTCCCAGCTTTGTTCATTGCTGAATGTCCAGCCAGACTTTAGAATCCGTGCAGAGCATTCCAGCCTTTCCTTCTGAGGATGTCGGGTGGGCAGAGACCAGACACGCAGGAACGGATGTCCGTGTGTGGAGCGTTTCAAACCACGATTAAAGGAAAACCGTGACGGGGTGTCCCTTGTTCTGGGGGAGCGTCCCGGTGCGGTGGGGCTTGGGCTGGGGCTCTCTCCCTCCCTCCTGCGCTGGCGGCCTCGCCCGTGTGCTGCACGGGCCTGTGCTGTGTCGCACCCTCTGCTCCGGGGTCTGGATGTGGCCCTGGCAGAGCCCCAGCCGCCGTGTGCTTCTGGCCCGGAGTCCGCCACTGGCCACGCCAGGCCTGTGTATTGGCTGGGGGTCAATTGGCCGGCTGCGTCTAGCCGGGGGTTGTCCCAGGTCAGACCCCTGAGCCTGGACCCCGCACTCAGAGGGACAGCTGTGTGGAAACCAGAGAGAGGGGTGGCCGCATGGTGAGGAGATGGGGAAAAGTGGTGGGGACGGCGACACCTCCTGACCCTTGAGGTGCGCCAGCGCTATGTGGCGCATCTGCCCTGCTCTGTTCACTGCCTCCCGCAGCCCGTGGGGTGGGGCGTCCCTACTTCTCCGCCTAGGGGGTGAGACCGTGGCCACTGGCTGAGAGGAGCCGCCAGCAGCCCCGAGAGCTCAGCTGTGCCCCTCGCCCCCGTGGGTGAGGCTGTGCCGCATTGAAGGTGGCCAAGGGGGTGCACAGCTGAAGACTGAGCATGCAGCTGCCACCGTCTCCCCCGTGGGGTCCCCGTGTCACCGCATCGGAGTGTCAGCATGCAGGGCGAGGCCCCGGGCAGTGCGGCAGCTGGGTGCCAGGCCTGTCCTCCTGCAGGGGAGCGGCTCTCGGAGTTTCCCTGGGTCCCACCGTTCCCTGGCCCCCGCGCCCGGCCTCCTCTGCTGTCGGGGGAGCGGTGCCTGCAGCAGGGAGTGTGGGGAATAGAGGGGACTGTGAGTTGGCTCTTGTCCAAGGTTGCCCACACCGTCTCTGTGAGCGGTGCTCTTGGACGCGGGCTGCAGCGCCGCGGTCACAGGGACCCGGAGGGGAGTCCCTGAGGGGCCGCATGGCATCGTTGCCCCTGCCAGGCACCGCCCGCCCCGCTGGTCCTGGGACGCAGACCTCCAGGGCTGTCAGGGGACGGGAGTTGGGTGTCTGTGCTTTCCTGGGTGGGCGTGTGTGTTTCCTATTACCTGGTTTTATAATGTATTTTATAACTGGGGGAACAATAAATAGCTTATTTTAAAGCAAAACTCAGTCTGGGACCATTCATAACATGACGTCCAGCCACTGCCTTCCTCCCTGGGCGTGGGGTCCGAGGACGGAGGAGGGCAGGCAGCTTCCTGTCTGTGAGTGTCGGCAGCACATGCAGGAGCCACTGCTGGGAGAGAACGCTCCACTGCATCCAGGCAGGGGCCGGTTCCTGCAGATCTGACCCGGCCTGGCCTGGGACCCAGTGCGGCCGCCTGTCTGCGGTGGCTACTCACCCCCCCCCCGCCCCGCCCACACACTGCTCCCTGTGGCCCACCCCCAACCTCAGCCTTTCCCAGAGCAGGGGTCTGGGGAGCGTGGGCAGCCATGCCCTTTCCCATTCCCCACCACTGGGCACTGGGCTGCCCCGTGGATCTTCAGGTTCTCCGGACACTGGACTTGACATTCTGCCTGCCTAGCTCCCTCTTGGAGGACTGAACCCAGTTTCCAGGAGTCCTTGGCCGCCCCAGACGCACCCTGATTCCTGCACAGGCAGAACCATCCTCCCGCCCCTCACACTCCATCCCAGGCCGAGGGTACGCCTGCCTGCCCGCCCCTCTGGCCAGTGAGGTGGTAGAGGAAGTCTTCTGGGGGCTTCTGTGAGGGTATGTCTTTTGGAAGTTGTCCCTTGGGGATGTGACACCTGGAACCACTAAGGCAACTTGCACCCCAGCTCCAGATGTAGCCACCCCAGGGTGCGGCAGAGCCAGGACACCCAGCCAGGACGCCCGGCCTGCTGACCCAGCAGGGCGAGCGATGGCAGACTGGGTGTCGTCCCTTTCGGGCGGGGTCACAGCTGTCCGGGCTCTGGCCCGCTGGCTCCTTCCTGCTACAAACTCCATGCGCACTTCCTGCTGTTTTATTAGTCCGCAGGGGCAGCTGTCACAAACATCCCACTGCCCCGGCCCAGGGGCCCAGGCCCAGGTGTCCGCAGGGCCAGTTCCCCCCGAGGACGGTGCCCCATCCCTGTCCCCACAGGTCGCCCACCCGGCGGCATGGCCTGGGTCTGATCTGTTTTTAAGGACCAGTCCTGTGGGTTAGAGCCCACTCCCACAGGTGGGCCTGCTTGTACCTCGCCCCTTTGAAGACCCCCGTCTCCACATGCAGCCACGTTCCGAAGGGCTGGGGGTCAGGCAGCCTGGGGACAGTCCCTCCTGTCGCAACCCCCGCCCCCCGCCCGTCTTGCCGCCTGCACTTGGGACTGGGGCGAGGAGAAAGCTGCTTCCCTTGCACGTGGAAGCCACTCCATTTTGTTTCTCCGCGGCTGCGGTCCCGGGGAGGGAGCGAGTCCGCCCGCAGGTGGAGCTGCTCGCTGGGGCCCCCTGGCGGTGGAGGGGAGCGCCCGCCCCCGCCCCCTACTGCCCCGTTTCCCTCCACCTGGTGCGAGACACGGGGAAGAGGTTTGAGGGAGGGGTCAGAGTCTCCCTGGGCGGCCACCTGACCGCCCCCTGCCCCTGAGTTGTCCAGCACCCCTGACAGGCGGCTGTGCCCCGGCTTCCCAGAGGGACATGCCGGCAGTGGCAGCAAGCAGCTGCCCTCGGGCCTGCCTGAGTACCACGGGGCCGAAACCACTGCTGCCGGAAGGGAGCCCCACTTCTCCTGCGGTCGTGGGCGGCCGGCCCTGTGACCAGGGGCTTGTCCAGGTGACCTGAGGCCAAGATAGTGGGTGGGCTTATGGAAAAGGACAGTGCTGGCCGTCCGCACAGGAGAGGCCGCGGCACAACCGTGAGCCACTCACCGAGGGGCGCAAGGGGCCCGCAGGGAGTCCAGAGCTAGTGTGGGGGCTTTCAGCTCTGTGGGAGTGATGGGCCAGAAAAAAGGGGGGACTCTGTTCAACAGTCACCGGGCACAAGAGTCCTACAGCAGAGGGTCCAGGCCCCGAAGAGGCTGGGGCCCAGGGGATTAGCTCAACTGGGGCTTCCAGACGACTTCCCGAAGGAGGGGTGTGGCTCCTTGTTTGTGAGCATTCCCGTAGCTCTTCCTTTGCAGCGGACAGGGAGGCCCCTGCGAGGTGCCCACGTCTCCCTGGGGCCCGTTACGAGGTCGGCCGGGCCCTGGGCGCCAGGGCTGCAGCTCCATCTGGGGTGCTGCCTAAAGGGGGTTCTCCTGCCGTCCACGTGGGGATGAGATGTGCTCACTGGGGATCCTGGGCCCCTGTCAGCGTTCACTGAGCTGCAGACCTCGTGCAAACTGCGGGCACCCTTTCATTACGGGTTTTGAAACATCTGCTGTTTCCAGTGGGTGGGCGCCCTGAAACAGCAGGCACTCCTTAAACCTGCCCCCTGGGGTGGGTGCCCAGCCCCACCCGCTGTGGGGTGAGAATGCTGAAGCCCTGGCCTCGGGAACCCGCCTGCAGGGCCTGATTTGGAAACAGGGCCTTTGCAGGAGGAGTCCGGGCGGTAGATGGGCCATCCGAGGGCGAGGCGGGCGCTTCACCAAGGGAGGCTGCCCGTGAGAGGGAGGCACGTGGAGAGAGGGCACCCTGTGAGGACAGACACAGAGGAGAGACAGCCATGTGCACGAGTGAGGCTGGCGCTTCCCCCGGGGGTCTGCCTCCGAGCCCCGGTCCTGGCCCCTCTGGGCGGCAGGCGAGCCCCGGGAAGACACCGTCACGTCCAGGCCCAGCAGCCCCAGCAGCCCCGTGGCCTGCCTTCTGGGGTCTCTGCTGGCTCTGCACAGAGGCCGCTGACTCCGGGCCTTGGACGCCGGTAGACCCGGTCAGTGCTCGGGGAACCTCAGCTGTTCCCCTCCCTCCGGCAATGGGGCCAGGGGCGGGGGCACTGCCCGGATGTGGCAGGCCAGCCTGGGGTCCAGGTTGGGGGACACGTGGGGCTGACTGCTCTGCTCTGGGAGCCTGCGACAGGGAGGCCCACCCCAGCTGCCCGAGCAGAGAGTCAGGATGCTCGGACACTGCCGTCTTTGAGGGGCTCGAGGCCGGCTGAGGCCGCCAGTGGAGGGCCGAGGGGTTCTCTTCCCTATCCTCCTTGTGAGCGGTGGGGGCTGCACCCCCGGATGTGGCTGGCTATTGTCTGCTGGGCCCTGGTGTGGCTCCAGGCGGGCGGGGGGACGGGGGGGGGGGGCCGAGCTGGGGCTGTGGGAACGGATTAGAGGCCCTGCTCGGCCTCCCCTCCATAAACTCTGATCAAAGACATTCCTGGGATGACAGAGCCCTGAGTACTCAGGGGCCGCCCAGCGTGCGGGGTGCTGCTGGGGTCGGCCTGGCCTCGTGGTGTGGCCGCCGCCCCCACCGAATGCAGAGCCCAGCAGCAGGCTTCCAGGCTTCCAGGGGGCTCTGGTGGGGTGGGCTCCGAGGGGCGTGGCGTTGTGGGGGTGCTGGCACTGCAGCCGGGACCTCCAGAGGCCTGGGGCGCCCACCTCTCCCCTCCGTAGTCCCAGCATGGAACTGTCTGTTCTTATCTCGCCTTCGCTGGGTCCTGGGGCCTTTCTGGGGCTGCCTGGGCCCCTGGGAAGTCTTCTGTCCCCACCTCCTCACCAGATGGAGTCTGTCCCCCACCCGCTGGGTCAGGCAGGGCCGCCCCCATCTCTGTAACACTCAAAGCAGCTCCCACTGCCCAGTGCCCACTGCTTTGCCGGCTGGAGGCGGGGTGGAGAGAGCACAAGCAAAATGCCCATGCCAGGGCTCACGGCCTGGGTGGCCTGCAGGGCACCTGGCATGAGCCTGGGGGGCGAGCAGCAGGGGCACGAGGCTATTTGCTGCGTCCTGCAGCCCTGCGGGCGGGCACTTCCGGCTTAGGGGACACGGGGAGATGGGGGTGGGGAGCGAGGAGGGCTGAGGTGGGAGGGGAGGGGGTAACATGGGCCAGGTCCTAGGACCTTGGACGGAGCCTGAAGCCCCAGGAGGGTTCGGCAGAGGGTGGTGGGGCCGAGGAGACCCGGAGCCGGGCTGGGAGGCCGGCGGGCGCAGGTGAGGGCGACTTGGCTGTATCTCAGACGCCCCAGCAGGCCGGTTTCTGCCTCTGCCAGGGGCACGAGGCCTGCGCCCCCTTTGTGTGGGTCCTCGGTGCTGGTGCCAGAGGGGCTGCGGGAAGCTTGAGAGCCCAGGGCCTGAGGCGTCACGGAGAAGGGCCTTCTGGCTGCCTCTCCCCGGCCCCCCACGGTGGGGGGCTGCCCAGGAGATGGGCGTTGGGGGACTCGGGACCCTCCTCGCTGGGCCCAGACCTCTGCGTGCAATGGGGCCTGTGGCTCACTGGGTCTGGCCCCCGCCCCAGCCCCGCCTCACCCCCTCCCGGCACAAGGGCGTGTCCTGCGCAGGCCTCTCCCTTCCACCGTCTGCCGGCAGCCTACACAGCTCCCGTATGGAAAGCATTAAGCGCCACCAAGCGCTGGCAGCCCCGGCCTCCATGCGTCCGCCCTGTGCCCAGAGCACAGCTTGTTGCTGGCCCCCACTCAGCCCCCTCACCATGCTGGGGTGGTCTGCGGAGACCAAAGACGTTCCTGGGTCCTCCACTGAGCCACCACAATGGTGTGGACCTGGGCTCGGCCTTTGGGGCGCCTTCTCTGGATCCGACTGCTCCTTGGCCTCCTGCCACATGGGACCCTTTGGGGGCACCATGCAGGCTCCCAGGGCGGCCCCCCACACCCAGCATGGACTGGGCAGCAGTTCCAGCCTCTCCACACCACACCTTCCCCAGAAATTCCAGTGCCCGTGGCAGCCTCGTGGGTTCCCACGGGGAGGCCCCAGGATAGGAGTGCCCTCGGGGCAGGGCGGGCCCATAGTAGGCGCTTCATGGAGGCTGCAGGGAGTTGAGTAGATGTCCGTGACAGGTAACCTGGGCTTGAGTGGCTCCTGAGCACTCCTGGATTCTGACAGCCCCGGGGGAAAGGACCAAGGGGAACTGCCCGGCTCTGGGATGCTGGGCCAAGGCCTGGTGGCACCTGCCCAGTGCTCCCCACCTGGTTGGAACCCACAGGTGTCCACCAGGCCTCCTGGGTCACAGGTGAATGCCCACCGGAGTGCAGCCTGGACACACACACACTGTGCTCTCCACATGCTCGGGGACTGGGACTATGGTTCACCAAGAGTGACAGCAGCCGTTTGCGCCAGGAGGTGGCCACTGGGGGGCTGGCATTACTTACTTTCCTCTGCAAACAGCCTAGGCGGGTGCACCGGTGAGACGTGGGCTGGAAGATGGTTCTGACCACCAGTCGCCAGGCCAGGGGCTGCTCTTGGGTGGCTACAGCCACAGGCATTCATTTCCCCAAATTCTTCTGGGGGCTGAGGGCACCCACCCTGCACCTCCAGCATCCTGCTGCTGGACCACCGGGGACACCAGGCGATGCCATGACAGAGACACCCTGTCCTCTGGTGGACAGAGGCAAACAGTGCAGCCAAACCCCCCACAGTGCAGAGCACAGCACCACCCCGACAACAGAGGGCCCGGACACCCTCCTGCCCGCCCCCCCCCAGCCCAGGCCCCGCAGCCCTGGCCCCCCGCCCACCCCTGGAGACAGGCAGCAACCACACCAGGGTTTTACCAAATTTTATTTCTAGACTTTTCACGTTTGTCTTGTTTTCCGCTGGAAACGTGCTGGTTACAGGTCCGTGCTGGGAAACGCCATGGCATGCGACCCAGAACACACACAGACCCAAGTGCCCACCCACCAGAGACCCTCCCAGATCTGCTGGCCTCTGAGCACAGGGCGTTTGCCCTGCGCTGGGACAGCCTGGCCCTCCAGGACCCGGTTCGGTTCGGACACAGAGGCTGTGGCCAGACTGGCTGAGGTAAAGTGGCAGCGGGGGCCCTGCGGGCAGGGCCGGCCCGGAGCATGCTGTTGCCCTGCTGGGCAGGGCCGCCGAGGGTGCACGTCCTTTGGGCTCGGCAGCGTGCTAGGTGATGGGGCACACAGCACCGTGGGCGGGCTTCGGCGAGGCCTGCAGCCTTTTTCAAGGCGAGTCCCTGGCCATGAGCCGAACAGACAGGACGGGGTACATAGCAAACCCCACACCCCTGAAACCCCACGACTCCAGAAGCTGGTGACCAGGTCCTAGGGCACAGCACCACAGCGGCACGTTAAGACATACTTGTTACAATAACAATAACAATAATAATAATAATAATGCAACTTTCATAGCTATACGCAAAGAACAATACGGCTGTAAAAACTACCGGGATGGTCAATGCCAGGTCGGAGGGAGAGTCCAGCCTAACAGGCACAGGGAGAGGGCACGGACACAGGCCGGCCCTTGGAGACGCTGGGCGGCTGCCCGCCCCCACCAGGCCCACTGGGGGTCTCATCCGTGCGTAGGTCTGCCGAAGCAGGCTGCCGTGGGCCAGACCCAGCCTGGCCACCGGCCCAGCCACGGCTGCGTGAAGAAGCATGAGGTATCCTGGAATGGCAACCTTTTTGGAATAGAGCAGTAATCACATTAAGTCAAAACTGATCACATAAAAAAAAAATCTACCAAAAAAAAAAAAATAAAGGCAACCGTAATACAGTTTTTCTATGAGAACATTAGAACTACATGGCAGTACATGACATTGTAAAACAAGGGAAAAAAAAACTGATCCTCCAATAGCAGCAAAACAAGGAGCGAGACAGAAGCCTGGTGAGTCTGTTCCCGAAATGCGCGGGGAAGTCGTCGGTAGCAGCGAATGCATGAGAAAAATGGGAAATGGAGCCCCGCCCGCCTCCCTCCCCTCCCCCCTCGCCTCCTCTCCCAGCGCCCGCCTCCTCGCCACCCCCGCCAACGCGCCTACTCAGTGACGGTCCAGGGACACGGCCAAGATGTGCCAACTGCCTACTGGTCGCTAATGTTTTTTTTTTTTTTTTTTTTTTAAAGGAGGGAGCAGGGGAAAGAATGTGCCGGAACAGAGCTCGGTTCGAGCGCCCCGAGTTTCGGGGAACTCTCGACGCCTCAGATTGGATCACTTTGGGCAACGCCAAACAGGCCGAATCACTGCGTTCGTGTTTTTTTTTTCTTCCTCCTGGGGCTCACCCCTCCCACGGAAGGACCTAACTTTTCTAAGCACTATTAACCCTGCCCCGGGAAAGGCAGCGGCGTGAGTTTAAATCAAGGGGAGATTGCATTACCTCATACATCATACTGGCCTTACGAACACCCTCTGCAATAAATATTCCTTTTAGCCTTCACTATAAATTATATATTTTAGTGTTTAAAAACTTCCCTAACCCTTAAGCTACACGTTCTCTAGGTAAACCTTTAAGGCCCCTAACTTTCAAACACTGGTTGGCACCAAAGGATTCCTAACCTTCAACTTCTCGACAGAGAAACAGACCGTCATCCTGGCAATGTGGGAACGCACACTTCGTCCCGGGCGGGACCCTCGCCTTCCACGCACCCCCTGCACCCGCCAGCGCGTGAGCCCCCCCGAACCATCCCATGAAGAAACTGCCCCCCTCCACACACGACATGAACAAGAGACCCTCCCTCAAACTACCGGCCCGAAAGTGCTGTACGTGGAACGTTTCTACTGCGTGGAGCGGAAACGGAAAAGCCGTGGCTCCCCCGGGCGCGAGCGGGCTGCAGGCGTGGTGGCGGCAAACCCAGCGTCTCCTAGACCGATAGCTATACAACCAGGAGGATCATGCACCTAAGGCGCCCTGACGCCACTACCGCAGGCTTCTCTCTAAAAGCGTGCTCGCTCCAGGCCTGCCCCCTGGCCACTCAGCTACACCAGGCTCCCCGATGGGGCCCACCGGCCTGGACACGGGGAAGGGACACGCCTACCTACGAATAAAATAAACACACAAGTGACTTATAAAGTGACTACATGCATGAGCAAGCGAGATACAAGATGCCTACAGCCACCTTAAAGCTGTGTTCCTTAGGAAAAGCACAAGAACACGCTTTTCTAGCTAAACACGCTCTTCTACTTTAGAAATGCTTTGTTGAATTCTTCTATCTTTTAAGAACATTTTTATGCTTTAAACACAGAGAATCAGACCTAAGCCCCCCTGCGGACCCTCCTCGCGTCAACGCCCACCCTCACGCAGCAGACGCACGCACGCCCAACGCGGTAGCCGGCTGGCTGTGGTGCGCCGTCCTCTGCTGGGGTAGTGCGACCCTCCCCCCGCCCCCTCCCCCCCTTCCCGCACAGGGTTATGCAAATACTATTTTTTTTTGTGTTTTTTTTAAAGGCAGTTTGGGGGTACTTTTTTTTCCTTTCACTTAAGTCAGAGACAGAACGGAGAAAGAGCAAAGGAAAAAACCAACAGGAGGAGAAGGAAGCCTCCCCTTCTGGCCGCGGCTCATCAGGGCAGCCCCTGGGGCTGCCCCCGCCCTCGCGGCAAGCACTCTCAAATGTCCACGTCGCGCACGTCGGTGGGCGTGCAGGCCAGGTCCACCTCCTCTTCCTCCTCCTCCTCCTCGGCAGCCTTGGGGTCCAGGCTCTGCTGGGCCTGGCGCAGGCTGGCCTCCAGCAGTGCTTCGATCTGCTCCTGGCAGGCCCGCAGGCAGTCCTGGGAGGCGGGGAGGGGGGGACGCGGTGCTCAGAAGGAGGCCCCCACCCCACAGCCTGGGCGCTGCTCCTGCAGCAAGGCCAACATGGAGCCGTGGCCCCACACCCAGGACGGACCGGGCCCGGGCCAAGACCGTCCACCAGCTGTCCCACACACCAAGCATGCAGGGGTGGCCCCACTCAGGAACGGAGACCACAGGGCTGCTGGCCGCCTCCCCCTCCCCCTGCCTGTCCCCGTGTCCCCAGCAGCCGGGCCCCGGCCTCTCGCTGGAATTCCTCTGCCGGGCTCTGATCTCTGGCCCCACCGTTGTCCTTGGTGAATCCAGCCATTTGATCCGGGGCTGGGAGGCCCTCTGCACCCTGCTCTTTTGGATCTAACCTCTGCCAGGTCAGCCCCGCGGTGAACCCGGCCTCTGTGACGGATGGCTGTTTGAAGCGTTAGGCCATGCATGACTGACAATGAATGCTGGGTGGCCCTGAGGGACCAGGACCCTTTATCCTGCTCAGCCTGCAGCCTGGATGGTGCATGGGCCTTGGTGGTGCCCGCCCACAGTGGGCTGCCACTGGCGGCCACCATGTGCATTTTCGAGGGGAGAGGGGAATCTCCGGGCCCAGGGGCCGCTCCTGGTCTCACAGTGACAAGAGTCCCAGCAGCTGGGAGGTGCCGCTCACAGCCGGGTGACCTCACAGCTCCCAGGGTCCGAGGCAGAGGCTGGCTCCGGGGTCAGGGGCGCCTGCCCCAACTCCCAGGATGCCACACTTGCACTTTGACCCTAGAATCCAGCCTCCCTCCTCACAGGAACGGGGTTTAGCCACAGCCTGGCCATGGGTCTGCTGTGCAGAACAAGTGGGCCGGGCTGCAAAGCCTGAGCGGTCGGTCCCCAGGGTCTCCCCACGGCCAGGATGTTAAAGTGGGTGGGCTTCCCCACCGCCTTTAACATTCACTATTGTGGACAGGCAGGCAGGGGAGGGGTGAGGGCCCCATCCAACAGATGAGGAAACTGAGGCCTAGGCACCAGGCACCCAGCACCGCCTCAGTTCCACTCCAGGCCTGACGGCTCCCCCCCGCCAACGGGGGTGGCTCTTGACCGGCAATGAGGGGCTGCTGTGGACCCGCCCCGGGTAACTTGACGGGGTGGGGGTTGCGCAGTGGGCAGAGAGCAGAGCAGTGCAGGGAGGGGGCTCCCCTCAGCCCTCAGCTCCCAGGCCCTGGTCTCCTCCCAGCAGCCCACTTCTGTCTCGTGAAGAGCTGACTCAGGCCCCTGGAGAAGGGCAGGACCCCTGCCCCCAGCTGCCGAGGTTTCCGTGTCAGCTGAGCAACGCCTGTCACGCTGGGTAACCAGACTAACAAATGTCACCCGCAGCTGCTCTCTGCCCTGGTCTGTCGGCTGGGAGGGGTTGTGTCTCTGACCCGGTTACCACGACCTCTGTTCTGGTGGGGCTGCCGGCCGTCTCCCCCCACAGCGGACAGTGTTGTGCGTGTGGCATTCCTAGTGAGCATGCTGCCCCCTGCCCCCGTCCGTGGCACTCCAGAGTGGGCAGTGGCAGCAGCAGCTCCTCCAGGAGCCGCCCTTGTGTGTGGGCGAGAAGGTGCCTGTGTGGGCCTGCGTCTGCCTCACGCCCCCCCCTCGACAGGGCCGCAGCGTCCCCCCAGTGCTCCAGGGTGGCCCCCAGAAGGCACCCCAAGCCAGACCTCGGCTGGGGGCAAGGCGGTTGTGCATCCTCAGGGGTGGGCGGCTGACACTTGGTAAATGCCACGAGTCCAAGTAGTCACAGTAATTCTCTGAGGAAAGCACTGATGTGGGGGCAAAACGACGGCTTTAAGAAGACAGGACCGACTCTGGCTCTGATGGCAGCAGCCTCACGCAAGGGCCATCAGAAACAAGGGGGGCCTCACACGGCACCCGTGGTCACTGCCCCAGCCTCGCAGGAGCCCCTCGAAGCATCTCTTGCTGGCCATCAGGGCACAGGTCACTGGCAGGACCTGCCTCGGGGCCTCTTCCTGGAGGGCTTTATGGCTCCTGGGGGCCCTGGGGCCCCTTGCTGGCCTGCCCACCAGTTCCAGGAGGCGCTCCCTCTTCCCAGAAGCCCCCAGGAGAGGTGGGTGACACTGGCACGCTGTTGGCCTGGGATGGGTCCGATGCCCCTAAACTCAGGCACCTGTCCCTGCCCATCCCCCATGTGACCCCAATCCTGTCGTCTTCTAAGGGCCCCAGCACAAGCCAAAGCACCCCGTCAGCACCCCAGGCACTGGGGTGTCCGGTGCCAGGGACCAGGCAGCCCCCACCCCCCCCTGCACGGGAGTGGGGCAGGGCCACTCACCGGGTCACACTTGATCACTTTGGAGAGGAATCGAGTGAGGCGGGGAGAGGACAGGAAGCTGCCGCAGCTTCCCAGGTGCAGGCCTTGCACGGCGGCCACCACGCTCCCAGCAGCCACCATGGAGGGTGGATTGGAAATGAACTTCACGTCTGCAGCAGAGGGAGAGGCGAGGGGACTGTGAATGGGGGTGCCCTGCGGCCCACTTCTGGCTCCCGCCCGGGCGTGAGGACAGGCTCCGGGCTCCAGACGCAGCCAGCGCAGGAGCTCGTGCCCTGCCTTCGCTCAGTGACGGGGACAGCCCTGTGGGGGAGGGGACGCCCCGCCCTCAGCCCTCAAGCTCGAGCCTTTGGGTGTGATGTAGTTTATCCACCTGAGAGCTGGCAAACCCCGCGGGGCCAGAGGGGTTGTCTCTAGGCCCCTGCGTGGCACAAGGACTGGAGGCTGTAAGTAGTCCTCTAGAGACGCCGCATAACCCCTTGAGGGGTGCACACGTCGCCCCCACAGCCTATAGGCTTCCCAGCCAGGGACCAGCCCCGAGCAGCCAGAACCCTACGTCAGGTGCTGTGGGCACATCGTCACTCGTGCCGGAACTGCAGGGAGACCCTCCATCTGCTGAGGGTGGGCGGCACCCCCTCCCCAGCTCACGAAGGGCTGGGGGCCTACTAATGAAAGGGAACACAGTAAGGACACTTCAGTGGCGCCAGTGGCATCCGGGGGCTGCCTTTTTGTTGCACTGGATGAGGAATTATTTGGGAGGGGCCCCTGATTCCAGCACATTCATGGGGAGTTGGGGGCCCTCAGCCTGGGGCTGGCGCTGAGTGTGGCACCTTCACAGGACATCACAACACAAGGAAAGGTGCCGGTGGACACCGACACAGCTCTTTAAGGAAAAGCAACACCCAGCACTGGGCAGGTGACGCAGGCGCAGGAATTCCAAGCACCGGGAGCAGGGCGAGCAGGGCGAGCAGAGCCCACTTCCCGGAGCCATTCAACGCGATGCGCACTCACGCCCCCACATCACATGACCGTGTGTCTGAGCTTCAGTTACGTCTCTCTCAACTCCAGAGAGGTCCCTTGGTGCAGAGGGCAGGGTTGCAACCCCGTATCTCCAAACTGCGCGGGCAGGATCAGGACCAGGACCCTGAGCATCGCCTGAGGGGTTTGGTGAGGGCTGCTGCCCACCCCTCTGGCTGAAGGTCTCGGGTGGGGCGACCCCTCCTGGAGTTAATGCGTGTAAAAAGCTGGTCTCCCCACGTGGGCTGAGGTATCTGAGCACGCGGTCAGGGCGCCTGCTGGGCCCCGTGCTCACACAGTGACCAAGGCAGCTCGGGAGCTGGACCACAGCCAGGGCGCAGCGTGTGCGCAGCGAGGGCACGCTTCCCTGGGGTCTCGGGCGAGGGGTGGCTCCAGGCTGCCCCAGCCATCCAGCAGGGAAGGTGTGCAAGAACCAGTTGCTGTCTGATCTCCAGGAAACCGCTGTTTCTACGAATGACTTTCAGCCCCATAAAAGGCTGTCTACAAGTGTCTGGAGGCCTCTCCCCTCAGAGGCGCCCCAGCCAGAGGGGATGGCCCATGCGAGGCTCCCTGCCCCCACCCCTACCCCTCAGATCCATCCAGGCCAACAACGTCCTTGGCTTCTGCATCTGTTCTCCCCCCCCCTCACTTGGAAGGACTTGGAAGAGGCTGGAGAGTCCAGTAAGAACTGTCCCAATTCTTGCCTACCCTGGAAACGCCTGCCCCTAGAGTGCACACTGGGATGCCACATTGGGGCTCTGCCCGTCCCCCCAGGAGGTGACAGACACCATTGGCCACCTTCCCGTCTGATGAACTGTGGTCCTCAGGTTGCCGGGGGTAGGCCCCAGACATGTGACAACCGAGGCCTGATCAGGGACAGAGGCAGGCCACACAGAGTTGGGCAGGATGGGGGCATGGGCCTCCCGGTAGGCAAGACAGGGGTCACAGAGGTCAGGAGGAGGGCCGGGGAAGCTGGAGGCCACGGGGGTGGTGTGTGTGTGTGTGTGTGTGTGTGTGTGTTGGGGGGGGGGGTTCTGCTCTGGGCTTTGAAAGGCTGGCTGCTGCCCCGGGCTGGGCTGGAGCAAGGGAGGCGCCAGGGGGAGGCCTCCCCCGCGCCCTGCCCCTCCCCCAACCACTGCAGCAGGCTGCTCCGGAGTCCCTCCCATGGCTCAGCTGAGGCGCCCCAAGCAGGGCCTCAGGCAGCCGGCTCCTCTGGTGGCCGCCGCCCCCGCATGAGGGCCAAGTTGGCCGCCCAGAGCACGTGGTGCAGGCACTGTTGGCCAGGGCTCCCCACCCCTGGAGGCGCCCCTGGCAGGTGGCCCAGCAGGGAGAGGCCAGGAGGGGGCCCCAAAGCTCAGGCTCCTGGAGGACACAGGGAAGGACTAGAGAGGGAGGGGTGGGGAGAGGCCGGCCTGGCGGCCAGCGCAAACCCCTTCTAGCGGGGAGCGGCCCCTGCCTGGAGTGGGGAGCAGAAGCTGAGGGGGCTGGGCACAGGCCAGGCGCTGCAGGAGGACAACGCCCCCTCCACCATGCCCAACAGGACAGGGGCAGAGGAGCATTTCTGCGGACAGGAAGGGCCCGGGGACCATCTGTTCAGATGGGGAAACTGAGGCAGAGCGCAGGAAGCTCCTCCAGGGGCGCCCAGCAGGGAGGCCAGGCCAGCCAGCAGAGTAGCCCTACCTGTGGCACAGAGGGCTACAAAGGTCTGCGCGTGCTTGCGGATGACCTGTCTGCTCTCCTCGGGCACCGGCATCTTGGAGAGGAAGTGGTCGATGAAGTCGTGCGGGGTGGTGGCGGCCAGGTTCCACTTGAGCTTGTTCACCAGCAGCAGCTCCATTTGCTGCGGAAGCAAACGGGCGAAGAAGCATGGAGCGCGGGGCAGAGAGCTCCTGCGGGCCGAGTGGGACCCGCGCCTGGAGACAGGGGATGGCGATGCCGGGGACCCAGGAAGTGGGGGACGATGTGCAATTCCAGACCAAAAGAGCATGTGTGCCCCGGGTTCCGACAGCAGACGGATCTTTCCAGGCAGAGAAGAAAGCCCTCCAGTGCCTGGAATGCACGCGAGGCCTGGGCCGCGACGCGCGCCGACGCCGCTAGAGGGCGCGCGCCGTCCACTTTTCGGCCATGCTAGGGGGTGCAGACGCGTTGGGAATCGCTGCAAAAGTGAGGTGGGGCAGCCGCGATTCGGGGCAACCCGGGGCCCACCGGCTCCCGGGAGGGGCCCGGGCCGTGGGGCCTCCCGCTCCCCCCTCCGCACCCTGGGGGCCTGTGGCTAGCGGGATGTCGGTGGGCAGTGGTGTTACCAGCAGCTCGTCGGGCCGAATGGAGTTGTCAGTGTAGATGCACAACTTCTCCGCGGTCAGGGGGATGGTCTCCTTCATCTTGGAGGCCACAAACATGCAGGTGGCCCCCAGCAGCTGCAGGCGGCTCTTCTTCACGGGCTCCAGCGACAGGAAGCGGTCCAGGTAGTTCATGGCCAGCGGGAAAACTTCTTCCTCGCACTTCTGCTCCTCGCAGACCTGCCGGGGCACCGGGGCCGTGACCGCCGCCGCCAGGACCCCGCCCCGGGGCCACCGCTCGGGTCCCGGCCGCGAGTCTCCGAGCGCGTGGAGGGTCGGGCAGGGAGCAGCAGCCGCTTTCAGTGATGGTCCCCCTCCCCCGAGTGTCCCCAATACCCACTCACCCACCCCGAAACTGAAAGGGAAAGTCCCAGGCAGGCTGGCCCGGCGGGAGCGGGCACAATTGGGCGGCGTGTGCTGTGCTCACGCTGCGGGCCCTGGGGACCCCGGCCCAGGTGGGTGCTGGGGGCCCGCCTGGATCAGGGTCACACCAAAAGGGGTGCGGGGCCACGGGGTTGGGCGCCGCGCTCGCAGCGCCTGCGAGACACAAAGGTGGCGTCCCAGGCCGCCGCGCCGCATTTCCCCAGACGTCATCTTTTCAAAAAATATTTAAAAATATTTAAAAAATAATTAGGTACATAAAACCCCCCTGAAAATGACCGTCGGGCGGCCCTTTACCCGACCCGGGGGTCGAGAGCTCGTTGCGGGCTCTGGGGAGGTCCCCAGGAATTCAAACTCGGCCCCCCTCCCCCCCGCCCTCTGCGCGCGGGCACCGTTCCCCTCTGGCAAGGGCACCACGCTGCACTTTCAAAAATTATTTTAAAATATTTGCGGGTACCCCAGGCGCCCACTGAAAACCCTAAATGTGACCTGAGCTTCCAGCTCGCTCCAAACAGGTCCCCCAAGCTGAGACCCTTGCCGATAAGGGTCAACCCCAGTGTCTTGGGGGCCACGCGACCTTGCAGCCCGGCGTGCACTCCGGCCCTGGCTGGCCATGCAGGGCGCCCCGGGACTCGCTGCTTGAACAAAGGGCCCCCCTTCCTGAGAGGGGCACCCCCACAAAATGCCCGCGCTCCGTCCGCGCGCCCCTCCCGCCGGTTCCCGGCATCCGCGCGGCCCCTTGCCGCGGCCCCAACGCCTCGCCAGCCGCTCCCCGCCCCCACCCTGCCCCCAATTATTAATAAACACTTTTGCTTTGCAATAAAAGAACAAAGATGGCGCATAATACTGGCACGAGCGGCCCTTGCATACGTGTCCATGGATATTAATTTTAAAATCAAATATATGCCCCCTCCCCCTGGAGCTGGTGGCTTGGCGGCCGGCGGAGGCGGCGCAGCGGGGCTGGGGCGCAGGCGGGGGCCACAAAGGGCACCCAAATTTCCTGCCCGCACCCTCGAGCCAGTTGGGGTGCATCTGGCACTGGCTTTTCCCAAAGGGACCCCTCCCCGGCCTCTCCCCTCCCCCCCAGAAAAGGGAATTTCTAATGCCCCCACCCCCTCCTCGTTCAAAAAATACCCACAACATCTATATTTTTAAAAAATATGATTCCTAACAATAACCCCAGGAAACTTCAAAGTTAGGGTGGGAAAAAGGGAAGGTGAGTGGCAAAGGAACGTGAGTTGGGGCAACAAGCTGCAGGAAGTGTTAAGAGAGCCGCGCGAAGCCCCGCACCTCCAGCATCCAGGTGGCCACGATCTTGCGCATGGACGGCACGATTTCCTTTTGCACACACTTGAAGTAGGACACGGAGGGCGCGCAGGTCTCCTCCGCCTTGAGCATGGCCCGCAGCACCCGGTCGTTGAGAAGGTTGGCATCCGGGTACGCCCGGCGGATGGTCTCCACCTCGCAGCACAGGAGCTGGTGCGCCATGACTGGGGCTCTGCTGGTCTGCCTGGGGCGGGCGGTGTCTCGGGGTTCGGTCCGCGCTCGTCTCCAGCTCCTGTGCCCCGCGCTGCCCCGAGCTCTTCTGCCCCTTGCTGGAGCGCGTGGACGCTGCTGCTCGCTGCTACTGCGCCGACAGCCCTCTGGAGGCTCCAGGACTTTGCAACTTCCAACAAAACTTCCCTGTAGTCCCTGTGACGTTACTGTTGTTCAGCGGAGATCAAAGCCAGGCAGAGAATGGGAGGGGGGCGGGGGCGGGCTCAGGGGGAGGGGGCGCGGGCGCGCAGCGCCGGGGAGCGTCGAGGGGCAGAGTCCCGCCGCGGAGTTGCCCCCGAAGCCGGGTTTTCATAGAAATGCAAATCACCCCGAGGCAGCCTTTCTCCCCGCGGGGGAACAGGGGTGCAGGGGGGCTGTTCTCCGGCAGTGGGACCCTTGGGATTTGGGGTGGGGTAGAGGTGGCTTTGCAGAGGGGGACAACTAGGAGGGCGGGCAGGCCACACGCAATCGGGGGGTGGGGGTGGGAGACCGCATGGAGGAGGGACTCGGGCTTGGCTTCATCCTATATCCGAGCCGGGAGAATGGGCGCATTTCCGAGAACGCCACGAGGGCACCCACGGGCGGTGAGGCGGCCAAGGAATCTCAACGTCTACATCTTCTTTCATTTTCATTAACACGTGTAAATTTCAGGAACCATTTAGCCTTCAGGGACACCCCGTGGAGCCCACAGCCCCGCTGGAGGCTTCGTTCCTGTGCACAGGGGGGGGGGTCGTTGCAAATGCCCTGGGGGGTGACCCTAAATGTTTAATAGACTTCAGCCTAGCATGCATGTGCTCGCTCAGAAAAATAAAATAAAACAAAATAAATGCCCGAAAAATCCAGCAGCAGCCCAAGATGGTGGCCAGCATTTCCTGAGATCTGTCCTCTCCGCCTAGGGGGTCTGCGGGCTGTCTTCCTACCTTAGCCGAATCCATCCTCGTGGGGGTCCCCAAATCCCAACCCACCCCTCCGGGCAATTTAACTGCTAGAAAAACACCCTGTTTAGAAGACAGCCAAACGGTGGTCTCTGTCCTGGCTCATTTTTAAATTAAAAAGTAAAATAAATCGCTGGCAATATTTGTCGCCTTTTTTTGCCAGGGACAAGACCACCGGAAGCTTCTTAATTGGTTCTGTTGGGGGTGTGGACACCTTTTCATCCTAATAATCTGCGGTGGGCTGCACTCGTGAGCCTGATGGGGGTGGCAGGGGCTGGCAAGAATTAGAGCAATTATAAGTTAAAGAAATGGGTGTACTGATCGGATGATTTTTAAACAAAAATCTATACATGTTCATGACTATATGAGGGTCCTCAATATTATAGCAAGTTTGAGACATATAAAAGGATATGTAAAGTGTTTTGTCATTAGATTGTCTTTTCTGTGCTTTAAAAAAATAAAGGCATTTTACCCAATCTTAACATTTTAATAAATTTTACAATACCTGCCCCAAATTAAGAAAAGTGCTCATTTACTTCCCTCTGAATACATTTTGGTGTTATCAAACCACCGGACCCCCCTAACCGTGAAGGCTGAAAGGGTGCAGATAAAAAAGCCCACCCTCTTCGCAAGGTCACACGCACCAAGGCAAGGGACCCCCACTTTCAGGGCTGATTCTTCCCGCGCCCCCTCCCCTGCGGGTGTTAGGGTTACAGATATTCTGGGTCCAGGAGGGTAGTTATCCCCGGCTCCCGCCTCAGAAGCCGTGGGTGGCCGGAGCAGGGAGCGCCCACTGCGTGCCCCCCTCCCCCGGCACCCATGCTCGGGTTGGCCCGGGGCTCGCTGAAGCCTTGCAGCGTCAGCCCGCGCACGAGGGCGGCCGGACTGCTTTTTCATTCATAAAATCCGACCCGGCGGCCGCCCGGATGATTTATGGGGCTGTGCGCTATCACCCGGCGGCTCCTGCCCCGGGGGTCTAAGGGGCCCGAGACCCTCGTGCGCCCCAGCCCGGCCCGAGGCAGGCCAGCGATAGCGAGGGGCAGAGGGGCAGAAAGAGGATCGCCCACACCGGCAAAACGGGCTCCGTGTCCAAGAGGGACCTCCCCGCCCCCCCAACCCGGGAGAAAGGCAGAGGAAACTGGAATTAGCATGAGCCAATGGGGGTGCGGCGCTGTTACTAGGCGGACCGGGCAGATCTCTACGAGGAACTTCGTTGATTGCCCCGCTCAGGGACGGGCGCAAAAGTGCAAGCCCGGCCAGTGAGCGTGAAGAGCCGTCCAGGAACCCGCGGGGGAGGCGCTGGAATTTGAGGCCCGGCGGGGAGCGCCGGCCGCCCAGCCCCCACCAGGGAGCACAGATCTGCATTCCCCGGTACCCCCAAGGGGGCCAACAGCCCCTAGCCCTTGAAAGCTGCTTGTTCTGGGAGACAGACAATACGTTTTGATTTTAATTTTTTCTAAGAGAAAAGCAACTTTAGAAAACTTTTCTGTTGCAGTTTTAATTTTGCACTGCTTAAAAAAAAAAAACCCACCACGAAGTAGGAACTGCGAATTCTGGGCTCATTTAAAGTGCTCTGCGCTAATTTCTTGATGACCATTTGGAGACAAAAGGCTGGCGGCCCAATCGGTAGGGAAACCACGTTGGTTCTAAAGGAAATCCAAAAGTAACTTAAAACACCTTCCCGCTTTCCTCGGTCCCTGCATCCCCCCTCCCCCCCCCCCCCCGGGGGACCGTGGCTCCAGCGGAGTGTCGGCCCGGAGAGGGCGAATTCCGCGGCAGGAGCGTTTGCCACCGTCCCTGGCTGTGGGAACCTTCATTCAAGGCGGGGGAAGGGAGCGCGTTCATTCACGAACCGGCGCGCCGCGGCGCCGACTCTGGGATGCAACGCGGCTGCGCGCCGCCTGGCCGTGCGCTCTGGGGAGGGGGTGCAGGGCCCAATGGAGATCTTACACGGGTGTCGATCTCTGGGCACCCGCCTTCTCCCGAGAGGGCAGGGCGGGGGGGGGCACCCAGGTGGGGTCACCTGCAGCCGCATACCTGGCGGCGACTTGAAAGGACTTGGCTCCGGCTCCGCGAGTTTTCCTTTGTTAAGCCCTTAAATCGCCCTAGAAAAACGCTTCCGAATGAGGACCACAGGGTTCCGGGGGCGCTCGGGCTCCCCTCCCCCCAGACCGATCGCTTTGGGGGTGCGCGTGGCAGTCCACGTGTGGCGGTAGCTCCGCCCGGGCTATGCCATTGCGGTTCTCCGGTGTCCCAAAGCGGCCTCTGGCCCAGGCACCCAGGACAGTCATAAACTGGACATCGGGACAGCTGCACCTCCCACCACGCCAAGACGGGGACGTGCGTTTCTGCCTCTCTTCTGTTCATTTCAGCCACACACAGACCACCCTCCTCTGAACCCCAGTCGTCAGTATGGTGGAATGCGGGGTCGCTTCACTCCTTCCCACCTTTGAAAGTCTCGGGCGAGGTGTGCGTGGGAATTAAAAGGCAAACCCCAACAGGTGTGGGAGGGGGCTGGCTCCCCCTGCCTCTAGGATCCAGGGGGAGAAGGTGCCCTTCGGGAGTGAAAGAACATTGTACTTCCCTGAACACCGCCCCTCCACATGTATCGCCTAGTGCTCTGAGCAGCAGGAAACCCTAAGTCTCCTAGGAACCCCCTGGCCTCACGGGGGGGCCCCAGACCCGGCGCTGACCGAGGGGCGCAGAGTGGGCGCCCAGATGGAGAGGGTAACCAACCGCAACTAAGGCAAACCCGGTGGGAGGCAAGGGAACGAACTGGGAGGCCATGTCTCTGAGTCTCCGGTGGCCAACACAGCGACCAGGGCCGCGACCCGCCCCCCAGAGAAGCAGACCCCCACCCCGGACTAGGGCGCAGGGTGCTGCTTCGGAGACTCTCGCCGCCTCGGAAACCTGCCAAGGGCGGCGGCTCGCAGGAACGGGACCCTCCTTGTTCTTGTGGCATCCCCACCCCGGCTGGGGACTTGAGGTCCCTCCACTCCCCTCTAGGACTTGTCACCCGACCCCCATCCTCTCCCTTTCTCAGACGGCGGGGAGGACTCGGCATCCTCCTGCCTTCTAGTCTTTCTTTGTTCTGCCCTCAAAACGTGAAAGTTCCCATCCTTCGCCTCGGCCCTGGAGGTGGATGGGTGGAGGGACAGCTGGGGCTGGGTGGTGATGTCTTGATTATGGGGACCCTCCGAGTTCTGGGGCTCTGGACACTTGCCAGGAGGTGTGGGGGAGGAACTTTTCTTCAGGTGAGTGGAGAGGGGTTCCACGCCTAACGCCCTGCACCCCTCCCCATGGGCCTCTCGGCCTCAGGAAGTTGGGCCTGGTGGCAGGACACGGGTTTGGACCCCCTGGGGAGTCCCTAGCACGTGGGGTGTGAGGGGCCGAATGGGCCCCTGTCGGTCCCCAAGCCTCCCGGGGGAGCTCCTGCACGGGCTCCACCCTCCGCTGCGGTTCTGGGCCATGGGGCCGGGCCGGAGGCTGGGGAGCAGCCGGTCTGGGAAGTTCAGAGGCTCGGCCAGAGGCGCGCTGCGGGAACCCAGGCCTTGGCTCGGGAGCAGAGCGGCTGCTGCGCATTCCGCGCATTCCCGCCCGGCCTGGGCTCTGACGCCACGTGGTTGTTCTGCGCGCGGTGCTTACCGTAAGGCTCAGAGAAGGCGCGCACTCCCGCTCCGGAGCGGGCAGGGACCTCCCAGGATGCGGAACTCCCACGCAGGGTCCAGCCACTGTGGCCCGCGGGCCCTCTCCCAGAGTATAGATAGGGGTGGCTTTTTTCCGTTGTAGGGAGAGTAGCACTGATGATGCAATGAGGTATTTCTTTGTAAAAGGATGGAGGGGGGCTCAGGCCCCACTGCTCTCTGTGTCAGGGTGACTGACTGTCCATCTGAGGAGCGCGATGGAACTGGACCAGTGACCTTTATGACTTCCCAACAATGACAGCGCAGAAGAGGGGCTGCAGCTGTGGCACGGGGTTCTCTCTTCTTGATGCATAAAGCGGCAGACCCCAGGAGGTACTTCCCGCTCGGGGGAGCGCTTCGCAGCTGCCTGTGAGCTCGAAGAAAGCCCTGCAGGGCAGTTCCGGATAAGCAATGGAGGGCTTCCCCACACTGGGAGCCCCCAGCAGGACATCTGCCGCACCCCACTGTGGCCCCCCAGGCGTGACTGGGTCAGAGGAATTCTGGGTTCCCTGCCACCTCCGGGAATCCTGGCTCCCATAGAGGGCTCAGAGGCAGGGATGGGTATGGGTACAGAAGGGCTGCTGGGAACATCTGGCCCATCATCTCGATGGCCCCCAACCTGCCCCCCACCACAGTGTGAGGTAAGCGGCCCCCTTGGTTCTGAGCCCCTGGAGGACTTGGAGGAGGAGCCTCATTCCGGTCCTGGTCCTCAGTCCCTCACTTCTCCTGTGAGGTGCTCCTGTCACTGTCATTGCACTCAGTCCTCAACACCCCCCCCCCGCCCCCACCACCACCTCCACTCACTCAATGGGTGAGGAAGCCAAGGCTCAGGTACCTGGTCCAGGGCCACGGCCTGGGCCACCGTGGTGACCTGTCAGACCCCGCCCGAAGGGCTAGACTGCAACTCCCTCTGTGTCCTGGGCGCTGTCGATGTGCGAGAGACACATCCGTCAGCTGCCCCCTGCTTGCCCCGGACTGGGGAACCCGGCCCGCAACCCAGGCATGTGCCCTGACTGGAAATCGAACTGGTGACCCTTCGGTTGGTTTGTAAGCTGGCACTCAATCCACTGAGCCACGCCAGCCAGGGCACAAGCTTCTTCTTCAAGATGCAGGGAGTTTGCAACCGTCTGGTGGAGACTGTGGACTCTGGAACTAGCAGACTGGACCCCCAGCTCTGCCACCTCCTGTCAGCCTGGCGTCACCTCTCAGAGCCTCAGCCCCCTTGCCTGTCAGAAGGAGACAAGGACAGCATGGACCGCACAGGTCTTCAGGGAGGTCAGCCGGGTTGGCAGAGGGAGGTCTGGACACAGAGGCTGTTCTGCCCTGGTTAGTGGAGACCCACCATTGGCCCCAGACTCTGCCACACTCTGTGGCTTCATTAAGTCCCAACCAATGCATCCCTCCCTTTAAACAAAAAAAAATCAAGGGCCTCTACAACTGCCCATGAGATCAGCATGGCCCAGCAGTGCTGTGGTGCCGAGTTCTTCACATCCAGCCCGAGGGGAAAATCTCTGAGGCTTTCCTTTTGAACCTTGTCCCGGGCGAGGGGACCATCCCTCTGTGCTCCCTGAACAATGCGAGGTCTCAGGATCCCTTTCGTTGCCTCCCGGGTCGGGTGGAGGGCCACAGCATGCAAAGAGCAGAGTGGGGAGCCGCAGGGAGGGGCCCAGAGCAGCACTCAGGAGAAGAATCTGGGTTTTCCCAGAGGGAGACCCCCCTCTTGACACCCCCTGATTCCCTCTGGTGAGGCCAAGCTCAGATTCTACCCGGAGATGAAGGCAGTGTGGTGTGGGTGCAGCGGCGTAGGGGGAGGATGGGGGGAGTCACACGGCAAGGAAGGTGGGCAGGCATGCGAGGCAGGAGGAGAGAGGGAACGAGGAGCCCAGCCTGGGCGGCGGCCCTGCCTGTTCCCCCAGGCCTGGCCCAGGGCGGAGAGCAGCAAGGTGCAGACAGGAGTGACCACGTGATCCGGCTTACTGAGACCCCCACCTGCATGGTGGCTTCAGAGACTGCACCTACCCCACCTCTGCTGCTGCCCCCAGGGGAGCCACCTGATCCCCATTTCCCAGATGGGGAAGTTGAGGCCCACAGGGGCACGTGGCTACCGCAGACTGGGATGCCTCTGGCTCTGGCTCACTCTAGAGCGTGGGGGAAAGGCGAGTTCCAAAGGGGTCTTCCATCACCCCATTGTGAACGTGACATGCAATGTGCCATCACTCTGCCACATGCTGTGGGTCACACGGACCGATCCCAGCCCGAGGACTGGGGACATGCAAGGACGAGGGCGACGGGGACAGGCCAGGTCCCTGGGGTTCATCCTGGACCTGGAGCGGGCCCCACCATTATGTTTCATGTCGAGGTTCCCCACCCCCTGACCTTGAGTCGTGTCTGGCCGGAGGCTTGTCTTCCCCTCGTGGACAGCGGATCTCACCAGCACCATGGCGGGAAGGCTTCTGCCCGCCCCCGGGGCAGCAGCGGAGCGTGGTGCTCAGGCAGGCAGGCGGCCATGCAGCTGGGGCCCATGCCTGCGCTTCCTGTCCCGTTTCAAGGCCAAGTTTCAGTCCTGTCCCTGTCCCTTGAAGATTATAGCACCACCCTGACTATTGACATAGGGTACCAGGTTCTCGTTCTTCTTTTCACAAATTTTTTAAAATATATTTTATTGATTATGTTATTACAGTTGTCTCAATTTTCCCCCGTTTGTCCCCCTCCACCGGGTGCCTACCTTCCCTCAGCAGTCTCCTCCCACCTTCCGTTCATGTCCGTGGGTCACGCATATAAGTCCTTTGGCTTCTCCATTTCCTACACTGTTCTTAACCTCCCCCTGTCTATTCTGTACCTGCCGATTATGCTTCTTATTCCCTGTACCTTCCCCCCATTCTCCCCCTCCCCCTTCCCAGCTGATAACCCTTTGAACGATCTCCGTTTCTGTGATTCTGTTCCTGTTCTGCTTGTTTGCTTAGTTTGTTTTTTAGATTCAGTTGTTGATAGCTATGAATTTATTGCCATTTTAATATCTACAGTTTTGATCTTTTTTTTTAAGGATTTTGTTTATTTATTTTTAGAGAGGGGTAGGGAAGGAGAAAGAGAGAGAGAGAGAAACATCAATGTGTGGTTGCTTCTCTCGCACCCCCTACAGGGGACCTGGCCTGCAACCCACGCATGTGCCCTGACTGGGAATTGAACTGGCGACCCTTTGATTCGCAGGTCGATACTCAATCCACTGAGCCACGCTAGCCAGGGCTTCTTTTTTCAATATAAGTCCTTGTAACATTTCATATAATAATGGCTTAGTGATGATGAACTCCTTTAACTTGACCTTCTCTGGGAAGCACTTTATCTGCCCTTCCATTCTAAATGACAGCTTTGCTGAATAGAGTAATCTGGGATGTAGGTCCTTGCCTTTCATGACTTCGAATACTTCTTTCCAGCAAGGTTTCTTTTGAGAAATCAGCTGACAGTCTTATGGGCACTCCTTTGTAGGTAACTCTCTGCTTTCCTCTTGCTGCTTTTAAGATTCTCTCTTTATCTTTAACTTTCAGTATTTTAATTATGATGTGTCTTGGTGTGGTCCTCTTTGGGTCCGTCTTGTTTGGGACTCTGTGCTTCCTGGGCTTGTATGTCTATTTCCTTCACCCGGTTAGGGAAGTTTTCTTTCATTATTTTTTCAAATAGATTTTCAATTTCTTGCTCTTCCTCTTCTCCTTCTGGCACCCCTGTGATTCAGATGTTGATACATTTGAAGATGTCCCAGAAGCTCTTTAGCCCATCCTTGTTTTCTCGAATTCCTTTTTCTTCCTGCTGTTCCAATTGAATGCTTTCTTCCTTTTGAGGTTCCAAATCATTGATTTGATTCTGAGCTTCATCCCCTCCACTGTTGGTTCCCTGTAGATTTTTCTTCATTTCACTTAATGTAACCTTCGTTTCTGCCTGGGTCTTTTTTATGCTGGTGAAGTGCCCAGTGAGTTCCCGGGGCGTCCCGGTACCCAGTGTGTTGAACTGCGCATCTGATAGTTTGCTTATCTCTATTTCGCTTAGTTCTTCTTTAGGAGTCTATCCTGTTCTTTCATCATTTCTCTGTCTCCTCATTTTGGCAGCCTCCCTGTGTTTGTCTCTGTGTATTAGGTGGAGCTGCAGTGACTCCCCATCTTAGTCGTGTGGCCTGTGGTGGAAAAGGCACCTGTAAGTTGTATGGGGGGGGGCTCAGGTAATTGGCAGGATTCGAGTCACCGCTCTACGGCTCTGTGTGGGAAAGGGCTTGCAGAGGTGACAATGCTACTGCCTGGCCTCTGGAGTTTTGTCCAGGAGGAAGCTGTCTCCTGGCACTCAGCTGGTTGCCAGTCACTTCACTTTCTCCATGTATGCCACCTGTGCCCGTCCAGCTGCTGCCCCAAGAGCTGAATCCCAGAGGGCGTGGGTCTGCATAAGTCCTAAGTCCATTGTTGGCCTTTTAAGAGGAGTCTCCTGTGAGTCCCACAGTTTCTTCCACCACCCCAGCCCCTGCCGGTTTTTGTAGCCAGAAGGTATGGGGACTTATCTTCCTGACACTGGAACCGAGGGCCAGGTGGTCTGGCCTGGAGTTGGAATCCCTTGCTCCTGAGGTATCCCTCCTGATTTTTATCCACCACACGTGGATGTGGAACCACCCATTTCATATCTGTGTGTCTCGCTGCACCACTCAGTGTCTGCATGCCTTTCCACACCTCTCCACTTCTCCACGCCTTTCTGTGCGTCTCTGCCCCCCCACCCTTCTGGATGAATGCACCTTCTTTAAATTTCTAGTTGTCAGACTTCCGTACAGCTCGATTTTCTGATCTTTCTGGGTGACATTCGTATTGTAGTCAGTAATGTTTGCTGTGGCTGTGTGTGGAAGCAAGGCATGTTGACTTACACCTCCATCTTGACCGGAAGTCTCTCTTTCTTCCTTGTGATGGTCTCAGCTCTTCCTGGCCCTTCGCACATGCATGTACAGGCCACAGTCAATTCACACACACACACACACACACACACACACACGATGCTGCATTGGGATGGCATTGCATCTGTAGATCAGTATGTGCAGAGTTGACATCATTTCAGATGGAGCCGTTCAATCCCTAAGCCCCTTTGTTCACTCGGGTCTCCTGTGATTTCAATGTGTGTGCACGTGTGTGTGTCCTGCGCATCTTTTGTTAGATTTCCTCCTAAATATTTGATTTTTTGATGCCATTATGAATAGTGTCATTTATACATTTCACTTTTTTTTAACCCAGGATTTTGACTTGGGAGCCAGCCTTGGAGAGAATCAGAGAAGGTGGAATTTTCCTGCTGGTGTGGAGCTGGTGGGGTGTCCAGGCTTAGGGCCCACAATGGCAGAGGTCACAGGTCGAGGGGCTGGGTGGGGCCACGGCAGGGTCTGGTGGGAGGAACATGGGGCAGGATCTGGGGCTGGACCGGCTGTGGTTTGTGCTGCCTAATCTCCCACGTCCAGCCTGGTTTTCCCACCTGGTTTTCCCTTTCTGTGGAAATCCTCCAATGTTGGGTTTTATTTCTTGCCACCAAAGCTGGAATGAGGGGCCACCAGGACCCAGCACGTTTGCAGCTTGAATCAAGAGCTGACTACGTCCCCACCAGAGGCTGTACTCTCAGGGGTTGTCCCGGAAACAGTCTCGCACCCACCCACCGGTGACAATGGATCGTGGCACATCCGGGGGACAGAATAACATTCGTGACGAAAGCGAGATGCAAACGTACATGGACGTCGTCAGCTGCAGCACGGGCCAGGCAGCTGGTTCACAGCACAGGAGACAGAATGGAAGGGGCGATAGAGGTCGTTTTCCCGCCAATTTATATCCTATTGCATGATTTCCACGTAGTGTATTCTCTTATGAATCGATATTATTTTATAACCAGAAAAATAATCCAACCAGAAATAACCACAAACCTCCCCAGGCATTTCCCAGAGTCCCAGGCCCACTGGCTGTCCTCGGGGCCTCCAGCTGGACTCCGTGCGGTTCCTCGGGCAGCAGGCACGTGGGGTGGTCTCCATCACCGTGCAGCCACATAGCCCTGACCCCGGTCACCAGCTCAGGAGGACCCCAGATTCTCATGTGATCCCCTCCCAGCAGATGCAGGAGTAGGGGCTGGTGTGGTGGGTAGGAGTGACCAGTCCCAGGTGGGTGCTGCTCATAAAGGCAAAGCCAGGACTTCGCATCACCACCTGGCGCCCAGGTAGGGCAGAGGGAGCCCGGACTCCGCCTCCCGAGACGCCGAGAGCAGGCGGGAGGCCGGCTGCAGGACGAGCATAGAGGCGCCGACAGGTGCAGCCTGACGTGTGAGCTGCTCCCTCCTGCGTGGCCAGGGGGGCTGGTGGGGCTCGGTGGGAAGCACTGGGGGCAGCTGCCTTTCCCTTGGTCTGGACTTCAACCACGTGGCCTCTGAGAATCCGTGTGGGCCTCGGGAGACACGGGTGTGTGCTAGCTTCAGTGGTTAGTGCTGTCTACCAGGACAAGTGAGGTCTCCTGGAGGAGGCTAGACCTACGAGTGTCCCCTCCTGGACTCCTGCCAGGGGCGCTGCGCAGACTGAATCACGTGGGGAGGACGTTGTGTGGCAGCTATCTCCCAGCGTCTCTGACGTCCATTCCCTTCCTTCCATAGAGATAGACTTTTTAACTGGGCACTTCCTGCTCAGCTAAAGACTACATTTCCCGGCTCCTCTTGTGTGGCTGTGGGACTGGTCCTAGTCAATGGGCTATGAGTGGAAGTGGTGAGTGAAACTTCTGGGTTGAGGCATTAAAAGGCTGGGGCACAGAGCCAAGTCGCAGGGTACAGAGTGGATATACAAAAGCCAGCCCCTTTCCTTCCGCCAGCAAGGAACCCGTGGAGTTTGAAATTAAACACAATACCGTTTACACTAGCACCCTCAAATACAAAACACTTAGGCATAAATCTAACAAAATAAGTACAGGACCTCTCTGGCGAAACCTACAGAACTCTGAAGAACGAAGTCAAAGACCTACACGGACGGAGAGATAGCCCGAGTGCGTGGACGGGAAGACTCATTATTGCCAAGATGCCAGTTCTTGCCAACTCGATTCAGAAATTCGCTGCAGTCCTGATCGGCGTCTCAGCAAGTCATTTTGTGGACATTGACAAACCGATTCCAAAGTTACGGGAAGAGGCACAAGACCCAGAGCAGCTGCCCGGACACTGAAGGAGAAGAAAACGGGGGGAGGATGGGCATCTCCTGACCTCAGGGTTCACCTAGAAGCCACATCGCAGGGGAGAGCCCCCGCTGGGAGTGAGCCCCTCACTGTGGTTTATAATCTCCCCTGGACGGTTACGGCAGGACCACTACGCCGCTCTGCACACAGCTGCTCTCCTTACCTGTCCTCCTTGCCTGCCGCACCCGAGGACCTGCCTCCTGACCCCGCTCCGGGTCGCTCAGCGCCCTGCGCCAGCCGCCTGTCCCCAGCTCCCCTCAGGCACCCTGAATTCACCGGCCCGGCCTTCCAAGACCCTCTTTGCCCAGGTGAACTTCCTTTCCCTTATCTCCCCCACAAAACTCCCTCATATACCTCCACACCCCCTTTCCTGCCCTTGGCATTCAGCCGCCCTTGGCAATAATGTCCCTTGCCCTCAAATGCCTCACACTTGGCCTTCAACGCAAGACCCAAATGCAGCCTCAGCCCTTCCCAAGACCCCTCTGCTCAGCTGTGAGCCGCAGCCCCTTTCTCTGGCGGTGCCACACACGTTGCTTTACTGTGAGGGCTGTTTCACATAGAGTGACCGCTTTGTCCTCTCTCGCCACCAGTCTGGCCCTCCTCGGAGCTCACTTCTCTGTGGAAGTCTCTGCAGGTAGGAACCGGAACCCTAACCCTAACCCTTGGCCTGATGTAGAACTGAGGCGGGGTGGTGACGGTGTGTCTACAAAGGCAGCTCTTTGGAAACCATGGAAACGCAGTGAGGCTGGCTTTCCAGCTCCTCCAAGGACGGTGCCTCAGACTCGAGGGGACCTTGGGAGATGGTGGCTTGGGCACTTGTCACTTGCGGTTGCTCTTTGTGCCTGGGAACTCTGATTTGCAATGAACAAAACCTCCTCAAAAGGACACGGACAGCAAAATTAGAGGGAGGCGGCTGAGGAGCTCGGCGGAATGGGGAAAATGAGCCTGCTCGCCGTGGTGGAGTGGATGCGTGCGTCCCGCCCCAGGCCCTGATTAAGGGGCCCTGGGTTTGTGGGGGCGTTCCGTAAGAGGCCTCTGATTGGGAGACGATTCTGTGGCTTTGGCCTGTAATTTGGATTCAGGGATCAGGCACAGTTAATGTGATAAACGTACAAACCTCCGCCTGTGACCAGACGTGGAGGACGGGCCCCACCGGCGGCCACCAGAGCTGGCAGTGCAAACGCCTGACTCCTGAGCCAGGTCTCCCGGGGCCGTGGGGCCCGGCCCTCTCACGCTGCCTCTGGGCATCTGGAGACGCAGCCCGTCGGCCTAGTCCACCACCTGGGTCTCAGTGCACGCGGCTCCAGTCAGGGTTGTCACACGTCAGTGTCGGTGGCCGTCCATGTCCTGGCCGGTGGGGTCTGGGGGGCGGGCTGGAGGCAGCCTCACGTCACCCTGGGTCCTGGCACACAGCAGGGGCTTTGCGCAGACACGCTGCACCCAGGAATGAAGGCATGCATGGCATGAAGGGTTAAACGACCTGCCGCTGACTTGAAGACGCCTACAGGCCATCTAGGACGAGGGGGTGTCCCCAGAGGTCGTCCTGGGGGTCAGGGCCCTGTGAGTGTCACCAGGAACACGTGGGTTCTTTACGGTTAGGGGCCGCTTCGGTGTATTCCTCTGGCTTCCTAAATCGCGAGCTCAGGCTGCTGGGAGGACACTCTCAGGGTGCGTGTGTGGGTGTGTGTACGCGCCGTGGGAGAACGGGGAGGGTGGGGAAGGAGTGGCTGGACTGGGCAAGGGAGAGGAAGTGAGGGGCGGGTGGGGATGGAGAGGAGCGTGGGTGCCTGCAGCCGTGGGTCCTCGCCAGGGTCCCCCGGGCCTGCGCGCACCACCCCTGTCCCCATGAACGTGGGGCACCCTTTGGCGCCCACATATCGTCCTCAAGGCTCTGGTTTATTTTTCTGTCTTGGGTGCAACCCTCTCCCCTCCCCGTGCCCAGAGCGGGGGTGAATCCCTTTCCCCTGCACTCGGCTGGGGGAAGGCTGCTAGTTTTCGAACAGCGATGCTTCCGGGAAACGGAAGTCTTGTGGACCAGCAGAAGGCAAGAATGGAAGGGACACGAGTGAGCTGAAACAGCACACGGGTCTGGTCCTACCTGGAGTGCAGATCGGATCAGGGGTCAGGAGGCGGAGCCCCACCCTCAGCCGGGGACCAGCCTCCCCCGCGCCCTCCCTGTCTGGAGGTTAAGAAGACACCCGACTTCGAGCGCTCGGCATGCTTCTGGGTTCGACTTCAGCCGGACGTGCGATTCTGGAGAACATCTCTGGGTGGGATGACAAAGCAGTCCCATTGGTCTTCTCAGTCACACAGGGACCCCTGAGCCACGGCCAGGGGCGCAGTGGGACTCGAGGCGGGAGGCACAGGGCTCTTCCTGTCCCTCTCCCTGCACGGCGACTTCAGTAAGAAGTCCCGGTAGCCTGCGTGTCTGCCCCGCAGGCGGAGGGGTCCTCCCTTCCAGGGACTCTCGTTAGACACAGCTGATGGGATAGGGGTTCCCAGGCTGGGGACACTCCGTGGCTCGGCTTCCACTTTCCTGAACAGCAGCTTCACACAAAAGGCTTCTCCTGTTCTTGCCCCGATTTCCTGATTGGGAGAGGTGATGCTGTTGTCACAGGAGAAGATCCCGGGTCAGGGGAGCTGGGTGAGTGCCGCACGCCTGGGCGGCTCCATCGTGAACAGCACGGGGAGCATGGCGTTTTGTGGCTGTGACATCTTTCGGCAGGGCTCCGGAAACATCACCACTTGGGAAACTCGGCCTCAGAACATATTTTCCTAATGTGACATTAAAGAGTATAAATAGCTCGTCTTTTTCCCTCAGTAAGACGAAAAAGGCTGTCGGAAGGAACCCTTGCCAGACCCGACCAGACTCCGGCAGGCCCCTCTGGCCGGCTGCGGGGCAAGGGGCAGTTTCTCTGATTCCACATGCGCCCCCCACCCCCGCCAGGGTCTTCTTTCGTTTCTTCCTGCCGGATCGGGGGTGGGGTAACAGTGCTTTTGAGCTGTTTGGAGGTTACTCCCGTAATTGCTGGTGAAGGAGCTTTGCGGTTTTCCACGTGGCTGTTTGTTATCTGACTTTTCTGGTGGGTAAACGGTATCTTCTTCTCCGATCAGTCACGACATTGAAACTACATGCAAATCTCGTATTTACAAAAAAATTTTTAAAGATTTTATTTATTTTTAGAGACAGGAAAAAGGAGGGAGAAAGAAAGAAAGAGAAACATTGATGTCAGAGAGAAACTTCAATTGGTTGCCTCTCGTGCACCTCCAACCAGGGACCTGGCCCGCAGCCCAGGCATGTGCCCTGGCTGGGAATCGAACCGGCGACCCTTTGGTTCTCAGGCCATGCTCAATTCACTGAGCAACACCAGCCAAGACTCACTTTAATATTTTTAATGTGTACACACCCATGTGCTCATGGGTGTGAAAGCACACGTGTGCATAGGCGCACACGGGTGCACACGCCCACATGCGGCGTTTTCAATGGACCTACTGGAATCTCACAATTGATGGAATCCCTACAAGTAGCAGTAGGACACTTGCACGTGTACGAAGTGCGGCGGTGCTCGGGGAGCCTGGCTCTCGGGCGGAAAAGCCCTGATGCGCAGCTGAGTCCTGTGGTGCCGACGCTCCCGCCGAGGCCGATGTCGGGGTGTTTCTGGGTTGAACTGCTGGTTCTTGTCCACCAGCTGGAACCAGCCGGTTGTCACTGTTATCTTTCTCCTGCTGCGGTCTTATCAGGGCCTTGGGGTGTCCTGTGCCCCCGAGCGCACAGACACTCAACGATTCAACCTTTTAAGTGTTGTTAAAATCTCCCGTTTTACTTGCATTTTCTAGTGGCGCGATATTTGTGCAAGACGTTGCTGAAAGACGCCTTTCCCAGGCTCCCTGTCTTCCAGAATGAACCCGCTGACAGTTGGGGGGCTCTCCAGGGTTAATAATAATCACGACTAAAACACAGCTGGTGTTTTCCTGCCTTCCAGTCCCACGCGTACATGCCATTTCTTTGTCGTGTGAGGGGACTCTCCCCAGCATCTCCAGGCTCAGGTTGAAGCGTCCGTGGTCGCCGGACGGGGCACACGCAGGGCGGTTTGACTCCCGTGCCGGCGACTCTCCACGCAGCCGGCATCGGCGTCCGGGTTCATGTCCGCACCGTGCATGATGTTCCGAATAAAACCCGCCCTGCGAATGTTTAAATGGCGAATCGCTACCGATTTATTTCCAGTTTACACGGGGAGAGCCTCTGGCTGCATGGAACACTTCTGAACCGCCGTTTCGTGGAGAGCTGATTTTCGATCGTGGAGCGAGTCCCCCACACGCTCCCCCCGAAGTTTCCCCCGTGAACATCTCACGCCGCCGCGGCACCATCCCCACAGCCGCGAAAGTGACATCAGTCTGACCCGCTGCTGTTGACGAAGGCCGGGTGGCGCCGGACTCTGCTCCTTCTCCGCCCTGCGCCTGGGTTTCGGGCTCTGTGCCCACGACGGAGGCCGGACTCTGCGACGTCGCTCTTCTTTCCGGTCGGAGCCGTGCTTTCCGCGTCGCACTCGTGTCGGGCACCCCATTGCGCGTGTTTTATTAAAGGGAAGAATTAGTCGGTCCCTGGAGGATCCGAACGTTCCGAGGTTTGGGCAGGTGGGCAGGAGCATGTGGAAGGTTCGTGCGCTGAGAGCGTGCGTTCTCGCCGTTCTGAAAGAGCCCGAGGAATGCGTCGCTCTCCTTCCCCAGGGCCAGCAACTCCTGGGGACGGGCCCTTCCCGCAGCCCCATTAGTTCTGGTTTTAGGGCCAGGGGACGCTCCGGCTTGCGTCACAGGTGGGCCCACCAGCCAAGGCGGGGGCTGCACATGATTGGGGGGCATTTGGAGCGTGGAATGACCACGTGGTTCCCTCACCACACCCTCTGATGGGGTGGCACAGGACGCCAGGGTGGGGGACAGTGGAGGGTTTTGCCGTGGGACCTCCACTTTCCCGTGACAGAGTCACTGGCTCCCCGGTGACGCAGATGGACCAAGACAGGCAGCCCCTCTCCCATCCCGGAACTGTGTGAACCAGCCCACAGCTCTCTCGTGTGACACGAGTAATGCTCGCTGAAGTTCACCCTTGAATCCTGAAGCCAGTCCAGGCTCAGGGCGTAAGTGCCGGCTCCATGCCGACCACCCCAGACTGGTCTGTCCAGCCAGGACACCTTCCAGGTCCCCACATGCACCGACGGGGTTGCTGTCCGGCATCTGCCTGGCCACTGGCACATGTTCCGACTGAACGTTTCCGAAACATCAGGTATCCCCACCTCCTGACCGCCTCCCCCACCTCCCATAGGCGGGCCCCCTAGTCTGGCCGGATGGGAGCCCCATTTCTCCAGCTGTTCATTCCCCAAACCTTGTAGTCACCCTTGACTGGCGTTGTCCCCTATGACCCCAGACCCAACTGCCAGCAGGTCCTTCAACTTGACCTTCCAAGTACGTCTGGGCCTCCCCGTCCTCAGCACCTGCTACTTTTCTGTCTGTCTGACCCTATTCGTGAGGTCCACCCTCAGGGCCCAGTCACTCCCGAAGGCACACCACCTAACACTGCTAACACCCTCCCTTTATGGGTTAGGTTCCTTTCTTTCTTTCTTTTTTAAAGATTTTATTTATTTATTGTTAGAGAGAGGGGAGGGAGGTGGAAAGAGAGGGAGAGAAACATTGATGTGAGGGCTACATTGATCAGTTGCCTCTTGTACTCCCTCCACTGGTGACCTGACCCACAACCCAGGCCTGTGCCCTGATTGGGAATCGAACTGGCGACCCTTTGGTTCGCAGGCTGGTGCTTAATCCACTGAGCCACACCAGCCAGGACTGTGGGTCAGGTTTCAACCTATGAATCTGGGGGACACAAACGTTCAGTCCGTGGATTCCACTTTAGTCTCAGCTGCAATGGCCACAGATGGGACTTTGCTCCCCCACCTCCACATTTTGGGGTTACAGGTGGCAGAGAGACAGGAGGCGGGCCCCCGAGTGACTAGAAGGGCGCCCAGCGTTAGGTGTTCCGCGCAGGGCCCTCTGCCCCTCTCGGCCGCTCGGCTACCACCAAGTGACGTCTGCGGACCCGCCGCTGGGTCTCAGCAGCACACTGCAGAAGCCGCCCTCCGGGAGACTGGCCCGCCGTCTGGAAGTGGGGAGACACAGGCCCCCTGAGCAGGAAGAGTCACGGGGCAGGAACGGAACACCACGTGTGCACAGCAGTTTAGAAGACTCCTTGCTGAGTGAGGCATTGAGCAGGAAAAAAAGAAAACACGGCTTGTAAAAGTTTGTTATAAAAACCTCAGCGGAAGTGGTTACTTTCAAACACTACCATTGTTTCTAACTTAATTCAGTAAAATTTTTATTAACTTAATTATTCCCCCCTCCCTCTTGTTTTTGCACTCAATAAAAACATCTAAACAACGTTTTCAGACTCCCCAATCCAGTCTTTTACCCCCACGGGGCAAATTCCACCTGCCCTCTGCCAACGGGCCCCTGCAGGTCAGCAGGCCCAGCATCCCCACCTCCCTCGGGCAGGGCCGCCGCGCCAGCTCAGGCCCTCCCCCGCCCTGCTACCTGAGGGCCCGCACGGTGTCAGTTTTTAATTGGTGGAGGGTGTGTGTGTCGGGGAGGAATGCGCGGGCATTCCAAGCTTCTTCTTTTTTTAAAGATCGTATTTATTTATTTTTAGAGAGAGGGGAAGGGAGGGAGAAAGAGAGGGAGAGAAACATTGATGTGAGAGAGAAACATCCATCACTTGCCCCTTGCACACGCCCCAACTGGGCCTAGCCCACAAGCCAGGCCTGTGCCTCGACCAGGAATTGAACCGGCGACCTTTCGGTTTGCAGACGATGCCCAACCCTCTGAGCCACACTGGCCAGGTCCCCAAGCTTCTTTTTTTGTCGTATCTTATGGTTCTCATAGCTTTGAAGATTTCAGGGTAGGGAGACAGCTCTACCCTTGTGACCCCCTATTTCTGGGCCTGACGCCTCAGAGGGGTGGGCATGCCTGCTGGACCGTCCTGTCTCACTCGGGGACCCTTGTGATGGTCCCTGTCCTGTCTCTTCTGTGCCCTGTGCCACCGTGCCCCAGCAACCTGGTCAAGCACTCACCTGAGGGCTACTTCCTATTTCTGTTTTCATCCTGCGTGGGGTCGGGTGGGGCCCCGGCATGCTCTGCTCTGCTCTGCCTGGAGCTTCCAGGCAGGTGGGTCCTCAACTCCTGTAACCTCATCACAAAACAATGGACAGTGGTTGGGAGATAGGGGAGAGGACCGTGAGGTTTGGGGCATAGGGATGTCCCCTCAAGCGCGGTTGGAACCAACAGAAGGGTGAGAGTGGGGGAAGGTGGGGAGGTGGCTTCACAGAGAGGGCGGGGCCAGAGCAGAGAGGGCGGGCACCGGGCCAGGGCGGGCCCCCCCCCCGGGATGCCCGAGGTTCTCAGGTAGGACAAACACTACTGTTTCATATTCCCCCCCAACCCCCGATCCTGCAGGCGTCGACGGCAGGGAGCTGACTCTGGCGGTTGCTTCTCCTCTGTGGAGTCAGAAGTGAGAGTCGGATGGTGCACATCCTTGACTGGAGAACGGGCTCTTCTCCAACCCGTGAGCGAGGAGGGCAGGAAATCGAGTTGTCACCGTGCAGGAAGGACAGCAGGATGTGGTCGCTGCCTTGCTGCAGACCTGTGCTGACTCTCCTGTTCTCCATCAAGGTGGCCCACCGGGGCCAGTGCCGCCCTGACAGTCTACGGATCGCATGGGGCTGCCGGACGACAGCTTCTGCCACCGGGCCATGGCACGTGGGGAGTGGCAGGTGTCCTCCAGGCCCTTGTGAGGGCACGCCTGCCCAGAAAAGGGGGGAACAAACCCGTGAACATTTAAGGTTGATGCCATGATTGGGAAGCCGGTGTCAGCAGCATGCAGGGATGGCCCCTCGAAGGACAGGGACAGGTTGTTGTCCCTCTTCCCTCCTGGGCCGCTAAGAAAGACAACGTAAAACTCTTCACGTCTTTGCATTTGGGGGTGGCGTGTGTCATGCTGGGAATTTTCGTTCTAACCCGTTTACTGAGCGGTTTTCCTGAGTGACAGAGCAACTGCTGATCCAGTCCTATCCTTGAGGCCGCCCTTCCCCCTCCCGTCCCACTCGCCCTGCCCCCAGGTGACACTCCCCCAGGAGGGATCCACGCTTGCTTCTGTGCCCACTGTCTGGGGACCCTGAGCTGAAAGGGGTGGAGCGTGCTCCGCACCTCGGGGAGCTGGGGCCAGTCCTCGGATGGTATTTTTCGTCCTCACTGTGCGCAGGGCAGTATTGGGTGGGGCGAGGGAACGGCAGTGGATCGGACAGAGTCCGCCCACCTGCGGATGCTGCGCCCTGGGGGCGGAGACAAATGGCTGTTAGTGAGCACCAGGTAAGAGACGAGAGTGACAGTGGGGCCGGCCAGGGAGCAGCCGGAGCATGGTGGGGGGGGGGGCATCCGTGTGGAGCTCTGTGTGAGGCGAAGGAGGGGACCAGGGCCCACCGGGGCTGAGCGGGGATAGCCAGAGACCGCCCGAGGGCAGTGAGGGCCTCTCGGGCCAGTCCCCTCAGTGATTAGAAATGAAAATTACCCGACTTCCCACGGCATCCCCGAGAAGAGGGCTGGGCAGGACCTTGCAGCAATGGCCCGTCCATCCCCCGGGAGCCCGGGATCATCCGACCATGCACGATCCTCCATCCACTTTTCTCGCCCAGCAGACAGGATCTGGCAAAAATGGAACAAAGTAAAGGAACAAAAAAACACATCTCCGAGAGGGCGGAGCAAAGGGCAGCCCCAAACCATGTGCATCTCCAACCCCATGTGACGGACTCGATGCGGCTGCCCGGGTCCAGTCCTTCCACTTCGTGACTCAGGGAAAGAACAAATACAAGACGCGGAGCCCACGACCTCCCCGTGGCGGCTCCCTGAGAAAGACCTAGCGGTGCTGAGCAATCCAGGCCGGGTGTGTGTGGGGGGCCTGTCACCCCCGAAAGGGCACCAGAGCCGAGGGGAAGAGAGCCCCGCAGACTGTGAAGGCGCGCTGTCCTCCTGGGAAACCGTGTGGCTAAGGAGGGTGTTCTGAGCTCACGGCTTTCGACCTGGGGCGTCAGGGGCCACGGGCATTGAAGGAGTCGGGTGGCGAGAAAGCAGGTGCAGGGATGTGGGGACCCCCCAGGGACCACTGTTGCCATGGGGGAGGAAGTTCAGACGATGGCTCCGTGGTTGGTGCAGAAATGAAGGCACCCGACTGAATCCTGTAATAACACTCTGAGTTTTCGGTCTGTCGTTTCCCCCCCGAGGGTCTCCAAACACTTTCAAGCACTAATTAGGCCTCAGAACGAGGTCTGAAGCAGCGGTGTAATTAGACCCATTTCTCAGATGGGTCATGTGAGGCCCATTAAGATGCGCCCAGAGCCGTGGCCTTGGGCTTTCCCGCTGCCAGCTGCAGCTTGCCCAGTGTGTCTCCACGTCTCCGAGTCAGAGAGGGCCCGGAAAACGCAAGCACATCTGCTCCGAAAACAGCTACTTAACGAATTCTCGGGCAAACGCCCCATGGCTCCCTGGGACCGGCAAGCCATCGCGGCCAGCCGAGGTATTTTTTACAGACCTTCGGGAACGGTCGCCCAGGAATATCCCGAGGCGCGAGGCTGGTCCCCAGGAGCCGTGCCAGAGTGCCCCGTTCCCAGGGCCTGACCCGGACCCCCCCGCCTGCCCCCTGCAGGCGCACGGGAGCCCCAGGTACACTGCTGGTTCCCCGTGCCTCTGCCAGGAGGCTATAAGATGTCTTTTCATCTTAAGTTACGTAAGTATCCGCGCATAGCACTGTTGTTACAAAGACAGCCACGCTGGGGGAACCAGATGAAAAAGGCGTCGTTTCTTCTGCACGTCTATCTGCACGGAACCGTTCTGATGTCTTTTAAGGGACTCCTAAGACCTAGAGGGAGGAAAATGGCACAAAAGTCCTTTTAAAAAAATGCGACCTGGCCGTGGCTGGTGTTGGGTCTGGCGAGAAGTCCATTGTCCTCGGGGCCAGGGCCGATCATAATCCATTGGGGATATTTGCATTTGCTCCCCTGGGCCGCCAGGCAGCTTATGCAAAGCAGCCTGCGGGACTCTGCAGGGGTGGGCGGGCGGTGGGGGCAGGGCGACGCCTGCCCTGCCCTCCCCTCCCCTCCTTCCGAGCCTCGCCGGGACAATGGGAGCACCGCTGCGGCCTCCTCCGCCAGCTCTGGGTGCGTCGTCGTCCCCACTTCTTCTGGACGACGAACTGGCAGCTTCCCCATCAGGGAGATCCGTAGGGGACCGAAGGAAGCGTGCGGCGAGAGCGGGTCCCCTGCGATGTCCCCCGTGTAATGAAGGGCCTCATTCACCGAGGTGCCCCAGGGCCGGCCCTCCATCCGTCCACATTCTTTCCTCTTGACCGACTCTCAAAAGATCCGTGTCAGCGAGGAAGGAACCCCGCCCCCCCATCTTGGAGGAAGGCTGCCGATTCCGACCCAGAGATACCTTGTCTGGTGAGCTGATAGCTCTCGCCCAGGGCTATCGGACAATCGATCTGCCCGCCCCGCGGAGGGGACCTGCAGCAGCCTCGCTCCTGAGGGAGATCTTGGGGCACAGCCACCGCACAGATTAGGGGCCCCCCCTGGACCTCCACCCTGGTGCTCGGTTTCATCTGTAATCTTTCGGGCGAGGTGTGTTCCGTCAGCCACTTCCCGGGAAGCTTTCAGCTGCAGGGGAGGAAACTTAAGTGCCCAGTCTCTGTCCCCAGGGCCCTCCGAATGGAGCTGGTGTTTGCGACCCGGCCAGGGTCTCATTCTGCACTGGGCTGGTTCTTGCTGGCGTTCTTGAACTTGGTCTGCTGGGGAAGAGGGAGGTGGTCTGCCTCGGGGAGTCCAGGCATTCAATCCACGCCCGCTTGTAACGCAACAAGCAGAGATGGAGAATTCACGAGGTCCTGTTTGGAACACAAAGGAGAATACGTTAAAAAGCAACACATTCGCCGGGAGGGACAGGAATCTATGTGATTTTCGTGAGGCCTTCCTTGTGAGGAAGAGGAGGGTGAGAGGTCTGCTGGGGCCACCACCACACACAGAATTCCACGGGCTGAGGGACTAAGCAGAAGGTACTTAGTGTCCAGTCCTGGGGGCTGGAATTTCAAGGTCAAGGTGTCAGCCGGGCTGGTTCCTCCCGAGGTCTCTGTCCTTGGTGTATGGACGGCCGTCCCTCTGTCTTCATCCCCCTCTTTGTAGGAACCCCAGTCACACAGGGTCAGGACCCGCCCTCCTGACCTCATTTAACCTTAGTCACCCCTTTGTTGGCTATGTCTCGACAGCCAGTCGTAGTGAGGAACGGGGGTGAGGGCTTCCACACCTGGATGTTCGAGGATGCACTGCCTTCAGCCTGTCACAAGGGAGCCAGGGCCCCCTCACTGAGGACAGAGGGTCCCCCCACTGAGGACAGAGGGCTGAAAAGCCAGAGCTGTGAGAGGGCGGGGTCCGGGGCCAGGGCCTGGGCACAAAGCCTGAGGCAAGGCTGGAGGACTCTGTGTGTGTGTGTGGCGGTGGTGGGTGGCGGGGCGGGGGCTGGTTGAGAGCAAGGAAGTCAGGAAGGCAAATGGGGTGAGGAAGAGCTCAGAATAGCACGGGGTCCCAGCCGAACCCTGGCCTCAGCCTGCCCCGCCGGGAGTGCCAAAGGACTATTGTACCACAAAGCAGGCACAGGGTGGTGGGCGTCGGGGTGGCTTTGTACCTTCAGTCTACACATGGCATGGCCCTCCCAGGCTGGTGGCTGCAGTGCCAGGTCCCAGGACAGAGGCTCTGACACAGCCCTCTGGGCGAGGAGGTGGTGGCTTTGTCTTAGCAGTCATCGCCAGAGGCTGGGCGTGCTCATGGTGGCTAAGCCAATAAGAGGTCTAGGTGGGTACCCATGGCTTCCCAGTGAGCTTGGGGATCGGAGGGTGGCTGCCCTGGTGGGATGATCACCGGGGCCTGAGGTGGCAGACTGGGTGGTGGGCAGGGCTTCCAGAAAGTTCATATGGGGAGACTTGAACGCCAAGCCAGAACCAGGACTTCATCTGCAGGAGAGGGCTTTCCCAATGACCGGTCTGGGCCCGAGTCTGGTGCCCTCTTCTTCCTGTGCACACCTGCAAGGTCACGCCCAACCAGTTCACTGGTGCTGGTCCTGTCCACACCCACGGGGACGTTTCCCTTTGGAAATGGAGCAGCATGCTCTGAAAAGGGACAGTACCCTACGAAGGGGGCGGCACCCTCACGTCAGAGAGAAGAACTCGGTCCTTTTCCCTTCCCCTGGGACCCCGGTGACCGGAGGGACAGCTCGGGCATCACGGACCTCAGGCAGAACTGGGACTCGGCTTCACGTGTCCAGGGGTTCCGTGGCGGTGCCCCGGGGGCCCTGCTGGGCGGCGCACGTTCTGGTCTCTTAAACTTATAAAAATACAATGCTTAGTTTCAAACCTAAAGGGCCTTCGAAAGAGGAGGAAATGGAGAAACGCTCGCTGAACTCGGGCTGACTGCTTTTTTGAGCTGACTGAGGCACGGCAGAAGCGAGGGAAAGATAAAGTGACAAGTTCAAATGCGGAGGGCTTACTTTTCGCCCGCATCAAAGCCAGCCAAATATTGAGAGGGTCTATATGCGCAGCTAACATACTCCGTTGATCCTTCACCCCCTGCCCCCCGCCCCCCAACCGACCGCGGGGGAACTCGGGTGCCTCGGCCTCTTAAATGACGCTCGGAACAGCGGGCCGATTGTGCGGCGGGGCCAGCGCCGCCCCAGGTCGCCGATAACTTCCTGTGTTGAAATGATGACTTGGAGATTTCATCATGATATCCTTGCACACCAGGAAATATCATCTTACAGACCTGCCATTTCTTAAAGTAATCGGTGAGAACGCCATTTAGGGGGATGTCTTAATTAAGCCGAGCATTAGCCAAGGAATTACAGGCATCTGAGGGCTTAGCGTCTTGTGGGATCCGGTTTCACGGGACAGAGGTATGTGGAGGGCTGGGGACTCCGAGGGACAGGTCGCTGCCTTCAGCAGCACTGGCCTCCCAAGAACACCCCCGACACCGTGCAAGGCGAGCTGTGCCCCAGAGCCCCCCCCTTCCCCCGCATCTCGGCGCCTTTCATCCATCCCACCGCCCTCGGTCGGCCACTCCCGGCACTGTGCCGAGGCGCCTGGACCCAGGCTGCAGGCTGGGTGCTGCAAGGTGGCGCCTCGGACTGACCGGGTTCCTCTGTCATGAAACTGACATGGAGGGAAACTGAGGCCGAGCAGGGGCAGCTGCAGAACTGGGGCGTGGCGTGTCTGGGATCGCAGGCAGCCTCCTCCCGTAAACGGCATACATGTCCGCCTTGCCAGGACGCTGGGAGGCCCTGGAGGTTCCACCTGGGCAGGCCTGGCCTCTGCCTCCAGCTTTGAGGCATTTATTGGTCTCCCCGGCTTTCGACGCTGGGAAATGGGTGCATTCCCTGGTGCCCAAGTGGAACCCGAGTGCCTGGGTGCAGGTAACAAATGTGCATAAAATGTCACTGCGGTGTACTGGGAGCAGTGCCAGGCCTGCACCTTGAGGCCCCCTGCCTGGGCCCGGCCCCACTGCACCTGTGTTGGCCGCACGTTGAGGCGGAGAGTGAGGACCGGGAGGTAAGGAGAGGTGAAGGGTCCCGGATGCCGGAATCCTTGTGTGCACGAGGAAGGTTGTTCTTAACACAAGGACATCTGTCTGAGCCTCCACGGTGGCCATGATAAAATGCCACCGTTGATCGTCCAGAGGCTCAGAAGTCCAAGACCAAGGTTCTCGCAAGATTGAGAGTGAGGGGAGCAATCTCTCTTCCTCTTCTCGTAAGACCCCAATCCTACAGGATGAGGGTCCACCCTCATGACCTCATTTAACCTCAACTACTTCCCTAAGCCCCGCCTCCGAGTGCCCCGGGGTGAGGGCTTGGACTTGGGTTGGGGGTGGGGCACGGGCAGAGCTGCTGGGGGTCCCAGGAGTGAGCCCAGCACCAGGTCAGCCTCCCTCAGCGCTGGGAGTGAAGGGTGCGCAGAGCCATTCCCCTTCCTCACCTGCCCTTGCTTCTCGGGACACAGCGTGTCTGCGGCAGGAGCGTTCTGCTCACAACCTGCACGTGTGGGGCAGGGAATGATCGCAAGCCCCTGGGTCCACACAGGGAGCCCCGGGGATGGGTCGGGGACACCCCCTGCGTCAGCCCCGGCTTAGGAGGTGAACCTGAGTTAGCCCATCGGGGCACCGACACCTCAGGTCCTGGTTCACCCTTCTCCATCAGGCCCACCGTTTTTGCCACGAAGCCCACGTACATCTACGCCGGTACCTGAGTCGGATCTGAACAGCGCCCGGTTGTCGCTGAGCTCTGGGAGAGTTCTGTGGTTGTTGGTCTGTTTTGTTTGCACGTGCAATTTCGTGTAAAGTTTAAAAGTGTTTTTCCACCACAATGGACTTGCAATGTTACATGAAGTTCAGGTACACAGCACAGAGATTGGACACTTCCATGCCTTACAAAGTGCAGTGCCATCTGACCCCCTCGCCCGCCGGCACACACACCGATTAGAGTATTATTGTATTATTGCCTATGTTCCCTCTTCGGCGCATCCCTGTTCCCATTCTGCGACCGCCGGTCCGCACGTCTTCACCCCTTCGCCTCCGCACCGTCTGCGGGCCACCAGCCTGTTCTCCGAGTCTGTGAGCTGCTTCCCGTTGTCCCGTTCACTGTGTCCTTCCACTCCCGTTCCTGTTCTCCTCGGAGCGCTCCCCCACTGCACGCGTGCACCGCCCCTTCTTCCTCCGCTCGGTGGTGGACGGGTGCCTGGGCTCCTTCCGTAATCTCGGCTGTTGGAAATAGCGCTGCCGCAAACAGAGGGGTCACAGGAGAGTTTCTTAAACTGGGACCCGAGAGTGTATGCCAACCACGGCAGGGGTGTGCGCTCCCGGTGCGGGGCATGGATGCAGGAGCAGCCTCCACTGAGGTCCCCGCCTACCCTCGGGGCTCCGCCTACCTTGAGGTCCCCACCAACCGTCAGGTCCGTGCCTACTCTGAGGACTCCGCCTGCCCCAAGGCCCCGCCCACATTGGGACCCCGCCCACCATGAGGTCCCTCCTTGAGAGTTTATGATCTCGCGGAGGGGACCCCCCCCCCCCACTCATGATGTGGTGCAGAAACAGGAGGCAGGTGAAGCCGCGCCAGGCCGAGTTGCGGGGAGTGGCCGTGGGCCCCCGCACACCTCCCCGTGGGGTGTGAAAGACTGGGGTGGGCGGAGGGAGGCTGGGGTGCGGAGGTTGTCTGAGTTCATCCACAGCAGCCAGAACCCGACTCAAAGCAGAGATGGCTTGAATGAGTCTCGACAAAGAACACCGAATCCCCTGAGACAGACCCGAAAGCGTCCTGACGGCTTGGGCATAAATGCACGGGAACAGAGGCTTACAGAGCCCTCACAGGGCTGAGCGATCGGAACTGTGAGCTGCAGGGGCCGAGGGCCACCGGCACGAGGCTGCACGTGGGGACTTCTCCCAGGGAAACACCCAGAACACGGGCGATTGTTTCCTGGTGTCTGGGGGGACCGGCCTGGGGCTTGGAGGAGCCCTTTTCTCCTCTCTCCTGCTCAGGATGGAAATCATTTCAGGACCAGCCCTGCCCCTCCCCCAGAGCCACTCGCTCTGGCCCAGGGTGGGAGGTCGGCTTGGGCCACCGCAGTCCGTGCAGACAACGAGTGTTGGGGGCAGCTGGGCTGTCAGAGTCAGGGCACCCACAGGGACACGGGGGTGCCGAGGGAGTCTTCAGGTCAAGAGGCCCCAAAGGACCCCAAGTGATGTCCAGGAGGGAAGGTCCTGCCCAGGCAGGAGGTGTGGAAGCCGGGAGTGCCAAGTCTGGGTGTGGAGGACAAGGAGAGGGGGCACGAGCCGGGAGGAGGCCGGCAGCAGCCCGTGGGGTCAGTAGCCGCTCCCGGCAGGGGCAGCAGGGGCGTCTGGTGGGAAAGCCTGCCGGGGAGTAAGCAAGACGCTCCCCACCAGCGAGGTACCCTCAGTCATCAGGGTAGTCCCTGGGTCCATTTCCTGGGGCTGCCGTCACGTTGTTCCGCAGACGGGTGGCTGGGGACATCTGCTGTCCCCAGGTCTGGAGGACGGATGTCCTAGATCTGGGGGTGAGCAAGGGTGTGACTGCTTCTCCTCCTGTCCCCACACGGGTGTCCCCTCTGTGTGTGTCTGGGTCCCAGTCTCTTCTTACAAGGGCGCCTGTCACATTGGATGGGGACCCACCCTAGTGATGGCATTTTACCATCGTCACCTCTTTTAAGGCCGACTCTTCAAATACAGACATGTCCTGAGGCTCTGGGGGTCAGGAGCTCAAAATAGGATTTTTGCGGGGAGGGAGACAGAATTCAGCCCCTAATGCTTCTGTCCGTATAATTTCACACGGTCCCCTAAGATGGCCACTAGCATTTCTTCCAGTTCTAAAATTCTAAGAGCCTGTCACAATCGGATGACAGTTAATTTTTTAATTACAAATGTATCTCAGAAAGGATATACATTTCTGACTTGACTGTATCGGGGGTGTCGGGGAGATAGGGTACGTGAACTCTACCCTCATCTATCGGAGTGAGAAACAACGTCCAGACGACCTCGCAGAGCAAGCCCTGCCTGTCGCCCCCACCTGTCACTCTGTGAGGGGTATCCGCACTCACCTGGCCCCCCACCCCCTTCTTCCCAGTTCCCAGCCTGTCCCCACCCCCCTGACAGAATCAACAGCCTCTCTAGAGAGCTGGGCGGTGGCACCAGAGACTTCGTAAGTTGTGACCCCGAACCCCCAATTATTCTTGCCTTCTGATTTTTCTCATGGTGCTTTTTTATTCCTCGTGTGGAAAATTTCTGTTTTTGTGTAGTTAACATTTCTCGGTCCCCGTGATATTTTTAGTCGCAATGGAAAGAGCCCTTCCACGTTTTCTTCTAGCACTTCTGTGGCTATTCTGCTTCCTGTTCTCCCTCAAGCCCTCCGCCCAGCTGCCGTGTGTTCCGGTCGGCGCACCGGCTGCGCACCTGTCCCCCCTTGTCGGCCGACGCCTCCTCTTGGGCTGAGACGCCTCCTCTCCCCTAAACTCAAGGCCCATTGTGTTCTGAGTCTATCCGGACCTTCTGCGAGTGTCTGTCTGTCTGTCTGTGTCTGCTCCCACACTGTTTGAATGTTTGACGCTTTATGGTACGTTTTCATACCTTCCAGGATAACCCCTCTCTTTGCTCCCCGTTTTTTTCAGGGTTTCCCCGGCTAGCTTATTTACTTTTCCATCCAAATTTCAGCAGTGCCTTGTCTGGTCAAGGGACATCTCTGTATTTTCATTGGCCGGATCAGCCAACCTTACAAAGTAACTTCGGGAGGACAGACAGACGTCTGGAACTAGGCTGGTTTTTCTGCTTGTCCTCTTTTTGGTTCTTCCAGAGTTTTCCAGGCTTTCCTTTCATCTAGATCTTTAAAAATGTCGTTCTGCTTATTCCTAGTATTTTATCTTTAGAAAGATTAACTGAGACTTGCATTGTTTTCTTCCAATATAGTTCTGTGTGTGAAAACTAGCGACGTTTTAATATCATCTGCTGCCTGGCTGAGTCCTTTTCTTGCTGTGACAGCCCTCCAGCGGGTCCTGTGGGGTTTTCCACGACACACCCATCGCCCCAGGTGGTGAGGCTGTGCTTCCTTCTTGGCGTCTGTACGCTTCCAGCCTCTCTGTCATTCCCAGCCGCCTTTGCCCGCAGCTCTGGGACCCTTCAGGAACGGTGCGGGGCCGCTTGCGGGCGACGTTAGTGGCGAGTCCCTGTGGAGCTCGGGGCTGGCTGGGACCAGCACATCTCGTCACGTCAGGGACACGTCCAGATGTTCTTATAGCACTGAGTGCTTTTTCAGGGGTTCTGTCAAATGCTTTCCCAACTCTGGAAACTATCATTTGATTTTCCCCGCAGGTCCGCTAATAGGATTAATTATATTAACACATTTCCTCCGCAGGTTTGGCCTTCATTCTTGGAATGTGCTCTGACTGCTGGTGGTTCAGTTTGGACTGATCAAAAGTCTTCACCGAGCGTTGGCGTCAGTGTCACACTCGCTTTATGAAAATGATTGGGAGGTTTTCTTTCTTGTTTTCTGCTCAGCAGTTTGAAACAGCATTTGAATGGGGGGTTTGGGGTGTTTCCCTGTGAAAACTGCTGGGCTTGCTAGTTTTGGGGGGCAGGGAGTTTCTAAAATTTGCTTTTACAAGGGTGTCATAACAAATACCCTTTCCTGTGTATCTTTGTACCCTTATCATTTGGGCAGATTAATTCCTGGACGTGGAATTGCTTTCACGGTACCCACTGGATGCTTGGCCAGGAAGTCCAGAGGGCCCCACCCCTCCCGCGAAGGCTGGACCGGTTCCTGATCCCGCTGACAATCGGGACACTGGCTTCTGCCCCCCTTTTTATCTTATCTGATGGACAAAGCAAAAATAACACCCCTCGAGTAATTTCAGTTCTCATTGTTTTAACTAATAGTGAGGTTGGGTGCCTCTTCGTACTTTTAGTGGTAATTGGATTTCCTTTTCTATGAATTAACCACTCCTGTCTTTTCTGCCTTTTTTCCCAACAGACTCCCCCCTTTTGTCATTAGTCTTCAACAGCTCTTTATATGTGAGGGATCCTAAACCATCCCCCGGGGGCTGTTATCCCAGGTCAGCCAAGAGGCTTCCAGGTGAACAAACCTCGGGACAGAAGTTACACAGTGGCTTGCGGTATCTACGATCTCTCTGCTGGGTAGGAGGCAGAGGGTGGGTGGTTCAGCCTTGGGTCACACAGACAACTTGAACTTGCCCATTGAACATCCAGAACTTGAGGAACTTGACTCAACTTCTTCTGAGTCAAGTTCCTCAAGTCAGAGGCAGGCCGGGTCTGTCTGGAGGTCCCTGTTCCAAGCTTCTCAGAGCCGGAGCTGCAGGTCCAGGAGAGCGAGATTTGAAGGGGCAGTGGGCCCCCCACCTGCACTGTCAGAGGGGAGGAGCCTGAGGAAGCTGGGCGGGGCCGGTCCTCTCGGGCTCAGGGATGGCCCAACCCCCACCCGACAGGTCCAGAGGTCACGCTGGGGCTGGGCTCACGGTCAAGAGCACGCATCGTTGCTTCACTGCTTGTGGAAGTTTAAGAAGCCGGGGGGGGGGGGTGGGTTCTGAGCTGCTTCCTTCAGGTGGTGGCCATTCTATGGAAGATGCTGGAATGGCCCATTAGGGCCAGGGGTCCAGTTAAAATCCAGGGAGGGGCCGGGTGTCAGTGACCCTTCCATCAGGCAGCTCACACACGGGGCAAGTTCAGTATGGCATCCACAGTAGAAAATGTTGTTAGAATCCTCACCAGAATGTCCTTCTCGCTATTATTAGAAGCTCCCTAGGATAACGTTAGAATCGGCATGATTCAAATATATGGAATGTTACCATAAAATAGCGTGCTTCCTCTTTTAAACAAGCATATCCATTTATTCAGCCAAATGTATCTTCGCCGTTTCCTTCCTTTCCCACAAGGCACCGGTTACAGAAGGCATCTGATGACCCCGATGAGATGGTGGTGGCCCTGTGGCCCCCCAAAGAAGATTCAGACAGAGTTCCTTTTGATTAGCTTGGGCCTGTCAGTGTTGGGGAAACAGCAGGAATTGTAAACCATCTCCTCAGTAAAGTCATGGTTTGGTTGCACGCACACTGAGCACACACACTGTGTTACTTGTCCTTAGTGCGGAACTGTTGCTGTTCTTCAGCCTCACGTTGGTTGGCCATTCTCTGCACACATGTTCCAGAGCTTGCCCCCCCACCCCTGCTGTGTGGGCCGTGTGGCACCGTGGGCCCATCCAGGACACGTTTGCACACAGACAGGTGGGACGGGGGCCGTGGTCCTGGGAAGAAGCTCAGATCCACACTGTCCACTCATTGCCTCATGGGGTTGACGTAAGAAACGCCCAAAGCTGTGGCAGGTTCTCGTGGGTTCTCTGCTCCGAGCTGACCGCACTGACTGCACTGTCGGGGGCCGGGCTCCAGGGCTCTGGAGAAGGAGTTTCACCGCGGCTTTTAGGCGTCCGAGGTGCAGGCGGGGCCGTGAGGAAGGTGAGGCGAAGGCGGGAGAAGGCGAGGCAGGGGTGGGATCCCAGGGTCTTCACGAGGTTCTGTGCCCGCCCGGGGGTTGCAACCCTCGGGGGTTGGCACTTCTGGTGCACTGACCTGGGTGCACGCACACCGAGCAGGCTGCCTAAAACCTTTCACCAGGGAAGTCACAGGCCTGGGGCGTGACTGCCCACCGTGACCTGCCCAGGGAGGGACGTGTGGCCAGCTCACCTGGTGAGGTGCCTTTCCATAGAACCCCTATTGTCCATCCACAGAGGGCATCGAGGGTCACCAGAGACTACGATTGTTTCTGCTGTCGCATCCCTTTCAGACAGGAGCAGATTTGACCATGTATAATAAATAAGATGCCCAAATAAGTGTGTCTTGTACAGCACAGAAGTTCCTTTCTCGCTCTCGTCAAAGATGTCCTGGAGCCAAGCAGTCCCAGCTACCCGGCGCCCGGCCGCTCGGTCCGCCAGTCTGCTCTCCCATCCTGGTGCCCGCATTCTCTCTTCAAAGACACCTCATGGTCTGAAAGGGCTGCAGAGCCCGGCCATCACATCCACGTTCCAGGAAGCAGGGAAAAGTAAAGCGAAGGGCAGCAAGGACGCATCTCCCAACTGTGTCAGCTCCCTTGCGGGAGTGTCCTTGGAATCCCACCAGCGAGTGATCCTCAGTCATTCGTGCTCAAGGAAGGAAGCGGTCCCCGGCCGGCAACTGTATCTCTGCACAAGGCTCTTCTTCAGACTGTATCTTTGCCAAAGAAAAATAACGATGATAACTGAACCTCCCCGCAGAAGACACGCGGGTGGCGATAGACCTAGGAGATGATGCTCCATGTCCTGTGTCGTCAGCAGGGACATGCAACTTGAACCTGCAAGGAGACGCCGCTGCACGCCTCTGAGAACTGGCACAACACGGGACCTTGGCCGCACCGAGTGCTGGTAAGAACGTGGAGCCCTGGGAGCGCCCACGCGCTGGGGCTGCTGCTGGGAACGCAGACCGCGACGGCCGCTCCGGATGGCAGTCTGGCAGCGTCTCACAAGACCCGACGCATTGTCACCGTCCGGTCCAGCAGTCTCGCCGCTTGGTCTGTACCCCGAGGAGCCGAGCGCTTACGCCTGTGCAAAGCCCCGCCCACCACGTGCACGGCGGCTCCGCCCAGCACTGCCCGAACTGAAACGCAGCCAGGGCGCCCTTGGGGGAGATAGGTGCGTAAACCGTGGCCCACCCACACGGGGCGGCGTTGCTCGGAGCTAAACAGGACGCACTCGGAGCCACGAAGACTCCCGAAGCCATCTTCAGTGGGCATTCCCGAGTGGAAGCCTTCATCTGAAAAGGTTGTGCACTGCACGATCCCAACTCGGTGAGGTTCTGCGAAAGACCACCGCTGTGGGGACTGTAGGCACCTCGGTGGTTGCCGAGGGCTGGGGGCAGAGGGGTGAGCAGGGGGCCACTGGGTGTTTAGGGCAGTGAAGCCACTCTGACATGACAGTGGTGGACACATGTCGCTCTGTGTTTCTTCATACTCATGGAAACTGAACTTGGCTTAACAACAACGTCTGTGCCTTGGCTGGGGTGGCTCAGCCGGTTGGAGCATCTGCGTGTAACCAAAAGGTTGTGGGATTGATCCCCGGTCAGGGAGCCTGCACCGGGAAAGCCAGCTGGGCGATCTCTGTCTCTGTCTGTCTGTCTGTCTGTCTCTGTCTCTCTCTCGGCTGGTTCCTCCTGAGGCTCCAGGGCCATCTGTGGTCCAGGCCTCACCCCAGGCCTCTGGTGAGGGCTCACAGACACACCACTGTAATTCCAGCCCCGCCGTCTCCTGGCCTTCCTTTCCTCCTTGTTCCGTCTTCTGACAACGACGCCTGCCATTGGATCGAAGCCCCACCCGCTGAGCTGGGAGGATCTCACCTCAGTGACTCGGGCACAGACCCTTCTCCAAGTCCGGCCTCGCTCTCGGGACGGGACGTCAGGGCGCGCCCCCGGCTTTTTGGAGGCCACAGTTCGACCCACGTGGGGGTGTTTCTGCAGAGAAAGAAGCAGAGGCTTAGACGGGATGGGGACCTCTGCTGAGATAGGAGGGCGGCCGCACACTCCAGGTGCTACGTGTTTGGGGGACAGCGCCGAGCTCGACCCTAACTGCCGCACGCCCCCCAAAAGGCTGCATCCACCAGCTCCTCAGGCTCTAGGCTTCTTCCTCTTCTCGAGTTCTCCTTATTTCTGCTTTCCCAGTGACCTGCGACCCCAGCCAGCCCTCCCAGTGACTGCACTGGGTTTGTCCGGGATGGTCACCCATGTCGGGTACCACAGGGTCATTGGGGGCACTTTTGACCAAGGGCTCCAGGTGGCTGGCTCCCGGCCCCGTGTCCCCGCAGAGTGAAGGCCCAGTAAATGCTTGCCTCTGAGGACGGTGACCTCATCTGCGCTCCCTAACTCATTTCGCTCTGTGTGTACTCTCTCCTGGGCTCCGGGCGCCAGGCCCCTCTTCTCGGCATCCAGGCCTCCGCTGCGAAGGCCCACGCCTCTTCCCGTGGCTTTGACTTCCTTCTCGTTTGAAATCTTCCAGCTGCTGTTGGTGTGTCCGGAGGCGGACCTGAAGGATGCCATTTCCTCGGCTACTCCTTTCCAGCCCTCCGGGAGCCACTGTGTGCCAGGGGCCCATGGCTGCCCTGCTGTCTTTTCTGTGTTAACCGGGCTTGGTTGTCAGCGGAGGGCCTGCTCTTGACAGAAATGTCGTGGACGGCCCGTGGACCCCAGCTTTTTGGTGTGGGGTCCTCTCACTCCCCGGGTAACAAGGCCAGTGAGGGACGGTGCTCCTTGGGGACCCACGGGGGTCTTGCTTTCACTGGGGACAGTCCCAGTGCATCAGACCCCTCTCATCCTCGGAGGGGACACAGCCACAGGCCTTGAGTGAGTGGAGGGGGCAATAGTCTCGGGTTGTGCTCCTCAAAGGCAGAGGGTCCTGCCAGGAGAAAGGCCCTCCATTGGCCTGACCTGACCCCACAAGCATGTGGCAGTGAAGGGCAGGGGACCAAAGAGGGGACAGCACTGATGGGGGTGCCCACCAGCCCACAGCTCCACCACACACGTAGGAAGGACTGGGTCCCTCTTTTGGAACGGCGTCCCCAGCATCCTGGGGTGCTAGGCGGAACCCCCAGAGAGGTCTAAGGGTCGCCCCAGCGAGTGCCCCGTCAGGAGGACCTAATCAGAGAAGAGGCACCTGGAGGCCCTGGGACACCGGCGCTGAAGGGTAGGAAAACTCAGAACAGAACAGGGCTGAGGGCAGGGCTGCCCCGTGACCCAGTGGTGCCACCCCCAGGCGCGCACCCGGAAAAAGTGGGAGCAGGTGCTTGCCCCCAAACCTGTTTCCCCCGGTTCCCAGCAGTGCCGTTCACTGTCGTACGAAGGGAGACACGGCCCCGCTGTCCCCCACTGGATGGATGGGCAAACACGACTCGAGCCCTAAAAAGGAGCAGAGCTCCGACACGCCACGTCATGCGTGATGAACCTCGAACACATGGTGCCCCATGGAAGAAGCCAGGCTTGAGACGTCCACACAGCATGTGGCTCCTTTACGGCCAGTGAGAGAACGGGCAGGTCTGGAGAGGCAGAGGGGTCCTGGTGGCCAGGGGCTGGGGGCGGGGGCAGGGGGCAGAGAAGCGGGGCGACGCTTCCCTGGGGGGTGCTGAAGTGCTTTGGAACGAGACAGAGGTGGTGCATATTCCCTTTAAAAGTTCTTTAAAAAAAGTTTTTTAAAGTTGGTTTTAGAGAAAGGGGAAGGGAGAGAAAGAGAAACATCAGTTGGCCGCCGCCCGTGTGCACCCTGACTGGGGACCACGCCCACAACCTGGGTGTGCACCCTGACCAGGACCCGAACCCACGAACTTTCAGCACGTGGCACAACGCTCCAACCAGCCGAGCCGCCTGGCCAGGGCCGAAATGGTTCGTTTTATGTCAGGTAAATTTCACCACATGGGGAAAAACAACCACCCAGAGTCTGGACATATAAGACAAGGAAATGTGAAACTGTAAAACCTCCTTTCCACACCCTTTTCTGCAGTTTTGGGGTGTGTGGGGGTGCAGATCCCTGAGAATGGGGGTGCATGGTGGGGGAGCCACACTGAGCGGGACTTAGCTTGGAGGGTGCCCAGGGGGCCCGCGGGGCCATCTCAGCTCAGGCCAGCGTGTCCCTTAGCCCCGTCCCCGGCGCTTTCTCTCATGAGTGACCCCCGGTGACAAAGGCCAACCCGGGGCTATAGGTGCTGGCCATCTCTCCTTTGTACACCCTCCTGGTCCTCCAAAAACGACCGCAGCTGCTTCCTGCTCAGGTTAATAATTTTTGGCCAGACACACCCACAGAGTTGAAAGTGAACCTTTAGATACGCCAATGGTGCCAACCGACCCCGGCTGGCGCTCAAACACTTCCTTGCCGCCTGCCCCCTCGCTCTCCCAATGTAGATACTTCTTCCCAATGGACCAAGCTGACCCACGGGGGGAGCAGTGACACCCCAGCGCCGGCACTTCTCGGGTCTCGGGTGTGGAGGATGTTAGTTTTTCGGGTTCTTGTCCTTCTGGGGGCACCGCTTATCCTGCTTCAGGAAGTACTTTCTCGTGTGATTTGCACGTCCCACATGTGGATGACGGAGAGACAGACGGACAGATGGACGTCCTGGTGGAGGAGGCCATGGGGAGAGTGAGGCCAAAAGAACAGCCGAGGACAGCAGATGAGAGAGGGGAGGGAGGGAGGAGCTTTGCCCCGTCCGGGCTGTCATTTGACGAAGACAGACAGCGGCCCAGGTGGCCTTCCCCTCTTCCGTCCGAGCACAGGTTACCGATTCCGCGGCCAGCGAGGAGAGCCCGCGGGAGGAAGGGAGACGGCAGGAGGCGGTCGAACCACATGTTCGGGTGTCTCTGTCCATGAATGGAACAGGATGGCATTGACGCCGCGTCACAGTCCAGGTGCCACGCACTCGAAGAGGCCGGGAGGAGCGGACGGGTGGGGACCTGGCCAGCAGATGGCACGGGGCCCTGGGAGGGACAGCCACGTCAGCTCCGTTACATTTCCCACATGGGACGTCAGCCCAGTGCTGGTCAGTCTCCACGTTCTTCAGGGAAACGAGAAACCCGCACGTTGATGTGAGATCCCGGTTTTGAAAGTGGGCGCGCAGCTAGAATTAATAACGAGACGCAGATCAACCGAGACGCGTCTCAGGGTGGGACTTCCAGCTTCGCCCCCTGGGTCTTGTCTCTGCGATCAGAGCCGTAATTACAGCCCAGGTGCAGTCTTTCCCACCTCGCATGTCAGGAATATTTTCCGTGTTTGTGTAATCCTTTAAAAGCTATTTGCAGTGATTACATAATGTTCTGGACATGTCGCGATTCGCTCTGCCTTCCCGTTCTGTTAGAAATCAGGGTTTCGGGGTGGAGTCTCAGGCCCACTCCGGCCTGGGTTTGTCGCTTCATTTCCTTCAGGTGGGCAGTGCGGGGTGCGGGGAGCCCCAGAGAATCGTCCAGTGTGTCTTGCCGGTCCCCCTGCCTGGGAGCCCCAGAGAACTTGGGGTTTCAAGGCAGAAGGAGACTTCAGGGATCAGGTATTTTTCACCCTTTCATTTTTGAGGCAAAGGAGCTCAGGCCTGTCCTCGGTCCCTGGGCAAGTGTTTCATAAACCCTTTATGGGGAGAGCAACCAAGCGTCACAGAAGCCCATTAAGGAAGCACCGTCTGTCTTCGTGTCGGAGCTGCACCGAGCCTGCACGTGGCTCTGGGGAGAACCAGCACCTTTGTGACATGGGGTCTTTTATCCCCAAACACACCATGTATAGACATGCTTTTGTTAGATCTGCTCCTAGGTTGTGTGTGTGTGTGTGTGCGTGTGCGCGTGTGCATGTGTGTGATATATGCATACAACATTTTCGTGTCTTGTTTTTGTCGCTATTGCAAATGGCATCTTTCAGAAACTTGTGTTTTCTAACTGTTGTCACTTTAAAGAAACGCAGCTGACTTTTGTGTGTTGGGTTTGTATCTACTCATCTACCTTAACTCTCCAATTAATACCTTTCCACAGGTTATTTTGGGGGTTTCTATATAGACAATATTTGCATCTACAATTCATAAGAATTTTTTTCTCTGCCTTTCTTCCTTTCTATATTTTTTCATGTCTTATTGCATAGGGTTGGGGCCTGAGGGTTGATGTTTCAAAGAAGTGTTTGCTATTTGATTTTCTCAAGAAGATTTTATTTGTTTGTTTGTTTGTTTGCTTGTTTTTAGAGGGGGGAGGGAGGGAGAAAGGGGGGAGAGGAACATCGCCTGATTGTCTCTTGCACTTGCCCCAACGGGGGACTGACCCTGCACCGCAGGCATGTGCCCTGACCAGGAATCACACCGGTGACACTTCACTCTGTGGGACGAGGTCGCACCCCCTGATCCACACCTGTCAAAGCTCAATATTTGACTTTAAAAGGAATTCTATGCATCTTGCCATTAAATATGATAATTATTGTAGGTATTTTGATAGATGCTCTTTATCAAAGAAGTTCCCTTTTATTCTTATTTGGCTAAGGCTTTAAAACAGTGTTTGGATACTGAATATTGCTGAATGCTTCTATTTGCATGTGCTAAAATAATCGTTTGGTTTTTCTCTTTCCATCTGCTGTTGCGATAAACTACATTAATAGATTTTTCTAAACCGGTCTTGTATTCCTGCGATAAACCCAGCTTGGATGCGACTTATTACTAAATACTCAGGACCCTGAAGTTCTCTTAAATTAGCGCACTACTGCCCATGAGTCCTTTCCTATCCTCACGTCCTTTCTCTGGGCTGCCTTCTGGGCAGTTTCTTCACTAAGTCTTTTTTCAGCTGCATCTACCGTGCGGCTCGACACTCCATCCATTTCTCTATTTTATTTTTAAACGGTCACACAGTAACATCACCTGGACTGGAGGGGGTGTGCAGGTCCGTGAATCTGAACGCACGAGTGGGTCCACGTGACCACCGCCACCGTGGGGACGCAGGACGGTTGTGTCATCCTCCCTGCCCCCTGCTGCTTGCCACCCCTGTAGGGTCATGCCCCTGCACCCCTGGTTTATCCTCCCTCGCTGTAGTTCCCTCGGTGACTTACTGGCCCATAAGTGGAACCCCATTGAGTGCGGCCTTCGTAGACTAGCGCCTTTTACTCGCTGTGACACCTTTGAACTGTTTAAACGGTTCCACACTTTTTTTTTTCTTTACCAACCAGCAGTGTTTCGTGGTGCGGCTACACGATGGTGTGTTCATTCCTCAGCCTCTGGAAGGACATGACAGCTGCTCCCGGCTGTGGCAGCCGTGCCCACAGCCTCCATAAACGTCTGCGCATCGGTTTTGTGTGGACATAGGTGTCCTTTCTGCAGGGTGACCATCTGAGAACGGAATTGCCAGGTCTGGGGTGGAGTGTCTGTCTGACTTTTTAGGAAACTGCCCCACGGCCTCTGGGAGCGGCTGCGTCCTTCTGCGTGCCCACCGGCAGCGTGTGAGAGCTTCACTCGCTCTCCCCCTCACCTGCACTCACTACTGCACATTAACAAGATGCTACCTAGGAGGTGAGTAGTGGTAGCTCCTCACGGTTTGAGTCTGTGTTTTCTCGACGGCTCGTGCCGTTGAATGCCTTCCCCCAGCTCGCTCGCTCTCGGTTTTCCCTCTGAGGTGAGGAAATTGCTCGTGTCCTTTGCATGTTTTTTAAATCCGGTTGCTTGTTTTCTTACTGCGGAGTTTTGAAAGTCCTGTATACTCTGAATGTGCGTCCTTTGTCAGACATTTGATTGTAAATGTGTTTTCTCGGTCCGGAGCTTTTCTTGTTACTGTTTTAACAGTGTCTGTCTCAGGACAGACGTTTTTACTTCTAAGGAAGTCCGGAGTATCACCGTCTGTGGTTCTGCTTTGACGTCACGCCTAAGAACTCTCTGCCCGGCTCCAGGCACGAAGAGGTCCTCGTAGACTCCCGTGACAGCGCTGACAGTCTCACAGGTGGCATTTAGATCTGCGATCCCCCCTTGTCCTCTCCCAGGCTGGGTGGCTCTGGCTCTCGGCCGAGGAGACACTCCTGGGAGCTGTGGTCTGACCAGCTTTAGGGCGGGTGCTGTGTTTGGGGAGGACGAAGGTAACGAGGGAAGCCCTGGTCAAACGGGAGGGTTTATCTCGTGCCTTTTGGGACACCCCCACCACCTCCTTTCTCTCTCCCCAGGGTGCCCGAACTCCAGGCCGCAGAGGCTCAGGGCCTGGGGCTCCGAGGGCTCTCTGGGGGCAGGGCCTGGCGATGCCACCCAGAGGCGCAGGAGGGGCTGGTATTCCGTGGGGTCAACTCTTCTTTTATCGAGGAGACCCTCATATAACACAAAACTACCCATTTAAAGCAGGCGACCCGAAGGCCCCCCGTGCCTCCACAGCATCGTGTGGCCCACTCGTCTGCCCGGTGCACCACCCTAGAAGGAAGCCTGGACCCACGGAGCCGTTCCTCTCGCCCACCCCTGCCCCTCCACAGGGAGAACTTTAGGAAGCAGGAGGCGGGGAGTCACCTCAAGCCCTGAGTTCTGCTCAGACACCTGGTGTGTTTCTACACGGCGCCCCCCTTTCCCTCACTCCCACCGCCCGGCGCTGGTGCCTTCCGCAGACGGGCTCTGCTTTTCACAGCAGGCTGCTCAGACTTCACGGGGAGAGGGGCTCCTCAGGGCCATGTGATGACGGAGGCAGAGAATGGGGTGATGCAGCCACGAGTCAAGGGACCCTGAGGAGGACCAGCCACCACCGGCGTCCGGAAGAAGCAGGAAGGATCCTCCACCTTGAAGCCTCCAGTGATGGCGCCAGCCTGCCAGCCCCTCGAGTTTGGACCACAGACTTCCGACCATGAGGAAATACTCTTCTCTTGTTTTGAGTCACCAGTTTGTGGTGTTTCGTTACAGCAGCCATGGAGAACGATTACACTTTCCTGCAAATATTTGTTGGGTGGATGAATGGAAGGATGGGTGGGTGGATGGGTGAGGGGATGGATGGATGGATCAATGATGGATAAACAGTGGATGATGGATGGGTGGGTGGGTGGAAGAATGTGTGTGTAGGTGAGAGTGGGTGGATGGATGAATGATGAATGGTGAATGAATGATGGCTGGCTGGCTGAGTGGACTGGCAGGTAGTTGGCAAGGGGTGAAGGGATGGGTACCTGCAGTGGGTTTTAAGTGTCTGTTCAGTTGGCCCCCTACTGTGCGTGGCTCCAGCACAGGCTGTGACTTGTCATCCAGGTACCTCTGGCAGCTGGTAGGCCGTGACATGTCCACCGCGGAGATGCCTGTGGGAATCTGGGTGACGGGGCTCACAGGGACCTGCCTTACAAACGTGGCAGAAGTCACACCCTGTGCTCAGCGTGTGGCGGCAAAGGAGCGTGGGAAACAGCTCACACCATCCCCGGCTGCCTGCGCGAAGCGGATTCTGAGCAGAGGCGCACCCCCAGCGCTGCAAGGACCGGCAGACGCCCAGAGGCGCCCAGAAATGGCCCGGCAGCTCTTTCTCTCCGGCGGTGGAGGCCGGCAGGGAATACCTGGAAACCGCTGTGACATCTCGGACTGTGCCCTTGAGGCCTTCCTGGAACCCTCCCCACAACCAGGAGCGGCAGCCCCACGCGCACCACGACAGCTCTGTCACTGGCCAAGTGTGTGTCGTCACCATTGTTGTTAATAACGTCAAGTCTCTGGTTTTGAAAGCAGCTGACTCATCCAAAGGAGTTCTTTAAAGCTCCTCGGGAATCAGCCCCCCGTGGGTATTGCTGAAGTTCTAGAACTGGAGAATGAAGGGACCCGCTGAGTGGAGGCTCTGGGTGGGGGAGAACTTGCCCCGTGGGTGGGCAAACGCAGGCAGGGGGGCCGAGGGCCAGAGGGCCTGTGGTTTCGAGTGCGTGGCCCGATGGTGCGGAACGCAGGAGCTGCCTCCCTGAAAGGATGGGCCGCGCCCAGGGCTGGGCTTAGTCAAACATCTTTCCAAATGTTTCGGGTTCAGCAAAAACCCACATCAATTTGCCAAGCTATTTTTTGTTTAAGTATTAAACCTGGGCGTGCTCCAAGGGAAATGTGTCTGATCCATCCACAGTTTCTTCGTCCGCGGGTTCCACAAGCGCTCTCCGGTGTCCGAGACGCCCTTGCTGTCTCTGAAAAGGCATTCCCCGTCCCCCGCCCCTCTTGCGCCTGGTAAACAGGAAGTCGGGTTTTGCCCACAAGTGCGTGAACTTGAACCCCAGGACGACTGAGCTCAGCTTGAAATTCAGAGTCCTGGAATTTCAAGAGGGTTCTCGGGGTGTCCAAACATCCTCTCCCTGCTGTTGTGTGCAACCTTGACTGTGGAGCGACAGCTGGAAGGAAAGATCCAGAATGATGGCGGGGGGTGCACACGCTCCGGATGCAGTGCCCAGGGGCGCCGAGGGGCGCCGGCCTCGGCCCCTCGGCAGGCAAGGCCAGCTTCAGGGGAGGGGCACGTGTGGCACATGGTGACTCCCGGAGCCTGGCCTCGTTTGGGGTCCTGGTCTTGGGCGGTGGCTCTAACGTTGAGACACGTCCAAAAACCAGGCACGACCCCAGCCGCCTGCACTGAGAGGCGTGGTCCCCGTGGACACACAGAGTCTGGGGCTGGAGTGGGGGCACAGAGCCCACCTGCTCGGTGGCAGGGCCTTTGGCGGGGCACTCCAGGCCTCTGGGGCCCGGCCATCAGCCCTCGTCTCCTCCCCGGGGGTCCGTGGGCTCTGACTCCAGCACGGGACCCAGCAGCCCTCAGCCCCGCCTCCCAGACACGGCAGCAGGGCTGTCCACTCATTCACTCCATCACACGCTTGCGTGCGGCGGTTTTGCTAACCCTGTAAGCTTAATTTTCCTGACGGTTGATGCGGGCACATGGGCACACAGTCTGAACGTGAGGCGAAGCCGCAGCCCCAGCCGCTCTCCCTCCCTCCCGGGCTGCGCGCCCCTCTGTGCCGCCGGTTCCCCGTCCTACCCACCGCGGGGGGCCCCCCCCCCCCGCACCTCTTGGCAGATGCCTCCTCGCTCTCCTCCCTTCCCACCCGGCGGCAGACACCATGTCACTGGGGCCACCTCGTTGGTCAGTCGTCCTCAGCTGCCCATCCCGGGCCTGTGCTGACCCCCGGGGAACAGAAAGGGAGCCCTTCTCCAGGTCTGGGAAGGCTGGCCCGCGGGGGGTGCCGGGAGCGCTGAGTTCCGCTGGTGGGGGAGGGGCCTGGGAGATGGAGAGAGTCTGCTGTTGGTGAGGGGCAGGGACAGATTCAGGAGAAGCCGAGCCCGGGTGTGCAATGGGGACCAGAGAAACCGGCGGCGAGACGGCTGGGGCTGAGGCCCGAAGGGAACCGAGGGGGTCTGTCCAGCAGCGCCTGTGTGCAGCCTGCAGAGCCCACGGTCCCTCCCAGTGACCCCAGTGGTCACTGGTCACCCCTGCTTCGCAGCCAAGGACACTGCCCGGGCGTGAGGTGCTCCTGGTTGCCCAGTCAGGGAGTCCAGAGCCAGTCTCTGTCCCGGATCCCCTCTCCCGGCCGCACTAGGTAGGATCTGGGCCCCCCGGGGTCGCAGGCACAGCTCAGGCCAGGCGCCCATCCCAGGCCATCTCCCTGCCCCGCTGCCTCAGCAAAGCCTTGCAGTCTGGGAACGACCGATGGAACCCCGGGTGTCTGCGGCCACGTGTCCGGGGAGCCACGGAGCCAACACCCCGCTCTGCTGCCAGCCAGGCCCTCTAGGCCAAAGGAGGCAGCAGTGCCTCTGTGGGGGCCTCGAGAGGACGCTGGGGTGCGGGGACACAAGAGGCCTCTCTCCGAAGGAGCAGGAGGACAGAGGCTCGGATGCTGGGAAAGGGCGGCAGAGCTCAGCTGGGTGGGGTTCTGGGCCAGGCGACTGAGGTTCCCCCAAACCGCCACCCCTTCACCCTCCCATGCCCCCCCCCGCTTAGATGGGGCAAAGTGCCCCCTGTGGGTGGGGTCCCTGAAGCTCCTCCCTGAACACGCGATAATGAGTCCCTGGTTCCCACCGGGTGCCGGCCCCTCGAGCTTTGGAACCTCATGGGAGCTTTGCCCCCTCATAACTTCCACCACTTTCCTCCGTAAAGCGACCTCAAATCCAGACAAAGCCTGCCACATGGACGACGTGATGAAATGTTTGAGTAAAGCATCTCGAGACCGTCTCGATTTTATTTTGTTGATGTCACATTCAAAGGGGAAAAGTGTGACCTTCCAGTGACAGGGACCCCAGGCCAGTAGCCGTGGGGCCCAGGGAGGGGCCTGCACTGGGGTTCCGGGTGGGCGAGGCCCCGCGGTCACGTCCCTCGGCCCGACAGGCCCACGCGTGGCTGGCTGCGTGTGGGAACGCCGCCCTGACGGCGTCCAGCCCAGCGGGCAGACGTTCTGTGTTCTCACGTGTGCGGCTTTGTGTGATCGGGCACGTGTGGGCTCTGGTTACATCGTTGGCGTCATCGTCCATGGCGGTGACGGTTGTCATTTATACACTGCTTCCCTGTACGTGGCGGGTACAAAATGGTGGCCCACGACGTTTTACGATACAGTCTGACATGAATGAAGATTGTATTTATTTAGCTTTAGAGAGAGGGGAAGGGACGGAGCAAGAGAGGGAGAGAAACTTTGACATGAGAGAGATACATCGATCCGTTGCCTCTCGTGTGTGCCCCAACCGGGGACCAAACCTGCAACTAGGCACGAATGAATGAATGAATGAATGAACACAGGGTGGCTGGGGGCGCAGGGCAGGCTGGGGCCTGCTGACACCGCTCTGCAGCGAATGCCCCGGCGGAGGGAGGGCGGAGGGGGGTGCGGGGGCCAGAAGCACTCATTTGTTCACTCACTGACCCGATGAGCGCCGGCTGCACAGGGCCCACCCACACGGCCCACCCATCCACCCACGCTGGGTTGCCCTGAGCTGATTTCAGGGCGGAGTGTGGCCTTGGTGGCTGGTGAGTGGCATCGGCGAGCGGTTGGCAAGGGGGCCAGGGTCCCATCGTGCCAGGCCAAGGTCCAGCTTTGGATTTTGGGTCAAGTGGAAGTGACCTTTGGAGCCATCTTAGTCAGCTCAGGCTCCCAGGACAGGGAACCACAGCTCCAGGCCACGCTTTGCCTATGTGTGATGAGGGACCTTGGGGTGCCAGGGTGTGTCCACCCTGCTCCGAGAGGGTCACCTGACCCCTGCGTGGATGGTGGGCCAGAGTGGTGATTTTCACACATTTTTAAAAGTACAAATTTTTTAAGTAGCAGAATCATTTTTAATTTTTTTCACATCTTTACTTAATTTTTACATCACGTTTAGAAGACGAGATCTGACTGAACTCTTTGCTGGCCTCTCCTCTCTACCTTTCAAAGGAAGAAAAAGATGGCTTCCTATTCCAGAGTTTGTGGTGGGCGGCGTTCTGTTCTTTTGGGGTCGGAAAACGCCGGTGACACAGCAGTTACCCTCGTCATTTTCACCGTGCGGCACAGGGGTGGTGAGCCCACCCGTGGCCCACAACCCCCCACCCATCTCCAGGACTTCTTCCCCTGCCCAGACTGGAACTCTGGCCCTACTGGGCACGAACATGAACTCCTGGTGTCATCTCCTCTTGCTCCTCACGCCCTTCACGTTCCCCCCACGTGGCTGCAATGCTCCCTCCTTTTTTTTTTTGTGAGGGGAAGGGAGGGAGAAAGAGAGGGAAAGAAACATCAGTGTGTGGTTGCCTCTCATGTGCCCCCTACTGGGGCCCTGGCCCACAACCCAGGCATGTGACTGGGAATCGAACCAGCAACCCTTTGGTTCGCAGTCCAGCACTCAATCCACTGAGCCACAGCAGCTGGGCCCCAAAGTCCTTCTTTGTTAAGGCCAATACTGTGTTGTGTGTGTTTGCCCCAATTTCCTTACCTACACATCACTGACGGACGCTTCTGGATGGTGGACTAGGCTGGGATGAACACTCAGGTGCAGACGTCTCTTTGAGACCCAGGTCTGACTTCCTTTGGACGCACTCCCAGAAGGGGATCACGTGGAAGTCCTGGTTTTGATTTTTTGAGGAGCCTCCATGCTGTCTTCCACGGAGGCCACGCCCATTCGTGTTCCCACCCATGGCTTCTGAGGGGTTCCTGTGGTCATGCCCTCGCCACACCTGCAATGTTTTATGTTCCAAGAACAGCCTTTCCCACAGGTGTGCGGATGTCTCGCTGTGGTTTCGGTCTGCGCCTCCCGGCATGGGGCACCTTCTCCTGGAGCTGCTGGCTATTCATATGTCTCCTTCGGGAAAACTTCTACTCACGTCCTTGACCCCAGCTGCATGGTCTCACAGGTGGAAGCAGAGAGCAGAATGGTGGGTGCCAGGGGCAGGGGCCCGTTAGGGGGGCGGAATGCAGAGTTTTCGGTCAAAGGGCATCAAGTTAGTTTTGTACGATGAAGAGTTTAGGGATCTGAGCCTGTGCATGATGACGCTAGTTAATAACATTGTATCGATAAGGCGGATTTGCTGAGACAGAAGCTTTCAGGGGCTCTTACGCAAACACAGGGAACCCTGTGGGGGCAGGGTTTGTTTGCTTGACTGAGTAACCCTCGGTCCCTACCTCCAGCCATCGTGTAGATACAATTTTCATTTTAAAGCAGCCCCCCAGTGCTCAGTACTTCCTCCCCCACCCGGCACCTGCCCTTCAACTTGCTGTCCACACCAGGGCTGCTCCAGACACCTCTTAGGCGGGGCCCGCACAGCGTGGCATCACACAGGCTCGTCCCTCTGCGGCTGGCTCATTCACTTGGCACGACGTCCTCAAGGCTCATCCCTGCTGGAGTCAGAGTGATGGTTTCTAAAGAACCTCAGAAGACTTCCCAGTAGGGCAGTTACGAAGGGAATTGGGGGCCTGTAGCCCCCTCCTCCAGGTAGTCCCTGGGGCAGCTGCCCAGAGCTCCGGGGCTCCAGGAAGTGGCAAGTGACCCCCTTGGATGAGTGACTGGGAGCCCGTGGGGCCAGGTCAGGCAGGGTGGGACCGGGGGGCAGAGCGGGCGGCCGCCGAGCACGCCCCGTGGGTAACCGGAGCCTCTGATAAGCCTCGGAGAGGCCCGGGTGGTGGCTGATAACAGCACAGTCTGTCCCTTGGGTCAGGTCCCTGACAACTTGCATTTGGACAGGGGGCCAAGACCGGGTCCCGTGGGAATGTGCTTCAGTCCCTGGAAGGCTCATCAAAGGACAGCTTTGTTCCTGGTCCAGGGGCGGGGCAGGCACGAAGGGTCTCTCGTCTCATTGTGCACCAGCCAGCTTGGAGGCACAACCTGAGCGCCCAGGCGTGGCCCAGGGACAGAGGACAGAGTGGGTCCCCTCCCGGGGGTGTGGCCCAGGAGCCTCCGCAGGCCCACCAGACTCCTGCACCACCTTTGTCCTCGGACACCTGACCGAGCCCTTGGCTGACAGTTGCCACCGCCCCGGACCGTGTCTGAGCTGCAGGCCGGCCAGGCTGGCGGTCCTGAGGGCAACGCCGAGTGGGGCCGGGTGGGGTGGGGATTCTGACCAACCAGAGGGGTGGGGGTCCCGCAGAGTTCCGCAGCCGCTGCTGTGGCCACTGACAGTGTGGGCCACAGGGAATCAGGTGTCAATGGTTTTTAAAAATTACTAGACTTTTTTTTCTACAATGGTTTTAGGTTCACAGAAAAATTGGGCAGAAAGCTCAGAAAATCACCCAACACAGTTTCCCCCGTTATCAGCATCACGCATCGGCGGGGTTCGCGAGTCAAATGAAGGAGCCGAGGCTGACGGGTCACCGGACTGAAGTCCACAGCTGACACGGGGGTCCCTCTTGGCGTCGGATGCTCTGGGGGTCTGGACGGAGGTCTAAGGACCTGTGTCCGCCACTCAGGGTCAGACAGTGTGGTTCCACTTCCCCGAACGCCCTCTGCGCTCCGCCTGCTCCTCCCCCCCTCCCCACCCCGCGGACCTTCGCCACCCTGAGCTGATCAGTCTCTCTGCAGCTGCCTTTTCCAGGATGCCGCGGAACGGGCACCGTGCACCACACAGCCTTTCCAGATCCGCTCCCTTCACTCAGCAAAATGCATCCCCTGTCCTGTCACGGCCTTGCAGCTCATTCCTGTCAGTGCTGAAGAAAGTCCCCGTCCGGACGGACCACAGCGGTGCACGCACTGAGGATGGCGGGGCGCCCTGGCTGGCTCTGAGCCGGGCAGCCGGGGACAGAGCCTCGCAGGCGTGGCCCTGCGCTGCGGACCGAGTGCTCACTTCCTGAGGGTTAAGACCACGGATGGAGGCCGCTGGGGGTGTGGTGAAGCCATGTTTGGTTTGGGAGGGGGTTTTTCTTCTGAATGAGGAACGACGACATTCTGAAACGGGGAAGGAAAGGACTTGCCTTCCGTCCCACTGGGATGAGGTTCCTGGTCCCCGTGACCAGACAGTGAGAGCTGAGTGTGCCCTGGCACCCCCCGCCCCGCTGGGACCCCGGCCACTGTGAGTGAGGAGAGCTCCCCAGGGCTTCTGGGGGGCCGCAGCTCCCTCCCACGCACCCCACCTCTCCCTGGGTGTTCAGGGCCAAACTCCTGGCCCTCTCCCCTGGCCCCTGGGAAGGTCATCCCCGCGGGAAGGTGAGACCCTGGCCGCTCGCCTGAGGTCCGCTCCCCTCTACGGTCTCCATCCTCAGCGTCTCCCACACCTCCCCGTGGCAGCATTGGGGACCACCGTCAGGCACCGACCCGGCCCCTTGGCTCGGTTTGGGCTATCCCCAAAGTGGAGCCTGAGTTGAGGACCTGCAAGGCAAGCAGTCCACTCAGGAGGGGGTGCCGGGAGGGCCACGTGAGGGCGGGGGCCACGGGGCAGGGGGGAAAGCCACAGCCCGCGCTTGCCCGAGCAGGCGCCCGTCCCACCAGTGACTCTGGGGGAGCCACGCAGGACGTGCTGCAGGCCCGTCCCCCAGGGCTGAGCGGGCTGGGGCTGGGATTGCATCGGCTGACCCTTCCCTCACTGACCGAAATGTGCCCAGGATGCCGAATAGGGGCAACCTCCACCGACCCCGGCCACATGTGGAGCCCGAGAACCCCTGGCAGAGGTAATGGGGGGGCATGCAGAGGTTGGCGAGGGGCTGGGCTCTTCCCAGGTCGGCTCCCTTCTCCTTGGCCTGCAGCTGCCTGTCCCTGGGCATAGGGCGGGTGCTGCTGCTCGCCCACATCCGACCCGGGCTGGAACGGGGGAGGTGTCCTCCTCCATCCTCATTCCTCTTCCAGCACCTTCTCCGGCAGCTCGGACCGTGGCCTACCAGGCTGCTTTCTGCGGTGGGGTCATTTACAGACCCCGGGTCGCCCCTCCTTCCTGGGAGACTTTCAGCCCTGGGCTCACTGCCACTCCTCCCTGGTCACTTTATACCCTTGTGGGTGGGCCTGGCCGCCAGACCGGCCGCCTCCTGCCCTCTGCTCACCGGTCCCACCTCTGCCTGCTCCTCCATCGCAAACCTCAGGCACCAGTGATCCTGCCCTCCCTGCCCCTCCCCTTCCCTACGGGGACCCTGTCCCTCCCCGCTCACCTCTGTACTGGGTTCCAGACCTGCCACTGTCACCAATTCTTTGCAAGCCCCTCGGGGCCCATCGGACCCTCCATCTTTGCTGGGCTACCTCTGCCATGAGGCCCCCTGCCCTGTTGTCCAGGTGACCCGGCTGCACCCCCCAGCCCTCCATCCCTCTGTAGCGTGACCATCCCTGTTTCGTGACCAAACGCCATCAGGAGATGAGGCTGCCCAGTCCTCCGGTCGGTGTGAAGACTCAATGGGAGGGAGCGAAGCACAGGGCGGCGCCCCGCAGGTGAGCGGGAAAGGCGGCTGGTGGAGGTGTTCTTACCGGCGCCTGCCCAGGGCCTCTCGAGACCGGCAGCCGGCCCTGGAAACCTCCGCCTCCGCCAGCGCCCGCGAGGAAAGAGCCAGCGTCCCTGCGAGAAACCCACGCTTTATTTATCTATTTATCTGTTTACCCAGCCACGCATCTATTTATTTTCAACGCTAACATTGTCTCATTAGGGAGGCACCAAGGAGGAAAAAAAGTGAAATTGATACGGGGTCCTTTTCAAGTGGGGAGCCAGCCGCCTGCGGCCTCGCGGGGAGAGGCGGCTTTCTGATCTGCTTCCAGCGGGCGGGTGCCCTGGGGCTTCGGCGGAGGGTTTTCTAAGATCCCTCTCCATACCAGGGCAGCCACCTCCGCGCCTCACCACATCGGGGGAGGCTGCGCGCTGCTTCAAAGTCACAACCACTTTGCAATTGGAAACATGCATGCTTTGCAAAGTATCAATTTAGCACCTCCTTCAATGGGCCAGGCCTGGCAAGCCAGCTGGCTGAGTTTCTGTTCAGAAATGCCATATGGCCTGGGGAGCAGAGGCCCAGGTTCGAATCCTGGATTGGACAATAATAAGCTGGTGACCTTGGACACACGCCTTTCTCTCTAGCCCATATGGCAGACTCAGAAGAAAAAGGTTTTCCAGGATCAAATCTTGGGACACTGGGAAGAGAGGGCTATTACATGTTACCAGGCCCAAATCTTCAGGTCTTGAATTGTCAGCAATCCATCAGGAAAGCCAGCTAAGTCTGGTGATGGTGGTGGGGGTGGGGGGGCTTTGAGTGCAGCGGAACCCGAGTTCTGGCTCTACTCTTCAGCAGTTCTCTTGCTCTGCCTGCCTCCTTGTGTCGGGCTGCCATCAGTATGGGTTGCCTCATAGCAACAAAGGAGCTGCAGGAGTTCCAGGCTTTACCTCTGCATCCCTCATTGGCCCATCTTAGTGAACAGAAGTCCTGAGCATTCCTTTATCAGTAGTCATGAGGGTGAGTGCGGGTTCCAGAGAGGCAGGGCCCAGGAAGGAGGGGAGCATGTCCACTTCCCTGCCTACAATACTGTCAGGTGGAGGGGTAGGCAAAGGGCCAGGCCATCCCCGCTAAAATGCTTACCCAGCAACCAGGGGTCACCAGGCACTTGCATTACTGGAACACTTGGCCCAGCAAACAGAAAAGCTGTGGAATGAAGTTGACAGAGCAGGCAGAAGAGGGTTTGCAATACATGCACACATAAATAGTACGACCTCCGGGTGTCACAGGAAAATATCCACAGAGGGTGTCACCTCGGCTTCCCCCGCAGCCTCGGCGAACTGTCCCTGAGGTGGGTCATCCAGACCGGCTGGCTGGTTGGGTGGGGGCGCCCTGGTCTCCCTGCCCTTGTCACGGCTTTGTGAGCGGAGCCCTGGCCCCCAGACCGCCCGGTGTGAGCGTCTCATGGACTAATCTGCAGCCATGGAGGTTCGTCCACAATTGTGTGCATCCCCCAAAGATGGGCCCAGTGCAGCCTGGGAGCTGTGTGTCCTCTGCCGGGTGGCCTTGGAGGGCACAGGGCCTCTGCGTCCTTTCTGGGAGACCAGGCACTTCAGCAGGGCTGAGACTAGTGCCCGACCAGCGCGCTGACTGACGCCTGTGGCCGTGGCTGTGGTCGGACAGGCCGGAGCACCGGTGCCGCTGAGCCAGGCTGGCGCGCAGATACCGGGGCCTGAGCCTGTGGCTGCCTCTCCCCGCTGTGCCCTGGGGGCCCAGGAGAGACTTCGTGGGCACAGACCCTGTGGGGACCGAGCACCTGCTTCGCCTAAACCACAACCAGCAATCACCCCCAATCCACTTCACTGGGAAGAGCAGCAGTCTCCCACGTACCCTGGCTCATGGCCACTCCAGTCCCGGGCTCCGTGGTCACGTGGCCTCCTCCCCTGCGCGCCTCCTCTGGGTCTGTGTCCAGACTCCCCTTTTCTACCCTGGAGTTGCGCCCACGTTAACCCAGCCCAACATGACCTCATTCCAATTTGCTTCGTTTTCGTTGGCAGGGGCGTGGCATCTGCAAAGGCCCTGTTTCCAGATGGGGGCCCCTTCACAGGTTCTCAGCGGTAGGACAGAGCATATGTTTGGGGGGGACACAACATCTAAAAGCCAGGGGTCCCGCTGGTTCTGGTAGAGCGAGCTTTAAGCCTTCCCCACGCCTGTAGCCCCCAGCTCTCCGCTTGGCTTTGCAGCCGGATGCTGCCACTCCAGCACCGGTGATGAAATCGGGTGAATCAGTGCCTCGAGGATGTTGTGGCTTCCACGGGACCAAAGCCGAAGAGCGTGGCCCCCGTCACATGTTTTCTGGACTTCACCGCAGTTAACAAGTGCTAATTAGTTTGCTTCTGACGTCACGGAGCCAGTGGCAGCTGGGCCTGCCGTTTCGTTCCGACCAGCAAGACCTTCGATGCAATTGGTCCTTTCCCGGAAGCCACCCGTGTGGGACCCTGCTTGCATTCCCCACTGGGGGTCTCGGGGGTGCCGCCACCCACATCCTGATCTCCTCCCATCCACCCCACAGGTCTCCCCACAGTCCAGTGGCCGCCTGTCAGTTCTCAGTCATTTGGGCCGAATCTTGGAGTCTCTCTTCCCTCACACGCACGCTCCATCTGTCACCAAGTCCTGGGGGCCTGTCCTCAAAATACACATGCAGCCTGGCCACTTGTCGCCACTGCCCTGTGAACCCACCATCGCTGGCTTACATCGTCACCATCCTCACTGGCGTGGAGGGCTCTCTGCTCCCTTCAGTCTGGTCTGCACTTGGAAAACGGTGTCACTCCCCGGGCTCAGACCCCCAACAGCGTCCCTTCCCACTCGCAGCCACCAGAGTCTTTGCAAGGGCCCACGAACCTCCCTGCTGCCTCCAGGCTCTCTCCTTTCTTCAAAGGAGACACCCGCACGGCCAGTAAGCATCTGAAAAGATGCTCAGCGTTACTCACCATTAGGGAAATGCAAATGAAAACCACAACGGGATACCACTCTCCAGCCACTGGGATGGCTAAAAGAAACAACAGACAATAATAAGTGTTGGTAAGGATGTGGAGACATTGGAACTCTTCACCCGTTGCTGGTTAGTGCGGTCAATTGGGAAAACAGTTTGGCGATTCATCAAAATGTTAACTGTAGAGTTTTGGTGGGTGTGGAGGTGGGTATGCCGGTAGGAGAGATGGGAGGGTGCCCTTGGGCAGCCCCAGCTGGGAGCGGTCAGCAGGGCCCGGGCGTCGGTGGAGATGCAGACGGCAAGAGCTGTGTTGTGGCTGGACTTTGTGGCAGTGGAGGTAGGTCGGTAGGGGACTGGCTCTCTATGGTCTTCTGGTCTTATTTCTGCGCCCGTGATTCTGTTGTACCTGATTCTGAACTTAATGAGGAATGCGTTTGTCGATTACTGTGCTCTGACATTTTCGTGGAGGACCTCAAAGCCCTCCTCTTCCACCCAGACCCTGGGGACAGGGCCAAGGAAAGAGGCTCCATGAGGTAGGGGGAAGGACGTTCAGCGGGGATGTAATGAGGGCTGGTAGCCACGCTGTCCCTTGCAGTAGACATGGCCCCTCAGGCAGCCGCGCCCGAAATGAACCGGTGAGGGCTGGGTGTGGGACCTCTGGGTCAGAGCCCTTTCTACGGAAAATTCGGTCCCAGAGGGCAGAGAGGGGCCCTGCGAGGGGGTGGCACCCCTGCTGGACGGGCAGTGGGGCTGCTCAGCCAAGTCGGTGCCCGTGGTGACAGGTGGCCCCAGGGAGTGGCAGAAGGTCTCGATTCAGCAGGTCACCGCTGCTTTGGAAATTCTCCTCTGGCCCCTGCATACGAGTGTGACTCTTTCTCATTGGCAAAACAAGACCCACTCCAGAAAAATCCCCAGGATTCTGGTGCTTTCCATACGGGGCAGGGGATTTCAGGGTACGCAGGATCCCCAGCTGTCCTGTTTTAGCGCGAGGTTCCAGTTGCCAGTGGTGACAGCATCCCCCGGGGAGGGTCAGGGCTGTGTACCGGTCCGCGCCTCCTCGGGGTGGCGTGGTTCAGTTCGGGTCAGCTTGGGCACCCTGTGTCTGGCACACAGCGGTCCCAAAGGTCACCTCGCTCGATCAAGGGGGGGACACAGCCTGAGTCCCCTCCTCCTGAACCCGACAAAAGCATCTGCCACTTACCGGTTCATTTACCACCCATCCACCCATCCCTCTCTCTCTCCCTCCCTCCATCCGCCCTCTAACCATCCGCCAGTCATCCCTCCGTCTGTCTGTCACCATTCATCTTCCAGCCCCCGTTCGTCCAAAATCCACCATTCATCTTTTTGTTCCTTTATACACCATTTGTCCATTTTCATTTGTTTATTCTTCCATTTGTCTATCTTCTCCCTCCCTCCCTCTCTTCCCTCCCTCTCCTCTATCCAATAAACACCCGGTGAACGCTGGCCATGTGCCAGGCTCTGGGAAGACCTTGGATACCAAGGAAACTCAGACTCAGCCCTTGCCCAGGTGCCGAGGGACCCAGAGGAGCAGCGGCAGGTGCAGATGTGGGTGAGCAGGGACACCCACCCTGAGCGGGGGAGGGATGGAGGAGAGGGTGCTGAGGGGCAGAAGGCATGCAGCAGCACAGGGAGAAGTGAGGAGGGGGCACCAGGAGGCCCTGGGAGGTGTCCCGTCTGGCTGGAGCACGGGTGGGGGCAGGGCCAGGTATGGGCACTGTGGGCTGGGAGGCTGGACACTCTGCCCGGCAGATCACGGGGTGCCGCTCCCCTCAACACACACATGCATGGGGGCCGGAGCCACGGCCACCCCTGGGGCTGTCCAGTCAGTTCGGGCTGGCGTGCACACCGCACTGCATCTGGGGCAGGCAGGTGGTGGCCGGGAGGTGCCTGAGCCCGGCAGAGCCCGGATCTGTGCCTTTTCATGGACTCCTCGTGATAAGGATGTACGTGTGCACTGCCGTACTGGGCCATGTGGCAGTGCCAGCTCGCCCAGGGTCCAGAGCGACAGGGACCGGGCTGGCCCCAGGTTCCGAGCCCCTGTTCCCTGAGCACCTTCCCCGTGGGTGGGCTGGGTCCTTAAACACACGTGAGCTTTTAGCCTGAACTTCCTGTTCGGAGCAGGTCTAGGTGGGCAGGGGAGGTGCTGACGCGGCACAGAGTGTCCCCGTGGACCCCTGGGCCCACCCTGGATGCCCGCACTGCACACGCCTGGCATCTGCGTGGCGGGTTGGTCGCCAGTGCACCGCCATCGACACGTTGCTGTTCATCCACGTCCGCCTTCATCCAGCCGTCCTTGTCTCCGTTTCTCCCCCGGGACCCGGCTGCGTCTGCCCCGGCTCCTCCCGGCTCCTCCCGGCTCCGAGACCTTCTCACACATGCCCTGTTTCTGATGGCGTGGCAGGTTGTAGGGTGCCCCTCGCTGGAGTGCATCTGAGCTTCTCTCTCAATTGTACAGGGTCGCAGGTTTGGGGCGGGAGGACCGCGGAAGGGGCAGGGGGGGCATGCCACGTTCGCACACTCGCTGTCAACGTGACTGACCCCCGAGGTGTTGACCTTGACCACCTGACCACCTGGCAGGATCTCAGTCCTGTGTCCCCGCTGCCACGGACTAAGATGGCCAGGACTCACGGTGGGGATGTGGCTGCAGGACACTGCCTGGCACCACGTGGGCCCTGCCATCCTGGGGCTGTCCTGCTCCAGGGTCCCCCATGGCGCCCCCAACCCGTGTCCAAGTGCACATTTCACAGCAGCCTTGGGGCTCTGGTCTCAGGCCCCGATGGCGGGGTGTCAGCTGTCCCCCAACCGTCCCAGTGATCAGCTTGTGGATAACCAACTCCCCTGCCCATAGGGGTTCCCGGGGAAGCTGTGTCTGCCCTGTGCCCCGACCCTCACAAGACGAGTCCAGATAGTGGGGCCTGGCCCAACCTCTAGAGGTGAGGTCATTATCATTTAAGGGCCATTACAGCCGGACCCGCTGTGTTTGTACAGAAAGGCCCCCCCCTGGGGCCGGCCACGTGGGCCGAATTCCGGTTTGTTCCTGCGGCCTGCGGCCCGCTGGACGGTGGGCGAACTCTCCCCTCACAGCGGCCCTGTGAACTGAGTGGCACTGGCGGCCGAGGACGCTCTCACTCCCGAAGAACTCCAAAGATGGAGGGACGTCTGCCCGGCCTGGCCACCCGGGAGGCTGCGGTGTGGGGCTGCCTTCTCGGCTGACCGTTCGCTTGGCGTGTCCGTGGAAACCTGGGTGGGGTTAGTGGGGGGCCGGGAGAAAAGAGAGGAAATAAAGAAAATTCGGACTACTTGGACAGTAAACCAGGGCCCCTCTGGCTGAACGGTCCCTGCAGTGAGGACACTGGGATCTTGGGGTTAAGCAGGTGTTGCTGGCCAGGCCCACGCAGGCCCCGACCCCCCTCCAAGGCCTCTGAGTGACTCCCCAGGTCCCAGACTGTGGGAGCTCACCCAATACATGTGCTGTACTTGGGGTGTCGGGAGGCGGGGCGGGGGAAGTGGCTCACGGAAGTCCGGAGCTGAGCAGGACCGGAGTGGAGACCTCTGCTGCCCCCCAAGAGGCTGTGGCCTCACCTGGATTTGGGAGGAGTCAGGGGGCTGCCGCTCAGGACAACGCCTCTTCCTCACGGAAGCCTCACGGACCACCCCAGGGCACATGGTGGCTGGCACAGAGGCCGGCCACCCCGGGGGCGAGTCTCTCCATGCAGCCCCACCGACATTTGGTGCCAGGTGGGTTTCTGTGGGGGGCTGTCCTGTGCCCTGCAGGATGACTAGCTTCTCCCGACTCCATGCGGGCAGCAGCACTAGTCCTTGTGCCCCCCCTCCCCCCAGTGTGACAACCAGAGTGTCTCCAGGTGGCTCTGCGCTTTCCTGCTGCTCTGACAAGGCACCAAAGACAGAGTGGCTTGTGAACAACGGGCATTTATTCTCCCAGCTCTGGGGGCTGCAAGTGTAAGACCAGGGTCCTGGGAAGACCCTCCTCCACCGGGCAGACCGCCCCACTCTCGCTGCGTCCCTGCGTGGTGGACAGGGACGGGTCCTCTGGGCCTCTTTCATGTGGGCACTAATCCCATCCCCAAGGTCTAACAACTGGTACTGTCACCTTGGGCGTCAGGCTTTCGACAAATGAATATTTCAGGGACGTGAAACTCAGGCCTGGGGTGCCCCCCTTTGAGACCCACTGGATTATCCTATTGGGGCCTGGGGAGTCTTTCAAACACGGCCGTGAGCCCCATGTTTGCAGAGGGGCGGCCTGTGCATCTCCTCTTGCTTGTGGGAGAGCGTGGGACCCCTCCCTGGGCTCGCCCCAGGGCTGTCATATACGGAGTCTGACTCCCCTACGTGGCCCTGCTGTGGGGAAGCCACACCACACAGAGAGGCCACACACGGGTGTTCCCGTCTCCACCCAGCTGAGCCCCCTTCCAATCCCCCAGCCTAGGCCCCAGACATAAGAGTGACGGGGCCGAGAGGGTGCACGCCAGGCATCCGGTCTTCGCCGCGGAGGCCTGAACACAGCGGAGGAGAGGCGACTGGCCCCTGCTGGCCCTGCCCTGACCTCGGACCCCAGTGCCGGGGGGGGGGGGGACGAGGAGATGGTGGTGGTTTTTGCCACAGCGGATGGTTCGTTACAAGACAACAGAGAACCAGAATGAGGCTGGCTGCAAGCCCAGGGCGGCTGGGACTCAGAGACTTGGGGACCAGCCTGAGTCACACAGAGAGGCTGCCAGGACCCGAACCCCACTCTCTTACTGCTCCCAGAATGTTCCATCACCGACTGCCACCCCTTTGGTCGTGCCTGCAATAAACATGATGTCCATGACATTTGTCTGTTTCAGTCGCTTCTGGGTATGACACCCAGACATTGTGGGGGACAGCCTGCCCCACCCTACACTCAGCCTGGAGTTCAATGGGACCGATCTGCCCCTAGGGTGAGAGTTGGACCCCTGACCCAGGCCAGGGCACTAAGAGCCAGTGAGGGCAAGCCTCATAGGGTCAAACTCTTGGTAACAGTCAGCTTCCGTTTGCTGGGAGCAGAAGGAATGAGGGGAGGGGCAAGTCGGCTCCAGAATGATGCCCAGACAGAGGAAAGCAGAGCTGGGGCGGGAAACACCAAGTTCTATGGCCATCTCCTGGAACCAGCCACGCCTGAAGCTGTTCTACCTCAACTGACTCTCCCTTAAGCAGTAGCCAGTTTGAGCTGGCTTTCTGCCACTTGCGCTGAAAGATTGTGGACCAGCCCCCTTCTCTGGCCAACAGCAGCTGCCCTTGATCAGCAGGAAAAGAGGCAGTGGCATGGCAGGGGCTTAGGACACCAGGGCCACCCTAATCCAACAGCTCACTACTATTGTCAGAGTCCTGGGGGTGGTGCATCCCATCCTCTGGAGGTTGGCTGGCCACCAGCATCGTCATCTCAGCCCCTCCTGTTGCCCAAGGTGTCCCTGTCACTAAGCCTTGTCTCCTCTCTTTATTCCTTGGAGCCACGCCATCCCATGCGGTGCCCAGGACGGGAGCCCCTGGGCCAGGTCAGTGGGTGCAGAGAGATGAGGACAAAGGTGCCAGAGCTGGGACTCGGGCCCACCCCCTTTGGGCCCATTGTCTTCGAGGACTCTGGACGGCAGGGTCAGGAAGCCTCTGGTCCCTGGATGCTCTGCGGGAAACAAGGACACAGCCATCTCCTAGAGGGGACATTTCTGAGCAGCTTCTGTCCCCACGCACACGCATGTGGGACCTCGGGGGCCCTGGCGCATCCTGTGTGGGACCAGTAACACCTTCACAGGAGTGCCTTGGGGTCGGGTCACCGTCTCCCCAAGTCGCCGTGGCTCCAGCCCTCCGAGCTCCTTTTTGTCTCAGGAGGCAGCCCCTGGGGTCCCCACCTCTTTCCTTGAGGTTCCATCGGGAGGGTTGCCGTCCCCTGGATGGTCACCACTACGTCTCCCATCTCCTTCAGCTCAAGGCAGGGCCCAGACCTGGGGAGTCCATCACCGTTTTGCCCCATGCAGCCCTGCCCGCCTGGCGTCACCGTCATTCAGTCAGGGCGGCTCCTCTGTCTCCCACGCTGCCTCTGTCCCCCCGCGGGCAGGAGGCGTTTGAAGGGGCCATTCCCAGGACAGGGCCAGCTCTGCCCGGCCCCACAGCCTCGGAAAGCCCCCTGGGTTTGCCCTGGAAGCCCAGGTGGAGGTCAAGGTCGTTCTGTGTACTCACGGCTGCGGGCCTGCAGCACCGGACAGACGGGCTGCTTTCCCGGCCCCCGGCCTCCCCTGTGGGCTGGGCCCGGCCTGGCCAGGCAGAGGAGCAGCGGTTCGGCAGCCGGATGGCATCGAACAATTGGGTGATGACAACGGGAGGAAGGTGAGGGATCTTGTCCCGGGGTTTCCTGTTTTCGGGGCGGGTGACTCCGCTGGGCACCGGTAATCCTGCCGGGGACGGTTCCGTGGCAGGAGAGGTGGAAGCCGGGCCCAGGGCGGCCTCAGCCCCCAGCCCTGCTCGGTCTCCTGCTTCCCCGCCAGCCAGCGGGGCCAGGGGCAAGGCTGATGGCTGCGAGGGGCCGAGGACCCCCTCGGTTCATGCTGCAGATCTGCCCCCCACCTGCTCCAGGCTGATGCTCTGTGGCCTTGGGGGGTGGGGGGGGGGCGCTGGGTTGAAAGGCTCACTCCCTGACCTGGGGCTGTCTTCCAGGGTGACGATGGTAGTTACAAAGCCGAGCTCCCTACGGTGGGCGGAGAAGCGCACCCCCCGGGGTGCAATGGGGGTCCACAGCCTCCTCCCCAGAGCAGGGTCCTCCTGCCCGGCGTCCTGTCCGTTTTCCCTGGCCTCTGCTCGACCTTCCAGGTGTCTCCGCTGTCTTCCGCTCCAGCGTCCCCGCTCTCCCCGCGGCAGGAGACACGGTCCCACCGCTGACGGCGTTCCCAGCCACTGGGGGAGCTGGGGAGCTCGGACGGTTTCAGAGCTGAGACAGGACCGTTCGAGGGGCCGACCCTGTGAATCTCAGGGTGTCCTTGACTTTTCGGGTTCTTTGCTTTCGCTGAGTGCCGACATTTCCAAGCCTGGGAGCCCTGCTCTCCAGAGCTGCCGACTCTGGGGCCAAGGCCAGCTGGCTGGGTCGGCGGCGGGACCTGTGTGACCGAGGCCGAGGATTCAGGCAGAACTGGAGGGGCGCCGGGTGGGGGTGGGGAAGCAAGATGTCCAGGAACCACCCTGAGGGAGAAGGATGGGGGAGGGCAGGACGGGGACTGACCAGCCTGGGACAGAACTCTGACACCCCCGGGACCTGGCTGTGCACAGGCGTCTGGCTGGGTGACCTGGGAGGGGCACCCCCACCCTGGCTGGAGCCAGCAGTGGGATCCAGGTGCCAGCACTCCCTCGCCCCCTGCCCTTCTTTGGGAGCACACCCTGTTGCCCGCTGAGCACTGGGGCCTGGAGCCACTCAGGGCAAGGTGGCCTGGGGCTGGTGGGGCCCCCTGTGAGGACAGCTGCCCCTTCTCCTGGTTATGGCCCCTCGGGGGAGCGGCCACCGAAAGTCTCCATGTTGGATTTTGCCATTTCGATTTTGTGAGCTGGCCTGTCTTGTCGCCAGCCGGATGGAGGCCACAGGGGCGGACAGAGTCCCTGCAGCATGGCCCGCCCCTCACGCGGCCTTTCCCACTGCCTGCGGCTATTCCCGTCCCAGTGCCTGGGCTCCAGGCTAAAAATACCGGCCGAGTGGCCTGTGAGAAAGCGGCCCCAGGATGCTCCGGTGTCCGGCGCTGTCCCGGGGTCCCTGCTGCCGCCGGGTGGGGGGCAGTGCCCACTGGAGCGGCCTGGGGCCGCTCTGCCTGCGCTGGGGGGCTGCCTGTCCATTTCAGAACCCACTGTGGCTGACTGGCTGCGGGCTGCTGGTCTCCCGGGAGGCCACGCTCGGAGAGGGAAAGCCCGTTCCCTGAGGTCGCAGTGCCCTCTGCCAGGGCCCCCCCCCCAGGCAGCCCCTCTCTGCGGGTGGCCTGGCCCTGCTCGCCCCACCCCAGAGCGGTCTGCAGGCAGCAAGTGGCCTCTGGCTTCTGAGACCAGCTCCCCCCTCAGACCCCGAGAAGGAGACGGGGGATTGTCTTCCTTCGTGTCACGTGCCGGCCCCACGAGCTGTGGGGCGGGGAGGGCAAGCCCGCTCAGCCCCACTGTGGGGATGTGAACACCGAGTTCGGGAGGGTCAGCCCGAGGTCAGAGCTGGGAGGGGCTGGGTGGGCGGCGCCCTGGGCCCCCCGCCTGGCCCCTGCACCAGCCCTTCGTGCCGCCTGTGCCCCCCACCGGCTGGTGACAGAGGGCCCTGTGCTCTCAGAACACAATGGGTCACCACACAGGTTCGCATGGTTAGCGGCACAGTCCCGGGGGCCAGGCCCTGATGGGGAAGCAAGGCGGTAGCCCCGACAGGCCACACAGTGTGTTACGGTGACGGGTCCCCTTGGCCGGGGTCATTGACTGCCTTTGCCTGGGCAACGGTGGGGGCCCAGACAACGCTGGGACAGCTCTGCCAGGGCCGTGGGCCCTTCCGAAGGGCTGAACGAAAGCCCTGCGCCAAGCCCTCCTGCTGCCATGGGTGCTGCCCTGCTCGCTGAGGAGGGAGGCTTCCCAGTGTGGCCTGTGGCCGCCCAGAGGTCCAGGAGTCAAGACGGCTCCAGTGCCTGATGCCGGGAACCTTGGGGTCAGTCACCTCTCAGAGTCTCACTGTGTTCCGCCCCCAGCCCCTCCCACAGGGCCTGGGCCAGTCCTGGCACACAAGACAGGTGCTTGGGGACCGGGATTGGCTATGCTGAGGAGTCCCCAGGGTCTGGGCCCCTGGTCCTTGGTGCAGGGTCAGGGGGACCAAAGGACTTCCCAGGAGGGGACACTCTGGCTGCCGGGACCAGGCCAGGCCCAGACAGGGGTGGGGGGGCTGGTGCTTCAAGCCCACAGTGGCAGGACAGGGGCCAGGAAGATGGGAACCGCTCGCCTTGGGCTTGGAAGGGGCTGGAGCCCTGGCCTGGCATGTGGTCTCCATGTCCATGCCTCAGCTTCCCCCTCTGTAGAATGTTGATGTCCAAGGTGCGTGTGTCTTGACCTTCACAGGGCCTGGGAAGGTGAGGCCGGAGAGGCACGCTGGTCATTGGGACCTCAGAGGATGGAGGGGAGGCAGTGGAGGGGGCTTCTGGCTCCTCCTGGGACATGTGGGCCCCCTGAGCGCACCTGGGGGGGCGTCGTGCTGTGACCCAGGGGTGGTAGGACCCCAGGAAGACACTGCGCTCGGGGCCAGCGGGCGCAGATGACACACAGGATGGGCTGAGAACATCTGGGCTGGAGGCCGGAGCCCATGTCCAGTCAGCCCTCCACCCGGCCTGCCCCGCGCAGCTTCAGAAAGTCACGTCTCATTGCACAGATGGGAAGAGGGGGTGCCGAGGGGGTGAGCGGGGTCACGGAGGGATGGGCCCCCTGTGCCCACCAGTGGCTCTGAGGCTCCCGGCCCCGAGGCCTGAGCCTCTCACGGGCCCCCTCTCTGTCTGCTGGCACCGTCCCAGTGACTCCCAGGGCTCCTGCCGGGTCCTTCTCTCCAGCCCCCTGCTTGCCTCCTCCCCCCCCCCCTCTCCTCTGCCCAGCTCCAAGGGCCGCACCCAGCCCTCGGGGACACCACGCTCAGCCTCCAGCATTCCTGCCCTGTTTTCATTTAGGGGACGTCCCCCAAAATACCCGGTCTGCTGGAGGCGGCGGCAGCCTCGGGGCCCCTGGGAACGGACTTGAAAGCCTTGGCTTGGCTCGGACCTCCAGCGCCGCCGGGCCCGCGGCTGGCGAGGGTGTTCCTGGGGCAGAGGCTGTGGGGAGCGGAGGCGGCAGGGCAGGGCCAGGGCCCACCAGTGTGGGTCTCAGGTTAGACGGAAGGGGACGCGGCCGCTGCCAAGAGAAGACCTCAGGAATGTGGTGGGCAGTGCTGACACGCACTTTCCTGCTGCCAGGCTCCCATCCCATGGGGACGGCGGGCAGGGCTGGGAGCCCGGGCCAGGGGACACAGCTGGCAGAGGTCCTGGGGCGGGCCGGCGTGAGGAGCCCTGCCTCGCAGCCCCAGCCTCCCTCCCATCAGGGGAGGGTTGTCCAGCCCCGCGGACGGCTACAGCAGCCGCACCTTTGGCCCCTGCAGACTCGTCTCGGGAAGCCTCCCCAGGGTGTCCCAGGAAGGACCCCAGGGCCCCGAAAGTCCCACCAGGCCTTCAGGCTACCCCCAGTCACAGGTCCCAGAGCCGTGGAGGTCAAGGGGCTGCTGAGCAGTGTCACCGTCTGGTCCCAGAAGGGCGGCCCAAGTGCAGGCGGCACCTGCAGACTGAGGCTGACCCGGCGGGCAGAGGGACATTGCTTGGAGGGCCAGGGTGGAGGCAGAGGTGGGGTCCACACAGGGTACCCCAGTGCCCTCCCCCTCCCCCACTGGCACCCAGCTGCCAGCCCAACTCCTGGCTCTGAGAGGGTCCGAGTAGCGGGGGCACGTGTGCCGCTTTGGGCGGGATTTGTGTCCAAACTGCGCCACCCCCGAAGTTACCAGGGATGTGGGTCACCTTCTTGGCATTGGGCAGAGATGACCGGCCGTCCTCGTAGGAGCCACACCTGGAGGGAGAGTCTGGACCCCAGCCTGTGCACCCAAGGGCTGCGTCCCTTGGGGCAGAGCTCTCCCTCTCTCCAGGCCTCAGTTTCCCCCTCTGAACTGTGGGGGGAATATTGCCGTCCCGTCTGCCTGTGTAGCTGAGAAGGTGGTCTCAGGTGGGAGGTCATGTCCTCTTGGCCCCCCCAGGCAGGAATGCCTGGAAGCCCTCTGTCAGAGATGCCCACTCGCCCCTCCTGGCGAGTTCCCCCATGCAGCTAAGGTGACAGGTACAGGACCCGTCCCCGCAGGCTGGTCCGGGAACGCCCTGGCCGACTTCAGGAAGCAGAGAGGGGGACCCTGTGGGCACCTGTGACCCGCTCATAGACAGTGTGCTTGCCTCCTGACCTCAAATATTGGCTCTGGCAGGCAGAGGGGTCAGTGTGTGAGCAGGGCCGAGGGCGCCGGCCAGTCTGCTGCTGAGTCACCCGGCGGAGGTGCTGCAGGGCCAGCCCCCTGCCCCCATGCTCCTGGTGCAGCAGGGGGTACCTCTGCATCAGGCCAGATTCTGCCACAAACGCTGTCCTCCTCCCTGCCCCTGCCGCCCACAGCCCCTTCTGCTGGTCCCTGCTCATCAGCAGGCACCTGGGGCGAGGCGCGGAGCCTCCCCTGGCTACCCTGGTGTCTGGGATAAATATTTGTCCAGTGAGTGTTGTTGAAGTCCAGCGGGGTCAGCGGCGTCGCCAGCCCCAGCCCCGAGAACTCCCACGCCCTGGCTCATTCATTCTCCGGTCTAGCTAACCTTGAAGGGGGAGGGTGCCGAGCCGTGGGACCTTCCAGTTGGGTCTGAGTCCCGGATTCCCGGTGGCATCACGGTCTGTGTGCCCTTGGGGGAAGCCTTTCGCCTCTGGTCTGTTTCCGTCTTGTGACCCGGGTGTTGTACCACCTGTTTGCTGGGAGGTCAGTGGGATCCAGAGTCTGGAAGGAGCAGTTCCTGGCTCAGGACACCTGCTTGCGAACGCTCCTCTGCGGCCCCCACCCCGTGCCCCACACATGGCCCAGGACAAGAGGGTGTCAGGGACTTGGACTCTTTCTCAAGTCACTCCTGGCCAGATAGGACAGAGCAGGTGTGTCCACAAATCATAAATCATGTGCAGTAGGGGGTGCTTCACACTCGGTGCCTCCCGGCTCTGTGGAGGCCTCCACGGAGGAGGTGTCCCAGAGGTGGCCCTGTGTCTAGGGGTTGACCCAGCAGGTCAGGGACCACGAAAGCACAGACAGAGGCCACAGGAGTCCTGGGACCTGCTGCCGCTCACGGCCCCCACACCAGTGCTCCCCCAAAGGGCCCCTGAAGCGACGGGGGCCGATAGCACGCAGGCCCGGCCTGCCCGGCCCGGAGCACGCACACGCCCCTCAGCCTCACACCGTTCTGTGCCGAGGACGCCGCTGGAAAGCACCTTTGGCAAACATGCTTGGCAGGCAGGCGACAGCTGAAGTCCGCAGCAACTTGGCTTCACCTGGGAAGATAGCCAGACTGTTTTTATGTTTTAATCTATTGACTCATTAATACATTGTTTGATTGGTTGGTTTGTTCATTCGTTCCCGAAGTGTATGCAGAAAGCAAAACACTTCTGGGGGTTCAGAAGTAGGTGCTGGGGTCTGGGCCCAAGGGAGGCTGCTGGTGCAGTGGCCTTGGGCCCGTCCCGTCCCTTCTCAGAGCCTCAGGTCCCCAGCTGGCCCTGCGCTGCCTGGGGGCTGCACAGCCCTGACCCTCTGCTCCCACCTACAAGGCTGTAGGACACAGGCTGCACCCTGGAGGAGCCACACCCTCTCGAAGCCAGGGCAGCGACGTGGTCTATGCAGGCATGGAGGTCCCCACTGTCCCTCTCGCGGCGGGTTTGGGGACTGAAGCCCCGGAAGAAGCTGTGAATTTGTGCCCGGTGCCTGTGGGCCCTTCCCAGCACTGTGCTCGGGCGAGGCTGCCTTGCCATCCGCAGCAGAGAGGGACTCTTGCTTTCTCCAGCTGCAGAGGCCGGCGCCCCTCGGCCGTGTGGACGCCGCTCTGCGCTTCCCCAAGGAGCCCCCGTGGCCTCATTTGAAGAAACAATGGCCCTCAATCCATGTTAATGACCCTCCAGGACCCGCTTGGGGCCTTTGTCCCTGGCGTGCACCGGCCGCAATCAGCGGGGCTTCGGGGGCTCTGGCCTAATTTGGAGGGACAGGTTTTATCATCACTCCGGATTCGGGTGGTCTGAACTGACAGGCCCACGACCCTCTGTATAGAAGGGCCACGTCAGAGATGGACTCGCCCAAACGGTCTACCCTGGAGGTCTGGGGAAGAAAGAGGGGGAGGTGGCGGTGATGGGGACCCTCGGGGTGAAGATCAGGTCAGGGCCACCCGGCCTGGCAGGCCTAGGGGAGGAAGGCGCTATTGATTAGATCAGCGTGCGGTGAGGAGGGAGGACACAGACCCCCCTGCCCGGGCACGTGCTCCCACCGCCCACCAGCAGGCGTCGGATGCACCAGGGCCAGGGCCTGGCTTCCGGGAGGGGACAGGAGGGCGGAGGGGCAGGGGCGGGGCGCTCCCCTCCTGGGGGAGGGAGGCGGCAATGTTGGGTCGGCCCTGTCTGACATTGCCGAGCAGCCTCTGGCATCGTGGCCACGGCATTGGGCACCTGGCAGGCACCGGGCATGGGACGGGGGTCCCCTTGTTTATGTGACCCGGGACTCAGGCGGAGGCAGGTCCGCTGTCCTGCATTCTAGGTCAGCAGGCTTGCCTGAGGCCACAGGGCTGGTGACCATTGGGCTGAAGAGAACATTCCACGGCCCAGGCCCTGAGTCCTGCAGCCTGGCCTGCCCAGGAGCCCTCCGCCACCGGCCCTGCGCCCTGGGCAGGAGGCTGCATGCGTGCCCGGGGCCCACTTCCCCAGGAGTAGGGCCTGGAGGGAGGGTTTGAGCCCCGTTCTGACTGAGCACTGAATTCGTGTGTGCCCCCAGAGCCACACGGGGAAGCCCTAGCCTCCCGTGGGACAGCAGCAGGAGGCGAAGCCTCTGGGGTGATTGGCCCCAGCCGGGAGGGCGGGGCCCCCGTGACTCAACCCACCACGGGGTCAGTGCCCCCGAGGGAGACCCGAGAGAGCTCGCTGCTGCTTCCCTCTCTGCGCCGTGTGACAGCGCGACGAGAGGACTGCCTGCCAGCTAGGGAGCGGACCCTCCCAGACGCAGGTCTGCTGGAACCTTCATCTTGAACTTCCAGCCTCCAGAACCAGAGAAACCGTGCTTGCCGTGTGAGCTGCCTGCCTGTGGTGCTCCGGGGCAGCGCCCGCCGGCCCAGACCACGGCCCCTCCTCCTCTGGGGGCTGCCTGCCCCTGGGACCCTGCTCTCTGTGGGCCCCCGGACGCCCCAAACGGGGTTCACCCTACGGCCCAGCCCTGCCCCAATGGGCCAGAAGCCCGCACTCTGCCCCACGTGCTGTGGGAAGAAGTATGAAGCCACGCAGCAAACGGCTTGGAATCCGGCAGGCAAGCGCCGGAGGCCATGGGCACTGCTTCACAGCTTCACCCTGATCTCCCCGCTGGCTTTCAGACAAACTCTGGGTCCTCTCAGAGGTGCAGAGGCTTCCTGTCACCCTGCCCTGGGCCAGGCCCCCTCCTCCGCCTCCTCCCAACCCCTGCCCCGGCACACGCGCCTGCTTGGCCTCCCCCTCCGTGTGGGCCCCGCATTCTCCGGCCCTGCTTCTCTGCCTCATGCCCGCAGCAGAGGCCGAGGGTCCCCTCACCCGGGAGGCCTTCCACACTGGGGCTCCCCCTTTGTACCTGCGTCCCGACCCTGCCGTCCGTCCCTCTGCACCCACCTGTGGACAGACACATGCCAGCTCCTCCCTGGAGCTGCAGTGCTGGCCGGGGCGCCTCGGGGATATGTGAACGGGACCCGACCCCTTCTTTGGGGCACCGGCCCCTTCTGTCTCACTTTCAAACTGAAACAGGACAACAGCCAACAGAACAATAGTTGTCCAGTGGGAATGAATCAGAATTATACCTATTTTTTGTCAGACAAGCAAAAAAATACATGTTCTGGTGTGCTGCAGAGGTTTAGGAGTTAGTGTTCACGCCCCGAGGTGACAAAGGCTGGAAATTGCCGCTCTGGACGATGACCTCTTGGCGGTCCGCCGGTGGTCTTCTTGCCCTTCTCACCCCCAGGGCCTAGAACAGCCTCAGCCACACAGGACCCCCTCCCCAGTTTGGGGAATGGAAGGACGCAGGAGGTGAGTGGGCAGCCCCGCCTGTTCCCACGGTTTCTGACGGAGACCGGAGGCCCTCTTCACAAGCATGGTCAGCCTGAGTCTGCCCAATACCCCCGCCCCCACCTGCTTCCAGTCCCAAGCTGCGGGGTCCCAGAGGGGGAGAAAGGGATCCCCACCCACAGTCACGGTTGGAGATGCGCTGTGCCCCCACCCCGATAGTGGCCAAGGGCGATTTCACCGCTTTAATTTAGTTCCTTCCAATTAACTTTAGTTTGTGCAGTTCAGTTTGGTTCAGCCTCCTCCAGGACAGCGGGCTGGCCTGCACCCAGGGGCGGGCCTGGGGGCTGTGGGGTGCAGAGGCAGTGCACCTCCAGTTTGCCTCCGGGGTCCTGGGGGCCACAGGAGAGCGGGCACCGGCTGGGGGCTGAGCTGCCAGCCCTGGGCTCCCTTCCGGTGGCGTGTCTTCCCGGCGTGCAGTTGGCCGTCCTCCCTGGTGTTCCTGTGGGTCCCCTGGTGAAAGCAGACACAGTGCCACCTGGCCTTGTCTCTCTCCTTGTCTGTCCCCACCTCTGGACTAGGAGCCACCTCGACCGGGTCCCCCGCCCTGCATCCTGGGCCTGGCGAGGTCCCTGCGGAGACCCTGGGAGTGAGGAAGGGACACTGGGAGGTGGAGATGTGCAGCTGTCTGCGGTTGGCCATGAGGGTGGGCTCAGCGTGGCAGCTCTCTGGCTTGGCTGGCTCCCTCCTAGGCCCCCAGCAGCGGCGGCTCAGGTGGAGGCTTTGCTGATCTCGCCTGGAGCCTGTCCCATCCTCGGAACTCAGCTGGGACCTCTGGGCCAGCCTGGCCCTTCCCCTGAGTCCCTCATTGTCCCGCAGGGGCCGGGCCGTGCTGGGCTTATGGTCGGGCTCTGGGCTGGGGGCATGGAGGCCTGGGCTCAGAGCTGGCACTCTGCCACTTGGGTCGACGTAAGCCGAAGGTGGGTCCAGATTCGGGGGGACAGGAAGACCCACTCCTTCTTGATGGAGACGCTGCAAGGCCCCATCACACGCAGGAAGTGCAGACGGGCGGATGCTCGCCTTCGGTTTGCCCCAGGAGCAACCAGAATTGCCGGAAGACGGTGCCAGTGTGGAGGAGCCCCCCGTCCCCACACTGCCTCTGTGCTGTCCTGCCTGGGCGTGCCCTCGGGGACCCATCTGCACCCTGGCTGTCGTGGGCAGGGACGAAGCCCTGACAGTGCCTGTCCTGGTGCCGAGGCTCGGGCCCTGCCGTGGTCAGAGGCCATGCCGTGGAGAACCAGGTCCCCGGGGAGAGGGCGTACCCCGGGGCACGGTGAGTCCTCAGGGGACAGACCCCTCTTCTTGGGCCTTGCTGTGGCCTGGCAGACTGCCAGACCGGCCTCGCTCCTCCTCTGGGATGAGGGACAGCAAGCGGCGGTCACAGGGATGAGCGTGTGCAGCTCCGAGGCGAGTCCCGGCTCAGCTCTGGTCCTGCCACCGAGAGGGCCGGTTAGGACGGGGAGACCGGGCCTGCCCTCCACAGCCTGCCGCTGCTGGGGTGTGAGGCTCTCGAGGGTGGCCACCGGCCTGGCCAGGGCCTTGGTCTCCCCACGTCGACCACAGGGTGGTCTGGCACGAGGGGCTGAGAGGCCCAGGGCACCAGGAGCCCCGAGGAGCACTGGTGACACGCGGGCGGCAGAAGAACAAACGTCCACGCCGTTAGGGAGTGGCGGCTCTGGCAGAGCACCGGACATGGGGGCAGGGCTGGGACTCCGAGGGCTCGGGAGCGAGAGCCAGTCCCAGGACTCCGCTGAGATCGGGGCGGTGGGGACCACACGGTCACCCAGGGCCAGCACCCAGAGGAGCTCTGTGCCAGGTTCAACGCCACATTGTCCTGTCCAAAATGATTCCTTTTGTTTGAACTGGATTCTGCCTTGCCATTTGGCACGGGGGTCCCCACTCACGAAGCAGTCCTGCTCGTGAGCGTGGCATCGAGGGGGCCCACGCTGCTGGCAGATGCCCCCTCCCTGAGCCCCAGGAGGGGCGGGCAGTAGCGGCCCCTGCCCCACTGGCTGAAGCGGTGGGCAGAGTGGGAGTGAGTGAATGTGGGAGGGGGAGAGTGAGTGAATGGACGACTGGGTGGATGAGTAACAGAATGCACTTCGCTGGATTTGACTTTGCTAACAGGACACTTGTGAGTAATGAAAACTCTGTGAGCCCTGGCAGGTGTGGCTCAGCTAGTTGGAGCATTGTCCCGTAAACCTAAAAGTTGTGGGTTCAGTTCCCAGTCAGGGCACACGCCTGGGTTGTGGGCCAGGTCCCCAGTTGGGCCGAGTATGAGACACTGATGTTTCTCTCTCTCTCTTCCCTGCTCTAAAATCAATAAGCATGTCCTCAGGTGAGGATAATAATAATAATAATAATAATAATAATAATAATAAAGTTAAATAAAAGCCTCGGCAGTTCCGACCGGTGGGAGCTGCAGCTTCTCGGTCCTGGGCACGGCTGGGCAGGGCGCTCCCCCATTGCCCACAGTGCCTAAGGAGACCCCCGGACTCCTCTCCGGCTCCCCCACCTGCCCCGTGCCCTGGTGCCCCCCCTGCCTGAGCCCTCCCACCCCCACTGCCCTCCCCCCTGTAAGCCGACATGGGAAGAGGGGATGGCCACCAGGCCGGCCGGCCGCACAGTGGGCTGGTCCCCGTGGGCCAGGTGGCGTGGTGGCTGCCCGGCGGGCGCAAGCAGCTTTCATCCCGGGCCGAGGGGCCTGAGAAAGCGTGGGGGCGGCTTTATCCAGGCCAGAGTCCCAAGCGGCCTCCTGGAAAGTATTGAAGGGGCGTCATTCAGGCTGACACGTCCCGTCTCCCTCGGGGCAGACAATGAGGAAGATCCAGCTAGGATGTGGCGCTGGCCTTGTGCGCGGCTGAAGGCCCTTTGAGGAGAGTGTAACGGATGACAATGGAGCACTTTGTCGCGGTCGAGGGCGCCGGGGATGGGGCCGCAGTGGCGGCTTCATCATTACTTATGATGAGAGGAGATTTAGGGCCTGCTTTCTTCCTCTGTCAGGGAGAACAATGTCGGGGGGGAGCGGAGGTTTCCCATTATAAATCACCATAAGCCCCGTGGAAATCCTCCCCACCCCGGGGGTGCGAGTGGGCAGGCGCAGTGCTGGGGCCCCACACCCGCGGCCGTCTCGGGCACCCCGACGGCAGGCGGGCGGGTGGGCGCGGGGCGCTCCCGGGGAGGGGGCCCCCGCCCGTGGGAATCGAGGCTCCGGAGAGGCTCTGAACCCTACCCCGAAAAGCGGGCACCTGTCACGAAGAATGACAAAGGCAAGGCCAGCCCACCCCTCCAATTAAAGAGAGAGGCGCAGAGACACAGGGGAGCTTGGTGCCCTGTCCCGGGGCCCCGAGCAGCTGGGGGCAGGTCTAAGAACAGGCCGTGTCTGGCTCAGCGTGTCTGAAGTGGTGCAAGGGTGCAGGCCTGCTGGCTTTCGCCTGGGTCTGCCTTTTATGACAAGAGAAAACTGAGGTTCAGAGAGGGGGAGACAGCTGCTCAGGGTCACACAGCAGTTTGGTGGGGGCCTCGGGCCCCTGGCACCCAAATCCTCACCCACAGGCTGGTGAGCCCAACCCTTGCTCAAGGGCCATCGGTGCCGGAAATGCCGAGGCATCCCTAGCGGCACCCCTCTCTCCCCCTGTGCACGTGCTCGTGGCCTGGCCTGGGGAGCAGGGTCAGTGTTTCTGCTCACACTCCATCTGCTGGAGGCACCCTCACCTGCCGTCCACGACAAGGAGTGGCAGGCCGACCCAGAACCGGGGGCTCTGGAACCCTGGACCGACGGCGGCTCCCTCAGCAGGATCAAAGACAGCCCTTTTGCCAAAGGACACAACTCTCTGGGTTCTAGAGAGGTAACTGGGTATGACTGGCATCTTCTGCATGGTCCTCCCGTGGGGACTGGGTGGTGCCCTGGTCTCAGACCCACACACCACAGGCACACTCCCCCTGAAGGAGGCAGAGGACTGACCGCCCAGGCCGAGCGCTGCAGCACCCATGTCTCGGCTCGGGTCTGGTTCTGACGCCAAGTGAGCCGAGAAAAGGTTCTGGAATTCAGGGCTTTTCGAAGTTCAGAATTTGGGTCAGCGATGTGGGTCTGCATTGCTGTCAGCACGGCGACCTTTTACCTGAGGCTGACCCCGCCCTTCTGTGCCGCACTTTGTCACCCCCTGTGTCCTCTGCCCCTCAGTCACCCGCCCACATGCAGGGCGGCGGCTCTGCAGTCCCTGCCCTCATTCCTGGTGATCTGATGGGAAGTAAAACCAGCCTCTGCCGACGGCCACCCTGCCGTCCTGCTCGAGCCCCATCGCCCCCCTACACAGGGCAGGTGAGAACGGTGCCCGCCGGCCTTGCAGGGCTGTGGCAGGGATCCAGCAAGGTCTGCCCTTGGACTTGGTGGGGCGCCGGCCTGGGCCGCTCAGCGACGTGGTTATGGTTCCTGCTGTTGCGGACAGCGGGTGCTCTCGGCGGATCAGCTCATGAGCCAGATGAGCCTTCTGCAGCCCTCCCCTGGTCTGAGGCTGCTTCGAGGGCACCCCAACTTCCTTCCCAGCACCATCTCCCTCCTCCCCCTCTCCCTCCTCCTGCACCCCGGGCTCTAGTCACCCCGAAGTTCTCCGTGCTCGTCCCTGGTCCGTGATTTCTGCCTCCAGAGATCACAGGGGTTTGCGCGTATGTTGCCCATCTGTGCTGGTTTTAGAGGGAGGGAAGGAGAGAGAGAAAACACCCACGTGCAAGAGAAGCATCCATCAGCTGCCTCCCGTGCATGCCTGGACCAGGGATCGAATGCACCTGGACCGGGGATCGAACCCACGACTCTAGTTATGGGATGATGTTCCAACCAACTGAGCCACTCCAGCCAGGGTGTCTCGATGTTTTTCAAGCATGTAAAAGTTAAAAATAAAACTTTCAATCATTGGAAGTTATTTAAGAACCAATCTCAGCTCCCAGCTGCGCAGGAAGACAGCTGATTTGATCAGTGGGCTGTGGTGCGTTAGCCAGCCTGGATTTAGAATAAAATACACTTTTCTCTTAGTGCTTGAGAAAAAAAAAAGCCGTTTTTGAAATCTTTGGAAAACCATCACCTACGTACGCTCTCCTTGTTGTTGGCATTTGTTTTTGTTTGTTTGTTTTTGCTGATGAGGAGGCTGAGTCTTTTCCGAGGCGGCCTCTGGGGCTGGAACCAGGGGGCGAGTTTCTCCTGCTGCGTCCAGGCGAGGGTCGCGTGTCCCTGGGGCGACCTGAAGAGAGGGGTCTGCGCAGCCCTCCATGGCCACCCGCCCCTCGGCCATCGCTGAAGCCTGTCTGGAGGCCAAGCGTCCAGAAGCTGCCCCCACCGTCGCTGCCTGAGCAGGGGACACTTTTTGTTAGTTTCCACCCACTAACTGGGAAAGCCTGGGGGCTGTTTGTAACTGCAGCAAAGCGCTGGCTGTTCGGCGTGACTATTTCTTACTATTTTGGTTTTTTTTTCTCTCGTCAATTTTTGTTCCTTGTCATTTCCTATTGATTCATAGTAGTTTTTTCCTTACTCGTTTTTCAGGGTTGTTGCTGGGTGGCAAATATCAACCCTTCTAACGACGTGATTATTTTGCCTCCGGCTGGAAATCTCCTGCAAAGGCGATTGGGCCTCGTGTTGAAGTGTCGTCGGGAAGTGGCACAGGTGCAACGGGTCCCCAACCTGGATTGTCACGTCACTTTTCACGTCCCACCTGCAACATCACACCAGTGGAGCGCTAGCCAGTCTGGCCCGAGCTCGGGTGCCTGCGGGTTCCCAGTACTCGGCCTCGGAACGCCCGCCAGCAACTTTGGCATTCAGAGCTGTACCTGCCAGGCCCTGAGATTTCTTTCATAAAGGAGTGGGGAAAAAACCTGGCTTTTGCCGGAATGATGACAGCCCCTTTTGTTCACAAGTGTGTTGGGGAAGCAGATCCGTGAGACCAGTTCCTGAAAACAGTAGATCTGGGAAACGGGGTTTCGTGGCCAGAGAGTTTGGGGAAACCCGCGTGGGACTTTGGGAACGTGCCGCGGTCGGTCAGCATCACTGGCCCTGGGTCGGGGGACCAGCTGAGGTTTGCTGCCCGGCGTTCCTCAACCACTTTGCCCATGGGGCACCTCCCCCTGGAATTCCATGAAATCCATACGGTGTGGAGCAGGACCTTTGAGAAAAGCTAATCCAGGGAGCAAAACTGAGGTCCCATCACCTGTGGTACTGAGGCTTGGTGCAGAGTCCAAATTATTTTTAGAGGACCCCCTAGCTCTTGGTTAAGCCTCATTCCAAGGTGGGTGGCCTTTCCTACAGCACCACTGCTTATGGGGGTGCCCTCCCTTCCTGTTATTCCCTCGGAACTGGGCTCCTCAGGGTGCCACCCCGTTCTCCGATACGGGACACTTGCCAAACTGCCAGCCCTGAGCTTTGCACAGAAGACAGGGAACCCAGCTCCCCTGGGGCCCGGCCTCAAACCTGGCTGCACGCTGGGATCACCTGGGAACCTACGAATCTTCTCCTGCCCGGGCCGCACCCAGAGCAGATTAGATCAGATCTGGGGCCACAGCCAGGGCCGGGGTCTGTGCAGACTCCCAGGCGATGCCAGCGTGGGGCCAAGTGCGAGCGCCAGGTTCCCTGGCGGCGTTTCCCGCCCACTCGCCGCCCACCTGCTCCCTCAGGGAAGGGGGCGGGGGCTCTGCTGAACCTTGTGGGTATGGGGAGCTGTGAAGTTTGGATTCAGCTATGCCCCACGCCTGGCCACCAGACAGCTATGTGCCTGCGTGCCCAGGTTCACCCTTGCAGAGGGTCTGAGCCATACTCCTGTCCCCGGGGCACTTCGAGTTAACTCGAGAGGCCCTGCTCCGTTTCTGCAGGGAGGAGGTCACCCAGCTGCTGTGCGTGTGGGCAACATCGAGACCATCTGCGTAAGAGATTCCTCTTCCTTTTCAGAATTAGCGTCTCCCAGCATCTCCCGGCAGCTTGTTTGTTTCATCCCGTGTGCCTTATGAATTGGAGGGTGAATGTGTTTTCCTTTTTGCATTGGCTGCCAGGGAACTCAGACCCAAATCTGCTGCCGCTTCAAACAGCACGGAGGACCTTATGGCGTATCTCTTGATCCCTACCTTACTTCTGCTTTGTCTTCTGTTCCCCCTTTTGCTTTCCTCACCCCCCCAAAATCCGTGGTATAGTGTGTGTTATGTAAGGCACCGCAAACCCTTTTTTAATGACAAAGTGGGGACGTGGAAGTTCCCAGAAGTGAGAGAGAGACAGAGGCTCCTTTCCTCTCGTTGACTGCTAGTGCAGAGCTGTTGCCTCCTCCCTCTCTAGCCCCGCCGCCCGCCGCACGCAGGGCCAGCCACTCCCCCGATTTCCATGGAGCCACATTCCCTGCTGGCCCTGGCGTGGCCTCTGCACCCCCCGCGTCCCCCGCCCATGGCAGACTCTGCCCTCGGGCTTGGCACTGCTCCCCAACTCAGGGCGGGCCTCTGCCTCTCCCGGGAACCTGGCTGCTCACCATAGACTTCCTGGGTCGCAGGGACGATGGCATTGGGCGGCTCTGTGGCCCCTTGTCCACACAGCGTTCTCCTACCGGAGCCCACGAGGTCCTGAACTGCAGCCCCTCACTGCTGTTTCCTACCACGTGCTCAGGGCCTGGCCCTGAGGAGCCCGGGGCTGTCTGCAGGCCTGCACCTGGCCCCAGGGTCCCCGGGACACTGCATCCCCCGAAGTCCCATGATGTCCTGCAGTGGAGTCAGGGCACAGTCGTGCTCAAGTGCTGGAGGCCGACCTGGGCGGTCTGGGTGCTGTGGCGTGGAAGGGCTCTGGGGGGCACAGGTCACCACCATGTCCACAACGCTGCCAAGAGGGCATCTCAGGCACGGTTAGGAGGGCCTGTCCCCTATGAGCTGTGTGACTCTGGGCAACTCCTCCCCGCCCCTGCCCTGAGCCTTCCTTTTCTCAGAAGCAGGATGGGAAGGAGTGAGACTGGTGCAGAAGGCACAGGACTGGAAGTGGCACCCGGGAGACTGTGGCGTCTGTTGTTCTGAGGGGTTCCCTTGGGGCTGAAGCCCCTCCTCTGCCTCTTCGAAGCAGCGGTGGTGCCGAGGCCCTTGGGCGTGTCTGCACCCGGGACAGGGAGCCCTGGAGGTGACAGAGGATGAGACACGGGCTGTGGAAGCAGAGCCCTGCTGTGTGCAGTGTGAGCTGAGGATTCCTGCCTCGGTTTCCCCACCCACCCGTTCTCAGGTGCAGCCTTGCAGGGCGGCAGGGCGGAGGCTGGGTGGTCAGGGGATGCTCCGGGTACCGTCTGTACCCCACTGCCGCCAACCCTCCACGGCTGGGGTGGGGGCCTGCTCTGGGTCTCTGACCTCACCCTCCCAAGCTCCTGTCCTGCTCCCCCTTGGTCAGTGGGTTCCTGAGATCCCCCCGCCTGACTTCTGCGTGCTGGAGGACCCCGGCGGCCAGCCTGGGGGTCCTGGAACCTCGGCAACCACAGGGGACCCCTTTCCTCGGCGCCCACTGGAGATGGGGCTGGCCGGCCCTGCCCTGTCAGCTGGCTCCAGAGGCTGTTGCCATGGAAACACAGACTGCTGTTCTAAACAACTAGATTACTCGTGGTTTCCCTGCCGAATGTCCCAGCTGAAGAGGCCAGAACGGTGGCTGGGAAGGGGTGGAGGCCGACAGCGGCCTCTGGGAGGGAGCCCCCTTCCAGGGCCCTCAGGCCTGCCTGGGCCTCTCCGCAGGGAAGTGACCCAAAGACACTGAGATTTTGGGAGAGGGAGGAAGGGTGTGTTTGGAAAAAATGTGCTGAGGTCATCAGCTTTGCTTCCAAAGGGCTTCTGTGGGAGGGTTCGGGGCCCACGAGCTCCTTTGGAGTGGCTGGGAGAGGCTCCCATCGGCCATGGCGCCAGGCCCAGTACTGCTGCTGGCATTCGTGCCCCACGCAGGACGCTACGGGGTGTGGCTGCTCTCGCCAGCCTGTCCAGCTCTGCCTCTGCTTGGCCAGCCGTGTGGCCCAGCACTCCCACGCCCCTCGGAGCCTCGGTTTGCTGATCTAAAAAGTAGGGCTGACCCTCCTTGCCCAGGTAGAGGCTGGTGGTTCTGCAAGCCAGGACAGCTGCCCCTAAAGGCATGAGAGATTATCCCAGGGGAGCCAGGCATTTTGGCATAAGGGGAACTGTGCCGTGCCCCCAGATCCAAGATATGCAGCTGTTTCGATTTGAAGTTCAGAAAGCAACCGGGACCAGGCTTACTATTGAGACCTGGACACCTTGCTCCAGAAAGAGGTCATTGCTCCACAGAGTCCGCCAAGGGCACGGCCCTTGGGATTGAGTCAAAGGCTGAATCTCATGGGCTCAGGGCACACACTGCCAGCTTGGGTGACTCCGTGGCCCCCGGCGCAGCCCGTGTGGCCACGGAGGGCTGGGGCTGTGGCCTGGCCAGACGCCACAGGCATTCCATTTGCATGAACACGGGTGGAGTGGCGGGTGGTGGACCGGCACGTGTAGAGGTGGGCTAAGGAGCTAGAGTTGTCACATCTCCTGGAAGATCTTCCTGTGGGAGGGAGGGCAGAGGCTTTTAAAGAGCAGGAGACTTGCCCTGGCTGGCTTGTCGCTGTTCTGTAAACAGAAAGGTCGCAGGTTCAATTCCCGGTCAGGCTACATGCCTGGGTTACAGGGTTGGTCCCCAGTCAGGGCGTGTGCAAGAGGCGACTGAGCGATGTTTCTTTCTCACATTGATGTTTTTTTCCCTCCTTTCCTCCCTTCCTCTCTTTCTAGAATTAATAAAAGAAAAAAAATAAAATAAAGATTAAAGCCAGGAGACTGACTACGTGTTCCAGGCGGGGATAGCCTATAGGACATCCAGGGCACCACACCCCAGCAGACATTACTAATTGAACACAGAACTCTTCGCTGCAGCGTCTAGACCCGCCTCCCAAAGGCGCTGGCCACCAGTTGCCAGCCAGGTTTACCAAACCTGTCCGCCACCCCCATGCCGACGCTGCATGAGGCCCCCCTCTACATCAGCACGCACAGGTGGCACCCAGCCTCCGGGGGGTGTGGCTGGCACCACCCTCGGGCGCCTGCAGTGACTGGCAGGTTTTCTACACTCTGACTGTCCCCGGGGGCTGGATGAGTGTCCCGCTGCCGTCCCAGCGAGCTGATTTGCCAATGACTCAGGGTAGGAGCCTGCAGATGGCCCAGGGAGTCCTGCAGGTTCTGACTCAGCAGGTTCGAGTGGAGCGAGGATCCCACCTATCTGGCTGGCTGCCCGGTGGCCACGTGGTGCCACTGGGTGGAAGGCCACGTGTGGGACCGCAAGGGCGCAGGTCATAGGAAGCAGAGGCAGAGAGGACGGGAGAGGAGGAACGTAAGGAAGCAGACCGGACGCCAGGCTGCAGTTTTGATTCGATCGAGCCGCTGGGTGACGTGTGTTCTTCCATCCTCAGCTGCACGAGGAGCCGTCTCTCTGCAGAGCTACGCTGCCCCGCCCTCACCTTTCCGGAAGGTGCTCAGCTTTGCTCCTTCTCTGCGTTCTCGGTAATAAAGGTGAAAGCAAAGAGAAACAAGACACACGGCAGAGGGATGATACAGGACGCTGCTGAGGCCAGAAGCTTCTTCTCTGAAACAAGCAACAAAACTGATTTTTTTTTTTTAAAGAGCAAGAACAAAACCACACATGTGAAGCATGAAAAAAGAGGGGCTATCACTACAGACCCTACAGACATTACAGGCAAAATATAGGACCATTAGGAGCAACTTGATGCCAAAAAAATTGATTGCTTGGATGCAGTTGAAAAGTTATTGAAAAAGTGTATCTCACCAGAACTGACACAAGAAGAAGCAGAAAGTCTGAAGAGCCCCACATCCGTGTGAAAAAATGGAATGTGTTATTACAACCCTTCCGCATTAGTTTCTTATTGCTGCCGTAGCAAACTGCCATCAATTTGCTGGCTTCAAACAACACAAATTCCTTCTCGTATTCTCCCGGAGGGCGCACGTGTAGCATCGAACTGTGGGCAGGTTGCTTCTCCAGGGTCAGGGGCCACTGTCTCCCCGTCTTGTTCAGTCTCTAGAGGTCACCTGCGTTCCTTGGCCCGGAGCCCCTTCCTTGGGTCCCCCCAACCTCTTGCTTTTATTATCATATTTCCCGCCAGTCACTGGGACCCCCCTGCCTCCTACCTCCAGGGCCCTTTGGATCGCACTGTCCTCACTTGGTTAATCCAGGATCAGCTTCCCGTTCTAAGATCTTTAACCTGAATCACACTTGCGAAGTGCCCTTGGCCGTATAAGGGCACACAGTCCCAGGCTGTGGGGATCAGGACCCGTGCCTGTGGGGAGTCACTCATCTGCCTCCCACGGTGGCCCGAGGCAGTCATTTTCTGTGCTCGTGCATTCTGTGGGTCAGGAATTTCCACAGGGGTGGCTCGCCCTGACGCTTCAATGTCCGTGACCTTGGCTGGAAGAGTCAAAGATGGGAGCTGGCACGACCTCTCACACGTGAGCTCTGGGCTGAGTGTTCACAGGGCTGTCAGCAGACACCTGCGTTCACCCCCCTTCCCCACCCCCCATGCCCTGCGCAGAGTCTCATGGGACAGCATCCCTGTTGGGAGGCAGCGGCGGTCACCTGGGAGGCAGAGGAGGAGGATGGCCATGGGGACTCTGGTCGCACGGGGGCTGGACTCAGGGTGGCCGCTGCCTCTCAGGATGGGCTGGGTTCCCTGCCTGCTTGAGAGAGAAACTTTCCAAGCTGCTGGCTGAACTCCAGCAATAGAAGAAGTTCTAGAAATTACTTTTATTTAGTTTCTCCCTTTCTTCTCAAAAAGGGAAGAAAGAAAGAGAAGGGAGGGAGGGAGGGAGGGACGGACGGAAGGAGGGAGGAGCAGGCTAGGAAATGCCCTACAACGCCACACAGTCAAAAACCAGTTTGGTGCTGTGTGGTTTTCTTCCTCCCTCTCTTCCTCCCACCTGTCCAGGCACCCATCTGTCCATGTGTCCTCCCATCTCTCAGTCTGCCTGCCTATCTGTCTGCCCCTTCCTTCCCTTCCTTCTCCATTGGCCCCGCTGGGCTGAGGACTGGGATTCTGGGCCGGGTCCTGCAGCCCTGGGGTGAGGCAGCGTGTCCCTGAACTTGGTGCAAAGGCCCCAGGGGCTGTGTGCACAGCCTCCTTCCACTCTCGTGAGTGGGGCTCCAGCCTGGACAACGGTCCCTTGCAGAGAGGGCCCCCAAGTGCCCCCTAGCTGGCCTCAGGAGCACCGGCCAGAGTGGACAGCCTGTTCTTCCCAGAGGCAGGGCCCTGTGGCCCCTGCTGGGCCTGCTCAGCTGTCTTCAGGGGGCGGAGGGGGGGCCCTCCAGGGGCCGTTCCCCCCAGTAACCCGCAGCGACACCAGTTCCCTTTTCAGCCTCTGCCTCGCTTCCTGGCCAACTGTCCCGCCTCACACAAAACTTGTCTTATCTGGCCTCATCTCAGGCCCCCAGAGAGAGGCCTGTCCACTCCAGACACCGGCAGAGCCTCCAGGAAATCACCTATTGTGGCTGATAGTCGCCCTCCGAAGCCCGAGGAGCCGCAGGAAGCAATTGGGGCGCCTGCAGATGTGGTGCCCAGAACAGGCCTCGCTGCCCTGCACGGCCTGCACGGGGAGTGGGGGGGCTCGTCCCAGGAAGCAGTTGCCCAGTTGCCCGAACAGCCTTTCCAGTTCCAACTTCTGTCTCACGCTCTGAGCCCGTCAGTGGACTCCGGGGCCTCCGTGGAAGTCCCCGAGTCAGTCCTGGGGCTGGCCAAGGTGCCCCAGGGCCCCTGTGCCATGTGGCTGGCCTCCCAGCGAGTCTCAGCAGACGCTGGGCGCGCAAGGCAGCCTGGCTCGGCTCCCGCAGCTGAGAAGTAACGCGGGACCTCACCCCAGCGAGCCGGCTTCCACGGCCACCCTGCACAGGCCTTTCGCCGGAGGAGAAGCCAGGCAGCCCCCCGCAGGGGAGGCGGGGACCCAGGGGCCGCTGCAGCCCGCGGGCTGGCTGCGCTTCAGACCTTCCTGCGAGCTCACCTGCCCACCCACCCGCAGCCCGCCTGAGCCTCTGGAGCAGAAAAAATAAATAAATAAATGAGACCAAAAAAAGAATCCTATCAGATGCCAAAAGTGAAGACAACAGGGGAGGAAGTTTATTTTGATGAGGAAATCCCTAAATGCTGTTGAAACTATGCTTGGAATTGCTAATTAGCGCTCGGGGGCTTTGAAGGAAGCCCAGCTCCGGTGCGGCCCCTCCCCCGCCGGGTCTCCTGGCGTTTATCACTTATCTGCAGGAAACGGCTCAGGCGCTGCCCGGAGCAGGCTGTGACTCATGCCTGGGCAGCCGGACAATTGTCGCAGTGGGGATCGCCTTTCCAGGGCAGGGGCCCAGGCTCCGTAGCTGGGCTGGGTGGCCACGGGTTCCCAGAGAGGTGGAGAGAGAGAGAACGTTCTGGAAGGTCATGGCAGGGGGAGCTGTCCCTGGAGAGCCAAGCTGCCAGGCCCCAACACACCCAGAATCCGCCCTGACTCAGGCTCCAAGAATGTGTGTGATTCGCCCAATGACGGGGAGGGGAGCCGCTAGGAGGCAAGGGTCGGGTGTCACTCCTGGGCCCCACGACACCTGTGTGTGTCCTGACCCACGAGTGTGTGTGGCAGCTGGTGCTTCCAGATGCTCTGTCTGCCTGGAAACAAGCGTTTTCCTGCTGGCCCCATGGCAGAGCCCTGGACACAGGAAGAAAGGCCCATTTCTGGAGAAAAGACTTAGGAGCGAGGGTTCTGAAGACCCCGGCCTGTCCTGGCCCTCTAACCTGGGCAAGAGAGGCCCTCAGAAACACCTGCCTGGAGGCAGGCAGACTTGGCCTCTGGGACAGGCAGGGCTGAGACCCGAGAGGTGGCCCCCAGCCCCAAGCCAGGCCGGGCGGTGCCAACCACACAGGCGCTGGGATCCAACCGCGAGGTGGCTGTGTGTTAGCGTGGGGCCTCCCCTCTGCTCTCAACAGGGCCCCGGGTGGATGGCCCCCCTGTGTGGGAGCTTGTGCCGCTGGACTGAGACCCTCCTATGGCAGCCCTGGCTCTTCCCGCAGACCGCAGCCTGGTTTTGGCGGGGAACAGCCTGCCCTCCTCATCCAGAGGGGCACACGGGCTCCGGGGCCGCAGGCCAGGCCTGTCCGAGCCCAGCAAGTGGAAACAGGCGCAGCCAGGAGCTCACAGGCGGGGTCCCCCTCCGCCAACACCGAGCCACCTGCCCGAGGCCCCGGCGTCTGCACTCAGGGACTCATACCTGTGTGCGTGCCGGCCATGTGTAAGAGGCTGCGTTTTTTTATGCTATTGCTCTTCTAAAAACGCAGTTTCTGCTGTTCTCTGCCATTTCACCCCGCCCCGCCCCCGAAGCCAGGGCGGAAGAGCGGTGTCTCGGAGGCCTGGGGAGGGCACGGGAGGATCTTCACTTTCCTTCCACCCGGCCGCCGTGTGCAGAATTTCCACATTCCGCTCGGGCCTCCGCAGGCCCGTCAGAATCGCCACGTTTGAGGGGTTTCTGGCACCCTGCCCCCCAAATCCAAATTTCCCTGTAGAAGGTAACATCTCTTCAAACTCCCAAATTATCATTCTGTCTTGTTTTCCTCCACTTCGAGGTGTAAGCCGATTTTCCACAATTGGTCCCATCAGGAGGGGGACTGGTAAGCTGCTCAGCAGGTCCCCAGGGGCCCAGGTGACTCCAGAAATGTTCTGAGGCGCAGGGGTGGGAGCCCCGTGAGAGCGGCTGGCAGGTCTTCTGCTCCCCCAGCGGGGCTGTGCTACCCCCAGGTTCCAGGGAGAGGGTGTCGCCGCACCTGGACACTGGGGTTGGGGACCCCCAGCACACCAGGCGCTGGCACGCAGTGTCCGCCACGTACGTGGGTGCTGTCGGCCTTTCCCAGCAGCCTGCGACGCTCCACGGCAGGGGCTGGGCCCGCGTGTCCTGGGGTGCGTTTCTCGTCTCCTCCTCTGAAAGCTGACTCAGCACTAAGCTGTGTTTGTCTCGTTTCGGTGACAGAAGTTCATTCCTGGAGGGCAACCAGAGCTCTGGAGAAGGCAGCACGGTGCAGGCCAGGGACAGCTGGACGGCAGTCAGCACAGGCCTCCTGGAGGAGGTGGCAGTGGACCCAGCTCCGGGGAGGGGAGGAAGGAGGAGGACGGTGTGCAGACACCCTGTGAGGACGGTGCAGGTGGGGGCTGAGACCAGGCACAGTCCCTGTGGTGACAGGACACCCGAGTGTTCCCAGTGACAGCACGAGGCCCCACTCCCTGTCCCCTCCGGTGGTCTGAGTGGGTCTGGGCAGGTGGCCGGAGCTGTACCGGCCTCTCCTTGGCCCTCCCCAGTTGCCCCATCCCTCCCTCTAGACAGACCTTCCCTCCTACCCTTCCTACCTGGGTGTCACCCAGCCCTACCCCGAACTGAGCCTTGGCCCAGCCTCCCAAAGTCACACTTGGCCAGCAGGCACCCCCACACGCCACCCCAGGGTGACTGATGGTGCAACGTGGAGGTTTGAAATGAGGGTGCTTGGGGAAAACCTCGAAGTGCGGGTGTGGCAGTTCGCTCAGGCTGCCGTAGCACAGCGCCACAGACTCGGGGCCTCTACTTCTGACCGTTATTCCTCCCAGTTCCGGAGGCCGGAAGTGTGAGATCTGGGGGCCGGAGGGGTGGGGTTCTCGGCAAGGGCCCATGTCCCGGTTGTGGCCCGCATGACCTTCCTTGGTGCACACGACTGCCCCCTCCTCTTCTTACAAGACTGCCCATCCCGCCTGCAAGACCTCCAGAAGCCTCCACCCCCTAACACCACACCATTTGGGGTCAGGCCTTCGACATGTGAGTTTGGCGCGAGGCACAGACACCTTGGATGACACCACATCTTTGCTCCATGGATGTGTGGCAGAAAGATAATCGCCGTCCCTTGTACAGAAAAGTGGGGGCCTTGGAGGAAGCCTGCGTCCTCTTTCATGGGGACATTGAGGCAGAGGCGTGAGGGGACTTGCAGGAGTCCCAGAGTCAGCAGGAGTCCCAGAGTCAGCCGGAGTCAGAGGAAGGGACCAGGAGTGAGGCCGTCTGGCCTGGGAGGGCAGCGACTGGCGGTGTCCAGCTCTTTGCTCTCTGGGCAAAGGGTAGAGTTGCTCCTCTCCTCCCCGTTGAAGCCGGGGCGGCCATGGGACTAGCCTGGCCAATGAGATGTGAGCAGCATGTGCATCTGGTCTCGGTGGCGGGCGACGGCAGAGGGACCTTCCAGCCCCTGGGTGTCTGAAGCATTCCTTGTTCAGGCCCCTGCTCCACCTCTGACGTGGCACAGAGAAAAGGAAGTCTTTGTTATTTTAAGCCAAGAGTCAGCAACCTACAGCTTGCGGGCCTAATTTGGTTTGCCACCAATTTTTTGTGAATAAAGTTTTATTGGAATGCACTCATGTTCTGTCCAAAGCTGCTTTGGTGCCACAGTAATGGCTGAGGGGCTGCATGTCCTGCAAAGCCTGAAATGCTGGTGACCCGGCCCTTTATGGAAACGGCCTGCCGATGCCGCTTTAAGAGGTCAAGGTCTGGGGGACTGTTTGTCACTGAAGTGCGGCCCAGCGCACGCTGCTCAGCATGCTTTCTGGTTCCACTCGCCTCTCCGGACACCGTGTCCTGTGCTGGGACATGTTTGAATGCCCTGTGCTTGCTGGGCATTGCAGGCCATGGCCGCCTGTTTCCACCGGCTGGTTGCGGAGTGTCCACCCTCATCAGCATTTTGCACATGAAAAAGGAACGCCCGGGGAGGCAAGGGACAGCTCTGAAGTTACCTGGGGCTTCACCACGCCCCAGACCCCGCATTGAATGGTCACCAAGTATTTTCAAGGGGTATTTGCATTGGCGAAGGCAGGATGCTGAGCCAGGTCAGGAAAACCGTGGGCCTCTCCATCCCCAACACTTTCGTCTAATTAAGAAGAGAGATCAGGAGAGAAGCCCATTCCCCCGAGTGGGAGTGGGAAGTGGTGGCATCTGGCTTCCCCACTTGGCCCAACTCCTCTTCTGCTTCCTGTATGTGCTCTCAGCGGCCCCCACCGCCCGGGCCCCCGTGGCAGCTGAGGGACCAGCTTCGAAGGGGTCCACTGCCCTGCCTGTCTCTGGGCCTCGATTTCCCCACCCCTCCACATGCACTCTCAACACATGGGAGTCTCAGAGTCAACCCCCGTGGGCACCAGACGGGGACCCCCTTCTCTGCCTCGGATGTGGAAGTTGCAGAGATGAAATCGGGGTCCTGCCAGGAGGAGGGGTGTGGGCCATTTGGGAATGCCTGGGAGAGGGGCCGGCCTTTGGCCCACCCTGTGGCCCTGCCTTCTTTGGCGCCCCTCCCCCAGATTTCCTGCCTCACGTTTCCCGGGCGGGTCAGACCCGCCGAGAGCGGGAGTCCTCTCAGCTCAGCCGGGCCCAGGAAGGTGGCGGGCCGTTTGGACAGCTGCAGAACTGCCCGCCGGCTATCTCCAGCTACATGCTGACTTTTCTTGGACCAACCACTCAGCCTTACGTAACACCCTGGGAAGTCAAGAACCCAAGATTCATTATCAACAACCCAGGAGGAGATTATGAAACACTGCTATGAGGAAATCTTTCCATTGAGAAAAATCCCCCCGTGCTCACTCTCCTGGTGCCCCAGCATGTCGTTGGGGGGTGGGGTCTGTGGCTTGAGAAGGGACCCCTAGGGCTCCAGAGCCCACCGCCCTCTGCTGACTCCGTGTAGTGACCCTGGTGCTGGGAATGGAACTTCCATGACCCTCTCTTTTGCCCTCTAGGTCAGTTGCTGCTGACCTCTGCTCCGGCAGCCACTGCGTGCCAGGCACCAACACGAGGTGCCTGCACTCCTAAGTCGACTGGGTGCCCTGGGCGGTGGGGGGAGCTGGGTTTTCTCACAGGCATGCAGCAGAGGAGACCCTGAGCCTCACAGTCAGCCCGCTCCTGCTTGGGTAAACGCAAAAGCAGACACGGTGCCCCTCCCCCGCAACAGCTGACTGTTCAAAAAATAACTCAAGATGGTCCCCAGGAGTGTGTTTTTTAAACCACTTGCTGTATCACAAGAGGAAATGAGGGTCTCATCCTGCAGGGAGGGGAGGCCAGCATTCCACATGGCCATTTCCCTTCTAAGAGAAACGTGTGGGTTCCGGGCCTTTCCTTGGCCACACTGTCATCTGCGGCCCCAGGAATCTGAAAATCAGAGGGCCTAGGGCTGGAGCTGGGCAGGGAGCACCGGCCGGCGGGGGGGCGGGGGCGGGTGTCACAGCCAGACGGGCAAACAGCCCTTGTAGGAAGCATCCTGGCTGGGGTGGGGGCCCTTGCCCACACAAATGCGTCTTTCACTGAAAAACCAAAGCCCATGAAAACCCAAAAAGATGAAATTGTGTGGGTCTGGGCCACAGCTCCAGAGTCAGGCTGTGCAGCAGAGGGGCCCCAGCCTCGGAGGGAACTCAATGAATTTGTCAGGGAACTGAAAACAGATGATTTCAATCAGCAGGGGGAAAAAAATGACTTCATGGCCACAGTTGACTGAAGGAGGCGCGTTTGGCTGCCAGGCCCTGCCCGCGAGGCACTTCTAGAAAGCCTGCCTGTTGCTCAGCCCCTGTCCCGGGTCTTCCCTGTGAGGGGCCCGCACAGTGCGGGCCACAGGAGGGCCAGGACCGGAGGCCAGCCACCAGGCTGGGACAGTGATAACCCAGTGCTCCCTGCCCCCAGCTTCCTCTCCGCAACCGCTTTCATGAATGGCCCAGCTTCCCAGACAGCCGATTGGCTGAGCTGCCGCCGCAAGGCCCAATCAGCGGCCGCAGAGCTCCAGGCTCCGAGGTTGCCAGCCTCAGCCTTGAATGGGCAGCCTCTGCTGCAGGCAGCTACCGCCTACCTTGTGGAGCCCCCTCCCCGGGGGAGGAGGAGGAGGGGATTTTTTAAAAAATTTCTCTGACCATTGGGGTTCTGGTACAATTGTGTCATTCTGAGGCTTGGCTGCAGCTCCTGACAATAGCCCTTGGGCTTCCCGGCTTGGTCACTGTTGACATTCAAGATCTTGTGACAGGGAAAGGGCTGGTATGGTTAGAAACGCATTGGTGTGCCTGCTGTCCAGTCTGACTCTGGTCCCAGGGAACGCGCCACAGCCCTCCAGCCCGAGCAGGCCGACTGTCAGGGGACAAAGGCTGGGGTTGGGAAGAGGCAGGACTCTTTCCAGGCCAGCACAGGGGGCTCCTGCCCTGTGCAAACTGCCTGGATCTTCTGCAGACCGGAGGGGCTGGCTCTCCCCGGCCCCCCAGCATCACCGGCCTTCTCCTAGCTGCATGGGGTGGGGGGGCATGCATGTGGGGCTGGGGCCACATGGGGGAAGCCAGCCGTTCAGCTGCATATCCTGTTAAGTGGGAAAACTTGTTCTGTTTGCTGACGGTATAAAGAAGGCATGTGTTTACAAATGCTTGTTTGGGAGAGCGTGGTGAATGGGCCTGCTTCCGGCCTCCCCTCCCCAGATGAAGTGTTTGTGTGACTGACTCGGTGGGGCCTGCCCTTTGTGGGAAGACCCCCTCGTGTAGGGAAACCAGGCTTGGCAGAACTCAAACCCTGTGCAGAGAGCTCTCTTGGAAGGTGGGCTGAGGCCACGCCAGGACGGCCGTAGGTGCCAGAGTGAACCCTGGCTCCCCATGGAAGGGTGGTGAGCTTGGGAGTGGTGTTTCTCCCTCCGGAGACAGTTCTCTCCCAGTCTGTCCCCCCTGCTCCTGGCTGGCTGTCCACTTAAGGAGCTACAGCGTTAGCACTGTGCAAACTGCTTCCAGGGACCCCCGGTGACTCCTCATGATGAGACCCCGGAGTGCTGAGTCACCCCCATTTTAAAGATGAGAAAACCAAGGTTCAGAGTCATCTGCAAAGCTCCCCACACTCTGGAAGTGGCAAGCCCGGTCCACACACTCGGCTCTGCCTCATGGTGGAGGTGAAGTGTCCTTCCACAGGACCACCTGCCACGGACCACCTGCCGAGGGACTACCCGCTGCAGGACAACATGAAGGCAGAGTAACAAAACACAGGCGCCGAGCCCCAGGCCTGGCGCGGCTGCAGCCGTCAGGGTCCTAACAGCCGTGGGACATGCCTGGGCCCTGGTCCTGAAAGCCGGACTCTGACCTCCCAGGGGGGGTGGGCGGGGGGCGTGGGCAGCAGGAGCCCAGCAGTGCACAGCCAGTGCCGGGCCGAGGAGTTCTGTGGGTTCCCATGTCAGGGCCCTTTCGGCCAGCTGTCGGGCCCTCTCTGGTTTCCCCATGTCGCTCAGCATTTCACAGTCGTTCTGGTCTTGGGCCCGTTTGCGTCTTGAAAGTTGCTGAGGACGGCGAAGAGACGTGGCTGAGACGGGTCTCGTCGGGCGATAACTGCTGCGTTAGAGGTTGAAGTGGAAAACATCTGAAACACAAGAACACACAAGCACACTCCATTTGCTGTCAGAGTGACAATGTCACCCCCCTGCCGGCCTTAGACCCTGGAAAACACCCCCCACCAGTGAGGGAGGGGAGAAAACAGGCAATCCGCCTCCTCCTCTACCGTGAAAGTAGTTCTGAGCGCTCGGCCCTCCCGAGCGCCCCCCTGAGAGCTGCCGCTTCTGTCTGCGGAGAGAGGTTTGAGGCTGCCGGCTTCCTCGTGGCTGGGCCTGACCACGTGACGCTGGCCAAGAAGGGGCTGTGGGCAGCCGTCTGTGGCATCTCAGGGTGGCCGTTAGCGTGGAACCCACGTGCAAGGAGCTGCCGGGACACGGGCAGCGTGGCAGCTCTGTGAGTGAGCGGCAGGGACCGCGTGCCGTCTCGGAAGACGGACAGCCAGCTCTCCCCTTCCGTGCCTGCGTCTGCGGGCCTGGACGCAGGCGAGGACGTGAGTCAGCCGGACCTTGTAGACCAAGGGTGGCCCTCAAAAGGGGGGGACCTGGGTCACCGGTCCCATCCTGCCTCCACATTAGTCCCAACGACCTACCTGAGCTCCCCTGGGAAAGAGAAATGAGAGACCTGGTTTAAGCTACGAGGTTTTGGGGTCTCCTTGCCGAACTGGAACCCTCATCAGCCCAGTGATCAGTTTCACATCGTCCTGGGCTTTCTGATTTCATTATGTTTGCCAGGAGATGGACGAACCACTTCTTGGTGGAACGCATGCCCTTGAGAAGAGCTGGACCTTCAGCTTAAGAGTTGGTGGAACACCAGTGACCAAAGACCACGGTAGGGTCCATGGCGTAAAGCTGGCTGTGAGGCCGAGCGAGGGACCAGTGAACTTGTGGGCACCTCTGGCTGTACCCCAGCCTGGGCACCCTCCCCCACCCTTGCTCTCCTCAGGAGGTTGGCTGGGGATGGAGGAGAGTGTCTCGAGGTGAGCCCAGGAGCCCGAGGGAGAGGCCATTGCTCCCTGGTCTCTGGCTGAGAGAAGCTGACACATGCATTGGAGGGACCTCGGGCCTTCCCCTCACCGCCGGGCCGAGGGAGACCTGGGAGCCTGCGGAGGCAGCTGTGGGTGAGAGAGCCAGGCCCGGGCCACCAGGCTTTGCTCGGTCGAGGGACAGCCGTCCGCTCACTGAGTCACCCAGCCAGCACCTGGCTGTCTGCGGTCACAGAGGATCCTGATTGGTGCTTGTTAGGGCAATTGTTAATACAGGCTGGTGTGCAAGTGTGAGGGACCCCGAGTTGGTGTTTAGGAACGAAACCCCACACGGAGCTGTAGGGTGGAGACCCGTGATTGCTGAGAAGCTGGGCTGCCACGCGGCGGCTTGGCCCATGGAGAGGGGCCTTTTTGCCAAAAGGTGGCACTGGCAGGTGGGTGAGGCGAGGCTTCCAGCCCCTGTGAGCATGTTTGAGAAGCCTCTGGTGGGTGCAGAACGTCTCAGACTCGGCCAGCACCCGCCCCCCACCCCCTGAGAACCCGGGAGGGTAGGGAGGGGTTCACGGAAACTCGGGCCTATGAGGAGGCTGTTTGGGGGGAGCATCGGGCATGGATCTGGGAGCTCGGGTAGGGCCAGGCCGTGGGAACAGCAAAAGGAAGACCCCGGGGTGGGCGGGGATATGCCGTTCATCAGCGTGGCCTGGAAACCGGTACAGTGGTCTCACTGTCTCCCAAACTGAAGTTCCCAGAAGCCGGGACCAGATCCCCCATGTAAGTCCTCCCCCCACCCCACCCCCAACAGACCGCTGAGCAGCACACGGTGCTCAGTGAACATGTCACACTGGCAGTGGGGGCCGAGGGGACAGGTAAGGAGGTGAGGCGTGTCCCAGAAGGGCTGGCACCGAGCCCTTCCCCAGAGGCTCCTGGTTCCGGGGTGGCCAAGGGGCAGACAGAGGCCTGCGTCGCCACTTCGCAACAAGGCTGGGGTTTGCCGAAGAACCGGGCCTTCCATTCCTGAACTCCGGTCTTTTTCGTCTGTTGGGATGTCGCTGCCGTGAATCACGCATCAGCCTTGCCCTCGAGGAGCCCGGAGTCTGCAAGCGAGGGAGACCGGAGCATAGCCGCTGGGGAGGGGGCTGGGGAGGAAGGGCTCGCAGCGGTGGGGCCGCTGCAGTGATCACCACGCACCGGGTGGGCCGGTGCAGCCGAAATGCGCCCCCTTGCAGCTGTGGCGGTCAGAAGGCCACGAGCCAGGTGTTGGCCAGGCAGGGGAGAAGCTGCCCGGGCCTTCTCTCCCAGCTCAGGTGGGTTCCCACAGTCTCTGGCTTGCAGCCACGGTACTCCAGTCTCTGCCTCCGTCTTCATGTGGCCTTTTCCCCTGTGCGTCTCTCCGTGTCCTCCTCTTCTGAGGACACCTGTTGTCGGATGTGCGGCCCACCGGGATGCAGGATGACCTCATCATGAGAGCCTTACCTCAGCTGTGACAGCAAGGACCTTTCTCCAAGTAGGTTCACATCCATAGACTTGGGTGGACGTGTCTTTCTGGGGAAGGCCTCCTCTCACCCTCTGCAGGGCGCTAAGAGGGAGAGGAGAGGCGGGAAGCGGTGCGGGAAGGCTTCCCAGGGGAGGGGGTGCTAACTGGGTCTTGAGGGCAGCCACTGAGGGGTGGAAGAGGAGCCCAGATGGGAGGCTGAGGAGGCACAGAGGGGCTCGGCCTAGACCGGCAGGAGAAAGGTGGGAGATGGGGGGCAGAGCCGCTGAGTGCGCAGGGGTGAGGCTGGGAGGGCAGGTGTGCTGTCCCAGGGTGTCCTCCAGCTGGAGTGGGCAAGGTTGTTCCAGGGCTGGGAACAGGGGCGCGCCCTGCAGGACAAAGGTGACTTTCCCTTCTGTCTGGGGAGGAGCCATGAGTGAATGGGCTACTTCACTGGATGCTGGGACACGGGGCCCATCCTGGGAGTGGGTCCACGTGTGTGCTGACAAGGGGCGAGGCGGGGGGAGGCTGGAGCCTGGAGGTGGTGCCAGGTAAGACCCTCGAGGCAGCATAAGATATCTGCACAAGATACAGTGTAAAGTTGGGTTTGTCTGCTTTGCTGTGTCCCCCCCAAAAGAGGCGGCCCCGAGGGCCACGTGGCTTCCCAAACTCAGTGCCCCATTCCTCTGGGTACCAGCTGCAGGTCCCAGGGCTGATTTCATTTGCACAGTGGCCTTTGTCTCCAGGCCTGGCCTGTGCTTGGCCAGCCAGGACCTCCCAGAAGCACCCACACTCCCCACAGCTTGCCTGTCCCGAGGATACCCCTCCAGGCCCTGATTAGGACAGTGGGGCTCTCAGGCCCATGGACAGGGGTGCCCCACCATCTACACCCTTCTGGGGCCTTGCCTGGGGCTTGAAGCCAACTTCTGGTTCCTCGGGGAACAAGGGGAGCCTTCAGCACCCCAGTCGGGGGAGGCTGAGGCTTTCCCAGTGGGCCACAGCTGAGCCACCAGGACCCAGGCCAGCTCTCACCGTCTCGGCCGCTGGCACTGCCCTGGCGAGCTGGACTCCGTGACCACCAGGAGACAGGGGGTGACGGGGTATAGTCGTGATAGAAAAGTACGGTCTCCAGAAATCCAAAAAATCCAGGTGTCACAGGGCTGGTTCCCCCGGAGGCCTCTCTGGGGCGTGCAGACGGCTGTCCTCTCCGTGTCCCCACACGGTGGTCCCTGTGTGTGTGTCTGCGTCCTGACCTCCACTCCTCCTGAGTGCGCTGGTCCTGAGGGATTAGGACCCACCCCAAGACCGCACTTCAACTGGATTGCCTCTCAGAGCCCGCGTCCAGACACAGCCCTGCCCTCCGCTTGTGGGGGCAGGACGGCCACCCGGGAGTTTGGGGGCACGACTCAGCCGCACCTCTCTGGTCTTGTTTTTAAGACGACTTTGAGCTCTTGGGGCGCTGGGCGGGGTTTCACTGTCTGTGTCCCCCTCTAGGATGCCGGCCCATAAGGGCGCACCCCCTGTTCACCGGCTCACTGGAGCCACAAGGTGGACGGCGGCCGAATGGCCGATGGATCCGGGATGTTATCTGTGGACACACGTGTGTGTCACTGGCCCGTGGTGTGGCCAGGCTCTCAAAAGCCCCTCGGTGGGCTGGCGACTAGGGCGGCCAGAGCTCCTGGCCCAGCTGGTGCACTGACACTCTGGTTCTTGGGGAGGCTGCCTGGACACGCTCTAAACAGCCCACAGCCGGCAGGACCCAGAGGCTCCAGGCGACACTTGTGTTCTTGACACCTCGGGTGACTCAGCTGCTCCTTTCACACAGGCGGCTTTAGCCGGGCTCCCTTCTCCGGGTCGGGGGCCTTCTTTCACAGGTTACCAATCTTGCCCATTTCCCAAGCGAAATGCTCACCAGCCTTTGTCTGGCATGTTCCGCTGGGTTCTGCAAAAGGGGCTTACCGGGCACTCGGGTTGTTTGAAGGCTTCGAAGGCAAGGGCGGCTTCGGAGGCTCGGCCTGGGGACAGAGGCTGTGTCTCTTTCTCCCGGTGCGGGGGGCAGAGGCTCAGACGAAGGTGGGCTCATTCAGCTCCAGACCCCGCGGCTGCCCCAGCGTTCAGCTCCTTCAGAGGCAATAGAGAGGGTGGCAGCAGCAGAAGGGACAGACACACAAGGGAAAGGACCAGAAGGCAGATTGTCAAAAACCATCAAGAATGCAGTTTGCTCCAGGACGCACCCTCCCGCCTTTCTGCTCGTCCCAAGTGCCGGGGTTCTGCAGAGGAGCACAGGACCTGGCCCCTGACCCACGCCTGCAGCTCCCATTCCTGATGTACACCAGGGATGAGGGTGCGGCAGCTCCTTAGGGAGCATGCCCAGGCTAGGTGCCCTCGCTCCTGAAATCTGGGATTCGCAGACAGGACACCAAGCTCAGAGAGGGCGAGAGAGTTGCCCCAGGGTCACACAGCAGCAGTGTACGTGCCCAGGGCTGTCAGATGCCCCCATTTCCTGCTGGATCCCAGGCACAGGCATACTGCTGGGAGGGAGACCCCTGCTTGGGAAGGCCTCTGGTCTGGTCTGCCATGCCTCCCACCCCCCATTCGAGACGGGGCTCCCAACAGGCCCCAGGTTGTGACTTTTGGAGTGGGGTCTGATTCTCCTTCCTGCGCCCCCCTCTGAGGAGCACTGTGGAGGGAGCATCTGAGCCCGAGGAGGTGGGGCCGCTATGATCTGAAGGCACGTGAACTCTGACCTCTTCCCTCCGGCCTGGCCAACCCACCCTCCTTCTGCCCCAGTCCCCAGTTTCACCCTATTTTGAAGCCCAGGCCTCCTCTGGGTGCCTCTGTCAGGCCTTGGGTTGCACTCCTTCCAATTCCTGACCCAGGGACCTCCCCACCCACTCCCTCAGATCCCAGGACCTTGTCCTGGACCCTCCTCCTAGAAGACCTCAGGGGCCAGAGCAGAAGCTCACAGCATGGCCAGGTGGGGAGTCCAGAGGCCCCTGCAGGGCAGCGTCGGGGCAAGGGCACTGGGCAGGGGTGGGGGGTGGAGGAGGAGGACGAAGCCCAGGTTCCACAGGGACCTGGACCTGCTTCGAGGCTTTCTCTGCTAATCTGAGCATTAACTTGCCATCACAGCTGGGGGCCAGGAGCTTGTATCATGGGACATTTAGAAAACAGGGGGGAAGAGAGGGCTGCAGAATGACCCTGCTCCCGAGTCCCCCAGTCCTCTCCCGAGGTCCTGGGACAGGCCTACGTGCAAACCCCAGCTCCCCTCCCCGGCAGCGTGACCTGGCAGCCCCTTCTCTGCAAGCCTCAGTCTCCCCATCTGTCCAATGGGGGTGCTGGAGGCAAGGACCTCCTGCCTGTCTCCCTGGCACCCCATTCTGCTCAGGTCCCTCCCGCACACCAAGGATCTCCTGCCCCAGACTTCACGCTCCCTCCAGCACCCTGGTCTCTCCCTCTCTGTTGGACGGGTCCCCTTGGCCACAGGCCACCCAGATCCCACTCAGTGAGGGTCTCTTCCTCACCTCCTCATCCCCTCCCCCTGCCTCCACTTCTCCGCTCACTGCCAGTGCCCCACCCACTCCCGTCTCCCTGCCCGCCCCTTAGTGAAGGGTCCTCATCAGTGGGGACAGCCACTTCTGTGTTGCCAAATCCAATGGCCACTTCTCTGTCCTCCGTGTCCTGAGCAGAGGAAGTCCACCCAGGAGGCCACCCCTACTTCTAGCACTTTCTTCTCCTGGCTTCTCCCCACTCCCTTCTTTTCCCTCTATCATGCCGGCTGCTCCCCTGCAGGTCCCCAAAGGGCAAGGGTGTAGGTGCCACTCAGGCTGGGGTCGCGCCAAGCCTGAAACACACAGGACCCTGACCCCTGGGCCTCGGCCTCCAGGGTCCCTCGGGGTCCCTCGCGATTTGGTCCTGGGCTTCTGCTCCTTGCTCTGGGCCCTTCTTCCTGGGTGACCTCATCAGTTCCCATGGATTTAAATATCCCGATGCTGACGACTTCCAAATTTGTCTCGGTGGCTGTGACCTCTCCTACGAACTTTGGCCCTCACATCTGGCAGCCACTTGACATCTCCGTTTGGCGTCTCCAAGACATGTCCAGCAGGCCACGGGCCGAGCTGGACCCCTGGGTTTTCTCCCCAGTCCCTCTGCAGCCACCCTGCCTCATCTCCCTGTCTCAGCAAACCCTGCTCGCTGCGCCCGGAAACCTCCACTTCGCCCGGAGCCTCTCCGTTCTCCTGGCCTCTCCCCTCCGCCCCCGCTACCAGGAGTTCACCACGGGCCCCCAGCAGCCCATCCCTGCGGGTCCTCCGTATCTTGCCATTTTAACCACCTTGACCCAGAGAGGCACCCGGACACGCAGCCCAGTGAGACTTCGCAGAGGAAAAGGGGAGGGGTCTCTGTTGGTGAGTGGCGGGGTGTGGGTGGGAACTACTCCACCAGGAAGAGGCAAAGAGACCCAGAGTGGTGCAGAGGCACACAGGACAAATTGGTCCCCCGAGTCCCGTCCCCAGAAAGGTTTCTCCCCAAGCCCTAAGGCCCTGGGCCCCGGATGAAGCCAGTCCGCTGGGAGCAGGGGAGAAGTCAAGAGTGCTGAGACCCAGGACGCCCACAAGGGGCTTCCCCAATGCACGGAGGTGCGGCCCTTGAACCTGGTGGGCTGTGTGATCAGCCAGGAGGAAAGCTGTTCTCATTTCCCTGGGAACGCCTTGGAGGCCAGGTCAGGGGGACGCTGCTGCCCCAGCCCCAGACACAGGAGTGTGGCTGCCTCTCCAGTGCGACAGATGAGGAAATCGAGGCACAGAGTCCCAGCTGCAAGCCAGCCAGACGTCCGCCCGCCCTGCCCACTGCACCGCACTGCCCCTTCCTGACCCTGCCCCCCACACCTGATCCCGGCAGCCGCCAGCAGCGCAGAGGCAGAGGACAGCCTCACTGCGGAGGGAGGGGCAGCACCGTGTCCTTCCCGGGGGCCTGCCTCTGAGCACAGCAGAGTTCTCTGGGGGATTGTCACCAGATGGAGGTCCTATCTCCACAGAGCAATGGCCCTGGGGGACTCACACAGCTTCCCCAGCCACCCACAGTGCATGTGGGGCTGTCCAGCCGGTCCCCACCCCGGCGGCTTGGGCTCCTCCCTGTCCCACCCCCATCCTGGTCTCCCTCCTTGGGACACTCAGAGCGCTGCTGCCTTCTGGCCCAGGGTGCAGGGACTGAGGTTCTCAGCTCATGTGCAGAGAAGGGGAGCAAACGGGAAGCTGAAGTGGTGGGAGAGAAGGGGCTGGATGAGTGGGGTCTCCCTGACTCCATGTTAGCTTTTAGGATATCCTTCCTTTCAACGAAAATCTGTGTGGACTGCGCACCGTGTGCTACTACTATGCTGGGTCCAGGAGACAGAGCAGGGAGCAGGGGAGCTGTCCAGAGGGAAAGAGGGACAACACGCAGGACCCTGTGTGGCGGGTGGCCCTGGGCTCATCTGTTCTGCCAGTGGGACACTGGGACTCAGTGAGCTTAACCAACTCACCAGTGGTCACAGAATAAAGGTGTAAGAGCCAGCATTCAAAGCCATTCACCCTCTGTTCAACCACCCATCTATCCATCCTTCCTTCCTTCCTTCCTTCCTTCCTTCCTTCCTTCCTTCCTTCCACCCATCCATCCTTCCTCTAAGCACTTAACGTGTGCTAGGCAGTATGCCCGCTGCTGGGAATGCAACAGGACAAAAGAGAAACGATCTCTGCCCTGAGAGGGCTCATGTTTGGGTGGGGAGGAAGGAGAGAGGACAAGGCAATGATGCCGTCACAGAAACGGAAGCAGAGCAGGTGCTGGGTCTGCACACGGGATGCACACATGTGCATGTGGGGATGTGTGTGTGTCTGTCTATGCTCTCGTGTTTCTGTCGTGCACACATGTGCGTGGGTGCATGTGTATCTGTGAGTGTACACATCTGTGTCTCTGTGTGTGCCTATGCTCACATGTCTGTGCCACATGCATGTGTGTCTGTGGCCGGCTCCGGTCTGAGAGGCCTGCTGCATACGGGTCAGCCGGACAAGTGGAGAGGCGGCAGGAGGCCGCAGGGCCGGCTCCCTGCAGGGTGGCGTTGGGTGCCGTGAGCAGGACCAGGGGTCATGTTTAACTGCGGGGGAGCCCGGGGCAGTGTCTCCTGGCTGTGCAGCTGTCCAAGCAGTGTGGGCGGGCAGGCCCTTGGATGGCCCCAGGACAGAATAACAAGGCCTGGTCACTAACCTGGCCAGTGCCACAAAGGCAGTTTGAGAGGACAGAGGGGCAGAGCTGACCCCACGGAGGAGCTGGGGCCAGGGATAATTTGGGGGAGGCTGAAAGCCTGCAGTGGAGTCTGGGTGGGAGAGTGGATGCCTGCCAAGGACACGGGTGGGCAAGGGCCAGCCAGCCAGGCACCAGCTACCCCAGGTCCTTCGCACTTGTGGCCATCCTGAGTGACCACTGCTGGGGGGCCTGCCTGGGGGTCCTGCCCAGGCTCTGCAGACCAAGCAAGGGTGTGCCTGGGTGTCTCTGCAAGACCCCTCCACATACCCTTTGGTACCAGGGTTGGTGGTCCCCTGTAGGTCCCCGTGACCTCCACACCACCCTGGGCTCCCAGGGTGAGGCAGAGCCTCACCTGGTGCATTTTGGGAGCCTTCATGCCCAGCACGTGGTAGGTGTTCTTTCACTGCATGTTGGATGGACAGCGAAAGGTGAAGAATAAGTGAGTGAGTGAGCGACTGAATGAGTGAGTGAGCGAATGAGTGAGTGAGTGAGCAAATGAGTGAGTGAATGAGTGAGTGAGTGAATGAGTGAGTGAGTGAATGAGTGAGTGAATGAGTGAGTCAGTGAATGAGTGAGTGAGTGAATGAGTGAGTGAGTGAGCGAATGAGTGAGTCAGTGAATGAGTGAGTGAGTGAATGAGTGAGTGAGTGAATGAATGAGTGAGTGAATGAGT
>PVIA01002071.1:0-231719 GCA_004024845.1 Tonatia bakeri | reverse complement strand
ACAAGGAGACAGTAACCTACAAAGGAGTTCCCATCAGACTGTCAGCTGATTTCTCAAAAGAGACCTTACAGGCAAGAAGGGGCTGGAAAGAAGTATTCCAAGTCCTGAAAGGCAAGGACCTACATCCCAGATTGCTCTATCCAGCAAAGCTTTCATTTAGAATGGAAGGGCAGATAAAGTGCTTCTCAGACAAGGCCAAGTTAAAGGAGTTCATCATCACCAAGCCCTTATTATATGAAATGTTAATGGGACTTACCTAAGAAAAATATGAACAGTAAAAAAAAGTCATCAAATGGAGGGTTAGCAACAGGGAAGTAGGAGGAGGAGGGAGGGGGAAAAGATAGAGAATAAGTAGCATAGACAGTAGGTAGAAAATAGACGGTGGGAGGGTAAGAATAGTATGGGACATGTAGACACTAAAGAACTTATGACACATGGACATGAACTAAAGGGGGGAATGTGGTTGGGAGGGGGTGGGCAGGGTGGAGGGGAGTGAAGGGGGAAAATGGGCCAACTGTAATAGCATAATCAATAAAATAAAGAATAAAAAAAAAAAACAAAAAAAAGAAATTCAAAGCCAGAGGAAAGGGTGAGAATTCAGCATAGGGAGAGTTGATATATTAAAAAAGAAAGAAAGAAAGAAACAGCAGTTATCAAAATAATGGGCCAACTAAGAAAACCTATGCATGAGAGACGTGACATCTTCCAGATGTTTTATTCATCACGATGATGAGGAGGAAGATAAAGATGTTAGGCCTTCCTTCCCTTCTAGCCATACACAGTCCGTACGTCAGACTGTACAATGATTAGATTGTACAATGATTAAAGACTTGCATTTGTGTTGTCAGTCGCCAGCATTGTTCTTTGTAGCCTTTGGGCAGTGCTCATATTTTTATCTAATATGTTACAGGGCCCTGCACATTACATATTGTTTATGGGGTTAAGAACAACACAACATGTGACTAAAGAATCACCCTTTTTATTGCACATTGAGGAACCAAAATAATTCACAGTGAGTCAGCTGTGACAGTCCTCATGGTTCTACCCCAATGGTTGATAATTCAGGAACAGTTTTCAGGCATTGGTGACACTCTATGGTGGTGCTCATGAGCCAGCAAACTACAGCCTGAGGGCCAAATCTGGCCCACTGTAAATAAAGCTTTATTGGAACATGACACGCTTATTCACTTATATGTTGTCTGTGGCTACTCTCATGTAATAGTGGCAGAGTGGAGTAGTTGTGACTGAAACGTTATGGTCTCCCAAACCTACAGTATTTATAGTGTGACCCTTAGGAGAAGAAAGAGATGACATATTTAAGGATCTAGACTGAGGACATCCAGAGAAGGTGGCCTTGCTCTCAGAGTATTGACAGTGGGTTCATTCAGCAAGTGCATAAGCTTAAAATATTTCCATTAGAGGGATAAATTAAATTTTTCTTAACATAAATGGGTTCTCCTTTGTGCTGATTTCTCTAATTATCCAATGATTTCACTTACTTGCACTTATTAGTCCAAATCGGAAGCACCATATTGCTTTGCAAATTATACTAGGGATGCAGTCCAGTCTTTTAAATCTGACTTGTCCCCTGAGGAATCGGAAAGATATCTCAGGGACAAGCAGTAGCACTGGAAGCGCAGCTCAGCTGCGGCCCCTGCGAAGGGGTGGGCTCCACGGGCACAGGAGCGATCATTTTAGCAGAAGATGCGTGTTTTTCCTCAGGAAAGGAAGATGCATGTTGGGTGAGCCTAGCTTGACAATAAATGTCAAGAGGAGTGATGAATGTCTTCTTGTTTTAGCTGCTGAAGCTACATTCCAGGCCAAAGGAAAAGGTATGGGCCAGTGAGAGGGACAGCGACACGTGAGAGTCAAATACTGGCACGTGACCCCTTCAGCACAAGACAGGCTGAAACTCTAACCTCAGGACAGGTGATACAGGTGACACCGAAGGCAAGGGTCACACCGATGTGAATGGGGGTAGTCTCGTCACCACAGTGCCAGTTGTAGCAAATTTCTAAACCACAGATATGTATAAAACTGTGGTGAGAAGAGGCTACACAGCACTTACCACATGAAGAAAAGGCATATATTTTATACACACTCTCACAGTGTCAGGACTGTCTGCCTTCTAACTAGAGAAAGGAGCAAGGACTGAGCAGTGGCTCTGCTTTGCTATGGTTGGCCATCTCCAGCCCTTCCCCGCCTCTTCGTGAGGGCTGGCCTGGCTAAGAAGAGCACCTTACAGGGCTAGGAGAAGCCAAAGGTTCCTGTCTGCTGTGCGCAGAATTCTGCTTTCCGACACGCTCAGCCTCACAGTGACCTCTGGTGAAAGATGCGTCAGTCATATGCTGGCCACTGGCAGGTGCTCCTGGAAGGAGGAAAGGCTCCTGATCCTGAGGGGACAGTTGTGCTCTCAGCCATTTCCCTGGGGACGGAGGCGGGTGTTGCATTTACAGCTCAGGAGTTGGTTTGGCGGGTGCCTCCTGTGAGGGACCTTAGTCTCAGCCTGGGGCTGCTAATGGATTCTGCCCAAGTTTTCCCTGAGCTCATCCTGTGGGGTGTGTCAGCACTGGCCACTGTGGCTATGGTCTCTGATTTCCCTCTGGCCACACATTGTCACATTGCCCTTGCAGGAAAGGGAGGGGGTGTGTGTGTTACATGAGTGTGCTATGTATCTTTTGTGATCAGAATGTGAGGAAATAGAAATTAAAAAATAAAACTTTAAGGGAGGGAAGAGAATTTGGACTAATATTCACCAAGCTAGGAGCTAACAGTCCTTAGGTAGATTTGTGCCATAAATTTACAGTCCTTTGTGGGAACATACTTGAGAGGGGACAGTGTCTTCTCACAAGGGATCTCCCAATGCACTGAGTAAAACCAAGAAATTAGTGAGAAATTTATTATCTATTTCCTATAGAATCAACATGAGGTCAGTTTGAAGCTCCCATGTCACTCTCCATTTCCATTCTTGTTCCTTTTTCCCACGTAAACAGATCCTTTCCTGGACAAATAAACCCATTCCATTTTTAGAACTCCATGTTTCCTGATCTTTTTAGAACTAATAAAACTATTTTCAAAGAATGCAAAAGTGCAAACCCAGACTGGGGAGACATTCCTAAAATCCATCATGCTGCTGGGGGGGGGAAATGTACGAGTGTGGGGAGTCTTTTCTCTTTGTTATATCACATGTATAGAAAAATGTATTTCTGAAAGATTATCAGACATGGGAAAGCACTTTGAGTTTAATGAGAATAACTACACTACACTGCTCCTTTGGGCTCTAGGGCTCTTGGTTTAAAAATGAAGCTTTACTAAACTGTAGAGTGATGGCCCCAGCTGGTGTGGCTCAGTGGATTGAGCACCAGCCAGCAAACTGAAAGGTCGCAGGTTAAATTCCCTGTCAGGGCACATGCCTGGGTTGTGGCCCAGGTCCCCAGTTGGAGGTGTGTGAGAGGCAACCAATTGACGTATCTCTCCCTCTCTTTCTCTATTCCTCCCTCTCTCTCTGAAAAGAAATAAAAAATATTTTTTAAAAATTATAGAGTGATAGATCCAGAGATAGTCAGGAACATGAAACTTTTAATAAAGGAGAACTACAGAAAACTTTGCAAAAGAATTTGACCAAAACCCCTCCATTCGTGCATCTACACTCTTTGGGGTTTTATGTTTCCAGGTTTCTAAACAGCACGGGATCTCACTTGAACATGAGTTGTTATTTTCTAGAAGTAGGAGCTCGGAAGAGGCCCTGGAAAGCAGCTGGGGGGAAACCACAGCAGCCCTATTGACTGAAAGGGGAAGGGAGGCTGGGGGTTCCTACCAGCTGTCTCCCTGCCTCTGTCTCAGCCTCCACCCTCTGACCTCTCCCTAGGAAGTGCTGATGGCCCAGGTGAGTATTGGCCCTCTGGGAGTAAATGTAAAAAAACCATGACCACACATTCTGCTGCTCCTGGGGGCGTGCAGGTGTCAGTCAGAATGAGCAGGAGAGGAGCTGTCCTGGGACCTGTTTCCTACTTTTCCCCCCTTGCCTCACTTCGGAAAGTAATCAAGGACTGCAGATGTTGTTTACAGAGGCCCAACCAAGCAGAGGCATTGGCGAAATCTGGAACCATTGTATTGTGTGAATGAATGAGTGGATGAATAAAACATATGCTCTGTTGTATTTTTGTGTTGCCTGAGCTGTGCACATCAACCTAAGCATGATACTGTCCTTGGAAGCCACTCAGCAGTGACCCCTAGAGCTTCCTCTCTTTTCTGAATCACTCTTTGTCCTTGCCCCAGAGATCTGTGTTCATCAGAAGCAATCTTCTTTTAAAAAGTAAGTACAGTAAGTACAGAGATACCTAGGTAAGGCTCAAGTTAAGAAAAGAGTATCTGGATGCCCGTGTATACCAGAAGTTCCAGCGGGAGCTCAGATCAGGCCTTTCACTGAGATTCAGACAGTTGCAGGCATGTTTGCCAAACATGTCCCGGGTCCACCAATGGGCCGTTTTCTCGTGGGAGGTCAGCTCCACTGACATGGACACCAGTGCCCTCATGCTGGGCAGGCATCCTTCAGCAGTAAGGTGATCAAATGTCGTCCTGTGTCTCTTCCAGCAGTGAAGGGAGGAGACCTCACTGAAGGGACTAGACCAGACAAGGAGAAAAAACGGCCAGTGCCATCTGATCCCAGTGGGTTCTGTTTTGGTGACATGTCAAAAATCAAACGGTAACTCCCAGAAATAAATGAGATAATTTGCCAAGGTTGGAGATTATATGTTTGTGTGACACACGGAGTATTATAAGTCATCTGAATATTTTCCTTGACTTATCCTTCTTAGTTGGAGCCTTGTACCCAGTTTGATCCTCCACCTCTAAAGAGAAAAAGTATAAAGATAATCTAATCAGAATGTCACCTGTCATTCTGTTGATCACCGGAGCTGACATGTTTAAGTGACTATTAAAGCAAGTGTCTCCTCCTCTGATTTTCCTCAGTGACTCAGATCTGGATGGCTTTATCAAAAAGTAGAGGCTTCCCCTACTGAGATCTTCCCATCTGTCAGGCTTTCCACAGGAAACAGGGTTCACCAGTGTGGTAACTTGGGGAGGGTTTATTTACAACAGGACTGAGTACAAAGATGTGGGCAAGCTCAGAACCCTTCTCAACACAGAGCTCCAGACAGCCTCTGTCACACAGCCGGAGTTGACGAATGATATGAATCTCTGTTTTTCAATATGAGTCATGAAGATTGCTGTTAGTCGTGTCTTCCATTAGAGCCAAGAAAACAGTAGACTGCTTATCTCTTTTGACAGGAAGAAGTTAAAGATCCGTGAGAGTTTCTCAGATGCAGTGGTTAAGAAAAGAGATAAATTCTGAACCAAGAAAGACCTAACTCTTAGCTCCCCAAGGCCAGTAGGCTAACACATCTCCAACTCCACAAAGTTTTATTATGTATATCATGTTTTAATTTCCACCTACCTGGCACCTTATCTGGAAAATGATCAACAGATATATCTTGAATCATATTGAATTGAAATGAAATAAATACTAAATAAATGTCATACCCATTTGTCTAACTGATGTATCCTAACTCCTTCCCAATCTTTTTATTTCTATAAGATGGAATTCTTCCCCTTGCGTGGAAGGCCAACATCTTGCCCACTTCACTTCTCTTCTAAGTGCTCAGTAATCTCCCTAAGTTCAGTAAGGTTAGTACTGACTGAACCCCTTTCACGATATATAATCTCCAAATCTTCATATGCTCAGTAACTTACCTACTTGCCTCTACCATGGCCCCACCCAGCAGTGGAAACAGCCTCCTCCACCTTTCTATAATGCCCTCGTTCTCACACTTTAATGTGCATGCAAATCTCCTGGAAATTTCTTTGTGGTCATCTCCTGTGTTAAAACAACATAGATTGCGCCACTCCCAGAGCTGCTGATTCCATAGGTCTGGAATTCAAGAATTTGCATGGTTAACGAGTCCCCAGATGATGTGATGCCACTAGCCCAGGGACCACATGGAAGCACTGATTTAAAGGAGTACTTCACAATCCTGAATGCATGGTCAAATTATCCAGGAAGCTGTAAAAAATATGTATCAGTGACTGAGCTCTGCCCTAGTGTAGTCTGATTTAATTTAAGAGTGTGGCCCAGCCAGTGGTATTTTTAAAGGTAATGCGGGCTATTCTAATGTGCTACAGGATTGAAAACAAGCATTCAGAAACCACAAAAATGGCAGAGATCAGGAAAATAGACAAAATACTATAGGAGGAGGACCAAGGATAATGTGAAGTTATACAACTGGAGAATGGTTTTTGTTCCCACTAGATTAGTGAAGTGTGGTAGTAGGTAGGGCAGTACTAATCACTGGTTCTGCCTCAGTCTGTCTTTTGCCTTGACCTCTTACCAGATCATATTAAACTTGTTGAAAACTAATGGAAGGTTATTAAAAAATATTTGCCACACTTAGAAAGAGTATCTTAACATGCTCCTAACGAGAATGTTAATTTTTAAAATAGAGACTCAGTAGAGCTATCTCTTGGAAGATTTATTTTAAAAAAGAAGAAGAAAGCCCTGGCTGGCGTAGCTCAGTGGATTGAGCGTGGGCTGCGAACCAAAGGTTTGATTCCTAGTCAGGGCACATGCTTGGGTTGCAGGCCAGGGACCCCAGAAACCGCACATTGATGTTTCTCTCTCTCTTTCTCCCTCCCTTCCATCTCTAAAAATAAATAAATAAAATCTTTAAAAAAAAAAGAAGAAGAAGAAATCAGAGGCTAAATTTTAGTTTTCATGTTTTGGGGAGAGGCCAATGGCAGAAGATAAAAACACTATATATTTGATAACAGAAATTTATTATATCATCCATACGCAGTCATTCTTGCTAATATTGTTAGTTCTCATACTTAGCTCTGAAAGGTCCAGACCAATGTCTAGAATATAATAGATGGATGATGGATGGACTCACAGATGGATGGACTGACAGATACATGGATAGATACATTATACATACATACATGCGTATGTGCACAGAGAGACAGATGGACAGATGGAAGCATGGATGTATGCGCAGCCAGATGGACAGATGGATGGACTAATGCAGATCAAACTAAAAGTAATCAAATCGACTTGGTCACTTTAAACTGGTAGAAAGGTGGACATTTTCTTATTTCCCATATTCCTTATCTTTTGACATCACATTGTTTAGCATTTTTTTATTGATTCTTCATGTAGAGATGCCTTTATTGAAATTAGTGTATTCTTTGGTTAACTTCATTAACTATCTTAATTTCTATTGTAACAACTCAAATACTCTTTCAAAGTGTCTTCCTGACTGTTAATACGGAATTTATGTCGAATAATCCTAACAGCCCTGAAAGCATTCGCTAAATAGGCGCTCAGTTTTTGTACTCTTGGGTTTTTTCAATATTTTGATGCCTAGCAGCACACAGTCCCATTATTATCCGCACGCTGGTTTCGACTCAGCGCGGCCAGCACTACCTCAGTGTTTCCCGGGCGGCTGCCCACAGGGCCTTCCCACGCATCTTATTGCGCCTTATTGCAATTGTCTTATCATGCCAGGGGGTCTCATGCCAGGCCCACAGCCTCCAGTAAATAAATCCAAAACATTTCTCTATTAAGTGTAACCTGTTTACCTATTTGAGGTAAGAGGCTTCGTTTCAAGTTACCAAAATTAATATTTCATGCTTTATAGTTATTTTTAAAGGGGATTCTCACATCTTATTCTCATTTAGTTCTTTCAGCACTCCTAGGCAGCAAGCAGGCTATATTGTTGTTATGACCGTTTGTCATATGGTGACACTGGGGCACAGGGAAGTAAGGCCATGTGAGGTGCCAAAGTGACCTTCTAGGTAATGGTGGAAGATGCCAGGAGGCCAGGAGATGGGGCTTTGGGTCCCAATTCCTTTCCCCTCTGGGTCTTTCCTGTGCTCTAGCCAAGCTTAAGGAAAAAAATGATGAGGGAGGAATATGAAAATTATAGACTGAAGTACCTGAAAAGACTTGGGTACATGGGTGAATAATTTTAAGAGTTGTGCTGCCTAATTGACAGGGAGAAAAAGTAGGACATAGAAACTGAGGTACAAAAGCAAAGTGGCTCTTCAGCCCACCCAAAGGGACCTCTCCCGTGGCAGAGTCGCCTTCTTGCAAGCCCAGAGTCCTGGTTATACCCAGGGGCACAAGTTCTGGATTTGAAGATGATTGTGTTATTAAACTACAAAACTCTATTCTTTACTGTGTGCCCGATGCTATACTAAGTCTAGAAGCTCAGAGATAAATAAGACATCATTTGCACCTTTGGGGCCTTTGTGGTCCAGTGGAGATCTTCATGTCAAAGTGTATCATTGGTATAATGGATGAGGTCATGGTCAAGGCAGAGAAAGGCAGCAGGGGGAGCCAGCAGGGTGGCACTGCAGCTTCCCTAAAACATGGGTGTGTGACCAGGTTATCTCCAGGCATATAAGCGAACGAAGGTGAATAAAGAGTAGGGGCCATGTTACATGGCACTGTGGGGCATGGTAAGGAGGATATTTAAACTTGACTTTTAGTGCATCAGAAAGCCACTGAAGGCTGTTAGCTGAGGAATGAAACAGTCTAGCTATGGCCTTCCCTTCCCCCATCTTCCTCCTTTGCCCATTCTTGGCACCAAAATTTTAGGAAGTCTGAGAGAGACTGGCCATCAGAAGATTCCCCTTGCTCCACTGCCCAGAGAAGAAAAGGTTGTGGCTTAGGAAGACCAGCTCATCCGAGGTCCAACCCTATGAAGTGCTGGATTCACCCTGGTCAGCATCCTGCACAGTCTGTCTCTGGACTCACCCTGAAAGAGAGGGCACCTCTGGAGCTTTTATCCTATATGAAACCTGCTGAGGAGCAGGAAATAAAGAGGTGGGAAAAGAAGATGTGGGGCCTCTGAAAACCTTGAGAAGTAAATTGCTCAAGAAATAGCTATTACTTCTGGCCAAGATGGAGGCATAGGTAGACACACTGTGCCTCCTCGCACAACCAAAATAAGGACAACAAAATTTTAGAAACAAAAAGACAACCAGAACTGACAGAAAATTGAACTGTATGGAAGTCCGACAACCAAGGAGTTAAAATAGACACATTCCTCCAGACAGGTGGGAGGGGTGGAGTCAGGCAGCCAGGTGGAGAGGGGTCACAGGAAAAAAAAAAGTGATGGCTTGTGCACCCCAGGCATGCAAGGCAGCAGCTGCCGGACCCCACGCGCGCAAGTGGCAGCTGGCAGACCCTGGACACGGGGTGGCAACAGGCAGACCCAGCAAGGCAGCAGATTGTGGAGTGGAGCATGGCGCACAAGGCGGCTGGCTGACCGGAAGGTCCCACATTTGTACACAGATAAACCAGGTGAAACTGCAGAGTGAGACAGACTGCTCAACCCAGGGCTCTAGTGCAGGGAAACAAAGCCTCAAAACACCTACTGAAAACACCTGTGGTGGTTGAGGTGCTGGGAGAGACTCCCAGCCTCACAGGAGTGTTCATTGGAGAGACCCCCAGGATCCTAACATGTAAATAGTCCCACCCACACGGAAATCAGCACCAGAAGGGCCCAGTTTGCTTGGGGGAAGCAGCAGAAGGGGCTGAAATACAGCAGAGAGCGGAGCAAGTGTCATTGTTCCCTCTCAGACCCCTGCCCCACATACAGCATCACAACCCACCAACTGGATTGACCTGCCCTGGTGAACACCTAATGCTCTGTCTCTCACTACGTAACAGGCACAACAAGACAAAAACAAAATGGCCCAAGCGGAAGAGCAGTTCAAAGCTCCAGAACAAATACAACTAAGTGACGAAGAGATAGCCAACCTATCAGATGCACAGTTGAAAGCACTGGTGATCAGGATGCTCACAGAATTGGCTGAATTTGGTCACAAATTAGATGAAAAAATGAAGGCTTCGCTAAGTGAAATAAAGGAAAATGTACAGGGAACCAATACTGATGGGAAAAAAACTGGGACTCTAATCAATGGAGTGGACCAGAAGGAACAAAGAAACAACCAAACAGAAAAGAATGAAGAAACAAAAATTCAAAAAAATGAGGAGAGGCTTAGGAACCTCCAGGACATCTTTAAATGTTCCAACATCTGAATTATAGGGATACCAGAAGGGGAAGAGGAAGAGCAACAAGTGGAAAAGTTATTTGAACAAATAATAAAGGAGAACTTCCCCAATCTGGCAAAGGAAATAGACTTCCAGGAAATCCAGAAAGCTCAGAGAGTCCCAAAGAAGTTGGACCCAAGGAGGAACACACCAAGGCACATCATAATTACATTAGCCAAGGTAAAAATGAAGGAGAGAATCCTAGAAGCAGCAAGAGAAAAGGAGACAATCACCTACAAAGGAGTTCCCATCAGACTGTCAGCTAATTTCTCAAAAGAGACCTTGCAGGCAAGAAGGGGCTGGAAAGAAGTATTCAAAGTCATGAAAGGCAAGGACTTACATCCAAGATTGCTCTATCCAGCAAAGCTTTCATTTAGAATGGAAGGGCAGATAAAGTGCTTCCTAGATAAGGTCAAGTTAAAGGAGTTCATCATCACCAAGCCCTTATTATATGAAATGTTAAAGGGACTTATCTAAGAAAAAGAAGATAAAAAACATATATAGTAAAATGACGGCAAACTCACCATTATTAACAACCACACCTAAAACAAAAACAAAAACAAACGAAGCAAACAACTAGAACAGGAACAGAACCACAGAAATGGAGATCACATGGAGGGTTAGCAACAGGGGAGTGGGAGGAGGTGAGAGGGGAAAAAGGTACAGAGAATAAGTAGCATAGATGGTAGGGAGAAAATAGACAGGAGGAGGGCAAGAATAGTATGGGAAATGTAGAAGCTAAAGAACTTATGACACATGGACATGAACTAAAGGAGGGAATGTGGGTGGGAGAGGGTGTGCAAGGTAGAGGGGAATAAAGGGGAGAAAATGGGACAACTATAATAGCATAATCAATAAAATATATTTAAAAAAGAAATAGTTATTAGTGAAATGTGCCGTATGATAGAGAAAGGTCAAGTGAAATGGGCTCTCTACAGAGGCCAATGGATTTGGCTGTTGAATCATTAATGACCTTGATAAAAACTGGCCCAGTACAGCAAGGTTTCTACACCTCAGCACTGTTGACGCTTTGAACCAGATATTCTTTGTAGTAGAGGCTGTTCTCTGCATCACAGGACACTTATCAGCATTGCTGCTAACCCACTAGATGCCAGTAGCGTCTTCCACTATTGTGACCACCAGAAATGTCTCCAGATGTTGCCAAACATACCTGGGAGTGGGAGGCGGCAAAATCATTCCCAGTTGAGAGCCAGTGCCATAGAGTGATTTGGACAGAAGCCACACTGCGATGAGTCCTTTGAGAGGTCTGGCAGCCAAGAGCAGGCAGGAGAAGGGGGTTCGCTGGAGGAGGAGGTAGGGTTAGGAGGATGGTGGTGTTTTGTTTTGTCTTGTTTCAAACTAGCACATGTGTGTTTGACCTACAGAAAGAACTAGAAAGAACTAGAAGAGAGGGGAAGTTGAATGACAAGCATTAGTCAAGTGGCAGCATTCCTTTCATTATTTCTCAAACGTTAAATATCTCAGTGACTGACTCAGTGCCAGACACTGCAGATGCTATGGTGAGCAAATGAGGTGTTTCTAGTTCAAAAACTGAGGAAAATTTCAAAATGACTGCAGAGCATTAAACCCCAAGCATGGGCCCTCCTAAGCAGGGGCCCCTGTGCAAGTGCCCAGGTCACATGCCCATGAGGTGGCCCTGGTGCTGAATGGGGCAGACAGTGCCCCACCTTACCTCGGCCCTGAGGTCCAGGGAACAAGATAGACAAACACGAGAAGTATAACAAGCACCAGGATGAGGGGGATGCAGGACTACCGTTGCACGCCACAGAGGCACCTGAACCAAAAGGTTAGTGAACAGAGGAAGTGATATTTAAGGATTAAGCTGTGCTGGGGACTATCACTGGTTAGCCAGACAGAGAGGAATGGAAAGAATGCCTGGATGTAAGGAAGAGCATGTAGATCTGGAAGGAACCAAGAATGGACCCTCCCGTCTAAAGGACAGGATGGGGAGAGTCTTGGCAAGGGTCCAGATCATGACAACTCATAGGGTTTCGGGTGATCTGACTCCTTCCTGCAGGCACTGGGAAGGCACCCACAGTTTCCAAGCAGGGAGTATGTGGTCAGATTCCTCTTACAAAGACTATTCTGTCTGGACTGAAAAAGGACCAGAGTGGGAGAGGCAGGCAGCAGCCAGGAGAGGTGCTGGTGGCCTGCCTTCCTGAAGGGGCAGTGATGGGATAGAATGAGAAATGTTCTGGACTTGGTGATTGGTTGGCTGTCGAGAAACAAGTACAGGAAAGATGATTCCCAGTTTTCTGGCGTGGCTAGCTCCCTGGGGGTAGGATCCAAAACTACCTGGACAGGAGAGAAAGGAGATGGGTTTATTCATTCGAGGTCCTTTAAGTCTGACACCCTGTGGGAATATAAGGAGGGAACTGGAAAGATGGTCTGGAACTCAAATGATATGACCAGGGGTACAGAATTTGGAGTCACCCACATCTGGGTGCCGCCTAAAGTTGTGCTTATTGCTGATATCCAAAGAGCATGTGCGGCATTAGAACTGGTAGGATCTGGATTAAATAATTACTAAATGAGTGCCTATTATGTTCTCCATGGTCTTGTAGAAACTGGTGATATAGTGAAGACTAAGGCCAGACAGAAATGCCCGAGTTTTCATGGACCTGACAGGTTCTCAGGAAAATTCTGAAGGCGGTGGAGGGGAGAAAATTGAGCGCCTCTCTCCATGCCGTGTCCACTTACATTTCCCACTTTAGGCATCTGTTGGAAATCCTGCTTCCTCCTGCCTTAGGAGACAAGACCTTCTTTTCTATCATTGTCCATGAGTACCTCTGGATTTTCTCTTTCCATCTGTCTGAAAGGCTGTTACCTCCCTCCAGGGCTGAGATACAGAAAACCTAAATTAATTCTGCTTTTATTTTTCATGAAATGCCAATATAGCTTCAGAGATTCAAACTTTAAAATCAGAGTTCTCAAAACAATAAGCAGCTGTAATTGCTAACACTAACTGTGACGTGTTCTGAAGCCTGCAGAAGGTTCATCAGCACCATGCAGCAAAACAAACCCTTGCCGGCCTCCACGAGTCAGACAAGCAAAACCTTTGAGGGTTCGGTCTCTTCTCTGGGGAGAAGCTATAAGGCACAAGACAGCGCTCCTCTGCTTTGCTTATTTAAAGCATCTTGCCACTTTGTTCTCTTGCATTCTCCTTTTTCCAAGGCCAAAACTGAAGTGCTATTTGTTTGGAGGTTTGTTTGTTTATAAAAAAGAAAAGAGTTAGTTTGTTTATTTGTGATTAATTATGTAGATATCAGTTGTTAAGACTGATAAAAAGACCCATTCTTAAATGTTGAAAGGAAATAGAAGGCTCATGTGTAGTGATTGATGGCATGTGGCATTTAAATAGAAACTCAGTGATTTTTTCAGTTCACGGTAAATGGAAATCATTTAGCTGTGGTCCATGGTAAAGAACAAATCATTTGAGCTGCTCAGAGATATCTTATAAACTGGGATCACATATGTAATAGAAAAGCTATTTAAATAGACCACTTGAAAGCATATTAAATGTTTATTTTTGGAGTCATTTCATATAAGTATTTTGGATTCATTTTATATAAATGTTTTATTCCCAAAAAGGTTTCCCTGACCACTGAGCATATAAATGGTCATGTCTAAATATAGAGGCAGGAAAAAAGATTTTTTATTTAATGTTAGCCAAAATCAGATACAATTACTTAAATCTATGAGCAAGGTAGGGGTAAGAGATACAATACATTCAGAAGGTATCTCTACTTTTATTCTTGGAATTTTGGCTCCTTGAAATTATAAAGCTATCGCTTTGTTAATATAGTAATTATGCTGTTATCAGCTTTCTATGAAGCAATACTTCTGCACAAGGTAGACCTTACAGGAACCAAGCACACAGCTACTTTACCTGGTGAAGATGGCAGGCTGCCTGAGCGTTCCCCTAAAGTTCTGATGGTGAGAACTCTGAGCTAGAGCTTTATGCCTCTGGTTTGTAAATGTGGCTCTCTTCAAAGACACATCCCTTGAAGAAAGGTAATATTTTCAACTAATAGAAGTCATCTTTATTATAGTCCAACTTGAAAGAGTAAGAGCCGTCAACTGGGAACTCCTTTATTAATTCCAATACCCAAACATACAGACCTACATACAGCACCTCTGTCCATCTTCCCCTGTCACAGCAAAGAGCTGTCTGTTCCCCAGATGAAAAGTAAGACCTCCTCTGTCCCTTGGGTGCCAGCCCCTCCTGCCTTCTCAGTACTCCTGCACTATCAGTTGAGACTTCTCCCTCCTTACCTATTTAGTTTCTCACCATCACCACCACAACTTAATCTGGATTTTTCCATTAAATGTGTTCAGTCCTCTCCCATTAAAAAAAATACAAACTTTGCTACAGCCTCCTTCAACTCCAGCTCTCAGCCCATCAAAGTCAGGCTTCATGGAAGAGCCTCCGTATTCGTTACGTCCTTTGTCCCACCTCTGCTGTTCTCAACCCACGGCAGCCTGGTTTCTGTCTCCTCCAGCCCCTGAAAGAGCTCTAGCTGAGACTGCTAATAGCCTGCCTGGTGCTAAACCCAGTGGGCATTTTCTCAGGCTTCATCGGACCTTCGAGCAGCACGTAGCACGCAGCACTCCATTGACCATGCCTAGCTTCTTACTTCGCTTCCACAAAGATGGGGCAGCCTTTGTGGTGTGAACATGAAAACAACCCAGGTTTTATCCTGCCTCCATGTTCTGTCTCTCCCTAACTCCCAGGCAGGTTTGTCTTCCTTAGTCTTAGCATTAAATATTGGAATTCTATAAGGCTCCATCCTAAACCCCCTCTTCTTCTCGTTTTATGTTCTCTCCATACTTTGAGCTTCAAATATTATCTCTATTGCAGACTAGTCACAAATTTCTATCACTGGCCTAGGTCTTCTGCCCACTGGGCTCAATAGGTCCAGCTGCCTACTGGACATCTCCACTTTGATATCACAAATGCATTCTGATTCAACAGACCCATACTCAAACTCACAGTTTTCTTCTACCCTTCCTCTGTTCTTCCCCAAATGCCCAGGTTCCCTTCTAGCATCCCCCATCTCAATAAATGGCATTACTCTTTATCCCGTTGTATAAGTTATAAAACCTGACAGATCTCCTAAGTACCTCCTTCTTCCCACTCTGTCCATATATGCTATGTCTCCATAGTGTGTCACCTTGGCTTCCTAAGAACTTGCACGCCTGCCACCATAACCTAGCCATGTCCATCACTACCAGGTGTGAAAATAGCCCTCTGAGGCCTCTACTCAAACTGCCTCTTGCTCTGCCAATCCATTCTTTTCACAACAAATCAATGTGATCTCTTATAAATCTGAAATGTCCATTTGCTCCTCACCCACCCTAAAATTTAAACTCTTCAGTGGCTTCTTATTCTTCCTCGAGAAAAGATCAAAATCCTGAGCACAAGCCTCCACTCACCGATTTTTAAAAATTGAAATCTGGGAGTTCCAGCCAAGATGGAGGCATAGGCAGAAACCCTTTGCTTCCTTGCACAACCAAAAGAAGGTTTACTCTACCCAGCAAAGCTATCATTTAGAACAGAAGGGCAGATAAAGTGCTTCCTAGATAAGGTCAAGTTAAAGGAGTTCATCATTATCAAGCCTTTATTATATGAAATGTTAAAGGGACTTATCTGAGAAATTGAATAAGATCAAAAACTATGAACAGTAAAATGACAACAAACTCACAACTATCAATAACTGAACCTAAAAAAAAATTAATGAAAACAAAAAGTAAGCAAACAGCCAGAACAGGAACAGAACCAGGGAAATGGACATCATATGGAGGGTTTTCAGTGGGGAGGGGGAAGGGAGGAAAGGAGAGGAAAGGTACAGGGAATAATTGGTAGGCATAAAATAGATGGGGAGAAGTTAAGAGTGTTATAGGAAACAGAGAATTCAAAGAACTTTATGTACAACCCATGGACATGAACTAAGAGGAGGGGAATGCTGGAGGGTTGCGGGGTACAGGGGTTGGGGAGGGAGGATGAAGGGGGAAAACTGTAACAGCATAATCAATAAGATACACTAAAAAGAAAATTCCTGAGCACAGCCTACATGGGCCTCATGGTCTGGCCCCTGCCACTTCCCACCATCCTTCTTTGCCTTACTCCCTCCATTCCAGCAAGCTGGCCTCCTCTGTCCTTGGAATCAGGGCACGGTGTCTTTCCTCTGGGAAGCTTTTTCTGGTGACCTAATTTGGTCAGATCCCAGTATCCCTGCCCCAGGTGACTCACGTGGAAGCCCTTACTATAGTTACATCTTATAGTTAGTTCTGTGACTATGTGATTATTGACTGTCTTCCCAGGTCCTTCGAGTCTTTAAGTTCCAGAAGGACAGGCCCTTGATCTGTTTTTGCTCGTCACTGTGCCCCAGCGTCTAACACAGAACCTAACCCAGAGCTGGCACCCAGTAATTTGTGAAATGAGAGAATGAATTTACATTTGAATATGGCTGAGTACATAGCATGTGCTTTTAAGAACAGGTCTGGGTGGGAATGAGATAGAGGAAGACTGATGACATAATTCCAGGGACATGAGAAGGAAAGAGTCCAGAAGGCAGAGTAGAGACAGAACTCCAACATTATCTCCTTCACAGTTTTGCCGTGCACTCAGCTCAACTACCACGTTTGTACTGGTCTGGTCAACACTCCAGAGGGCCAAGCTGAGATGCTACAAGAATCTGTAGTGCCTTCTGAGCTGCCATGAAAGTCTAAATCATCTCCAACTGACTTATCATTTTGAGGACATTTTATTAGAGTCCAGCTCCTGAAAATTACTGATCCAATTTTAACATGCAAATTTTAATGACTGTTGTACACCTCTAAGCTGAGAGCTCCTTAAGAACTGTTGGTGCTCAGTCCTCAGTGGGGCTCTTAGTAGATGCCAGGTAGACTGGTGGGTAGGAGAAGGAAAACAAAAGTTAGGATTTTTAAAACATGGTGATCTCATCCAGAGCTCTCAAACACAAAAGCCCACGGGGGCCAGGAATGATTGGAAAGGAAGAGCAGGACAGATGTCACTGTGCACGCACATATTATCTGCGTGAGCACTGGGACTGGGCTCTTGGGAGTGCACACACCCTATCTAAAGGCATTCGGGGGGAAATTCTAACATCTGAGCATGCCAAGGAGAAATTGAAGTCAAATCCAACCCAGCAGACATCAGTTTGCAACTTCTGACTGGTAAGGTATGATGGTGGTGGTAACCAGAATATCGGCCCCCTAAAAGATGTCCATGTCGCAATCCTCAAACCGATGAACGTGTAACCTTTGATGGCAAAAGTGAGTTTTCAGCTGAATTAAGTTAAGTATCTAAGATTATTCTGTATTACCCAGGTGAGCCCAGTGTAATCTCAAGGTCCTTTTAAGAGTAGGGAGAAGGGTCTAAGTCAGATGAAGGTTGAGGGTGCTACACAGCTGGTTTGGAAAAGGCACGGGGAATGCAGCAAGCCTCTCGAAGCTGAAAAAAAGCAAGGAAACAGATTCTCCCCTTCTTCCAAAAGAAACACACTCCTATTAACTTGCAGTTTCAGCTCAATGAAATACATTGGACTTCTGACCACTAAGACTGTAAGGTAATAAATTTGTGTTATTGTAAGCCACTAGATTTGTGCTCATTTGTTATAGCAGCAGTAGGAAGCTGATACACTGGTTAAGAATATTCAGACTACAGAGACAGGATACCTGGATTCAAGTCCCAGCTCTGTCATGTGCTAGCTGTGTGACCGGGGGTAAGGTATACAACTTTCTCAGTTTCCACATTCGTGTGACGGAAATGATAGTACATACCACCTCAAAGGGCTACTGTGACGATGAAATGAATTAGCATACATACAGTTCTTATAAGCGTGCCCGCACATTTTAGGCAGCAAATCAGCATTAGCTTATTAAATTACTATTTATTATTTGCAGAAAAAAAAGAACATAGTCCAGGCAGGGTTAAATACTTTGTCCTAGGAAAACAGGTTCAGAGCAGAGCCAGAACTAGAACTCAGACCCCCTAACTCCTGTGCTGTTCAGTGCTTTGTCACTACAATGCCACAGTACCATTTTCCTACCAAATTTATTTTCAAAGTCAAAACAACTACTTATAGCACATGCCGTTCTGGTGGGCTTAGCTGCATTTTATACCTGTGATTAGCCTTGATGTTCTCAGACCCTTTCAAGAGAGATGAAACATAATTAAAGGTGGGCCTCATCAGAAACCAAGTGTGTTTGACTAAAAGCCTGCCTAGTTAATAATGGAACTTTTTCTGGTTATAGTAGAGTCCCTCATTGTTTTGTCCCCTCCGAACATAACCCATAAGAAAAACACAAAGCAGGCAGAACCAGGCACATGCGTCCAATACTGAAACAGTGGGCTGCTCCGGACAAGCCAGCAGGCAAATTCCACAGACATTTCTGGGCATGAGACTCCAAAACATTGGCCGACCTTCCAATATGCACTCCACCTCGAATCCAGAGGGCTTGCTCAAAACATATTGTCCCCAAAACCCTAGTTTAATTTAACACCTGGGTTTTACGAAATGGTCTCATCAAGGTAGCTGCACATCCCTATAAAAGAAACAAGTATTCTTGGGGAAAATACACTGAACGGTGAGGTAGAGCCCGTCTGAAGCTCATTCTAAGTGGAGTCAGTGGCTGCATTCCAGACCTATGATCCAGTTTGTTCAGTTGTGTGATCTCAAGCTCACTCCTACAGTAGGAGAAGGCTAGTTTAGAAAGGACTCCAACACTGCTGAGTCCAAATTTAGAACCTCCAATATGGTGAATTTCCAAATGGGCAGCTATAAATGTAAAATACTTTGGAATACAATTTCTAGCAGTTTCCAGGGTGCAGACCAAAAATTCTTTCTCCGGCACTGAAACCCATTCCTCGCCCTCTACAGCCTATGCAACAGTGTCAGGGTATCACAGAGCACATTGTTTTCGGGCCCAGTGCAATAAAGAGTGACAACAAGGTTGAATTAAAATGTTTACACTTACATCTGGGTCTTTCTTCAGATTCCATGATGTAAGAATCTTGCCAACTGTAGACACTAGTAGCCAGCACTTGGGGAAAGACCATACTCTCTACGCAGGGAGAGTGCTCCTTTCCACTGCGTGGGTCCCACTGGAAGACTTCGAGAAGGCTCAGGCTCCTCCCTCAATGATCTGACACACCTCAACCCAATGGGTGATGCAGAATGCCAAATAACTGCAGGGTTGTTACATAATTTCTGAGAGCTTCAAAACTACAAATGCCCCATGAATGCCGGGGCCCACTGTGTTTTTGCCTTGACTGTTTCTGGAGCCTCACACCACCATGCAAGTGCACAGTTCTCCCCTTTGGTGACCTGGTCATTCACTGGTGACTTTTTTTTGTCACTATGTGGTGCCTGCCCAGTGTCTGTCCCCACCCCCCTGCTGTTGCATCATAGCAAGTTCATGTCCTTGCTGCGTTTCACTTGTTACAGCTAAATTACGTGCAGTGCCCGGCAACAGAAGTGTCACTTCTGTTCCTGTTCATTTGTCATTCCATGTCTAATAAGGCTGGGTGGTGATGGGTGAGGACAAGAAGAGCAGCTATTGTTCTTTGCAGACAGACAAGCTTGTTGCTCCTCCTTGGGGCCACGGGCCTCTTTCTCTTCTCACTGGGTCTGCACAGACAAGGCAGGAAGTGAGCTCTAGCCTCAGGGTTGGGAGAGAGAGGCAGAGGCCAAGGTCCCCAAGTGAGGAGGCCACAAGGAAAGAAAGGGACTTCTGTGAAGGGAAGTCCACTTGCCTGGAGGCATTGGAGGAGAGGGCTGGGGAGGGGCCTGCAGGGAGGAAAGAGGAGGGTCAGCTCTGCGGGGCATGACGTGAGGTGCCTTGCCTTTCCTGGGGTTGAAATTGAGGAACTGAGGAGGCGTCAGTGGCCAAAGTCAGTCTTTCAGAGCCCAGGATGGAACGAGAACTCCAGCCACTGGCTCCATCTCCTGTATCTGCAAGGGCCAGAGGGATTAATGACTCAAGGAGGATATGATATGGTCCAGAAACTTTTCCTGGATTTTTTCCGCAGGCGGCTGAGCCAGAGGCCGACTGCAGAGGAATTGGAGCAGAGGAACATTTTGAAACGTAAGTGACTAAGCCCATGGCAATTCCTGATGTGTTTGTGGTGGCTCTCAGTATGATTTAATGTAGGCCACAAGGCCTGTCCCTTGTGCCTGTGCAGTAATGACTGAGGATGTCTGATGGCTGAGGCTTCTTCCCTATGTGTCAGAACCTCCCAGACCAGCCCCCGTAGAGAGGGCAGATTCTCACCCACCCGGCTCCTTCGAAGCTACAGTCTGTCCCAGCACATTTTCTATGGTGGGCTGTGAAGTCAGAGAGAAGATGAAAATTCACTGTGAAAGAACTTATTACTAAATGATTTTGAGGAGAGTTAGCACCACCTTTAATCCAGGACTGGCTTGAAAGCTGCCAGTACTACATTAGAGGCAAAGATAAGGCAGATGGCCGTTTGAAACCTGGGGCTAGCACACGTCACTTTCCACTGCAGCTGGCCACTGGTGACCGGACCCCTCTCCCTCTGAACACTCAAGTTAAAGTCTAGGAAAGCATTTCCAAGAAAAAATGCTTTGTGTTCATCTCTCAGCTGGCTTCTGGTATGCTTTTTCTCACTCAAGAAAAACTCACTGTCACGGAGGACAGAAAAAAACAAACGAGGCCCTTGTTCGGTTTAGGACAGAGATATTTGAATATGTACAGCAAATCCAGATGGTGTTTAAAACATACAGGGGTTGACAGAAGCAGGTTTACAGTTGTAATACAAATAGATAATATGAGAATTAATAAATAATAAAACAAGAATAAACTGTTTCACATACAACTATAAACTACTGTCGCCCACCCCTGTATGTATATAAAATGCTAGAAGAAATCAAGCATCTCATAGACACCTGTATGCCTCAGTTTGGTGGGAATTACTGAATACTTACAAAATAAAACCTCTGCTGGCATTCTGCTCTGGCGTGACTGCCGCTCTCACTGATACTTTCCTCAGGATGGCCAACCAATAGCATTTTTAGTTTAACCCATGACGCTTTCTTCCAGAGAAGAAAGGTGGATGTCCTGCAGAATTTCACAGAAATGCTGTGCTGTGCAGGTGTGCCTGAGCACGCGCACCCTTTCCCGTCACATGAAACCTCGGTTTGCGTGCGTGGGCATTTCCATGTAGACCAAACTTAAACTAAAATGTTCTTGATTTTACTTGTCTGCCCTTCCTCACTGTGTTCTTGTGACCCGATCAGCACGGAAGGTTACTGAGGGTGAGCTGTCGAATTTCCCCTGGGAAGGCTATGGTGGGAGGCGTGTGGGCAGGCAGCCCCTCCAGAGCACCCACCTGCGCGGTGTTTGCCTTCGCCCGCACCCCGCCACCCTGCACCGGGCAGGCCACTGTCTCCCCTCTCTCAGTGGGGGGTGTTTTCAGGGTTGGTCTTCCCCAGTCTTGAGTGCACCTCACATGTTTCCTAGGATTCCAGGAATTTATGTATGTATTTTTAACCGAAGGATATTCATTAAAGCTTCTAAGCTCAATATGCTGTTAAACAGTTAGAACGTTTTTGGATGATTTCCATGGTGGAGGACGCACTTGGCCTGCGTGATGTCTCCCTTTCTGCCCCAACCTGATACCTGGTCTGTAATAAACTCTCTGTTGTTAGAGACAAAGAAAAATAGAAGGGGAAGCTAAAAGCTTCCAGGAGATTGTTCAGGTTTCAGAAACAGTTCTCCTCTCAGCAAAAATGTGGGTTTTGGAAAGAGAGGATCAAATCCCCAGCGCACCCCCCTCACCCAGCCCCTGGGAGACCATGGGCTGACACTTGCATTGGGTTTCTATTTCCATCCAGAAAATACTCAAATCTTACAGACAGTTGAGTAAGCCCAAGTATCTTAAATTCAGGAGACTGAAGAGGCTTAAAAGATTGTTCCCATGTTTCCTTCTCTTTCCTCTTCCTTCTTGTCCTGTTCAAACAACTGCAAATTCAAGAACTGCTTGAGCAGATCCAGCTTGATCATTTCATAGTTCTAAAACTTTTCAGAAAAAAAACTCATTTTTCCTGTTGGTTCTCATTTCTTCTCTGCATTCTGGAACATTGTTTTCCTAAATATGTTTTTCTATTTCCCCAATCCGATTGTGATACAAGAAATGTTTAGTGCACTAAGACAGCACCCTGAAGCACATTGTTCTAAAACTTGCTTTCTGAGCTCCCGGTCCTGTGCAACACCGCCCGGCCCAGGCCTCTGGAGAAGGTGCACAGAGATGACAGGCTCTGCAGCAAGACTGGCCTCCGGTCCCACTCCCAGCCCCACCCGTCCCAGCCCTGCGACAGAGCTCTCTCTGTTCAGCAGCTGGGGAGGCTGTGCGCACGTCTGAGCACATGCTAACCACGCTCTGATGGAGGCAGCGTTGATGACATCATGGCCTTCCCTGGCCTCTCTTCCCACTTGCTCACTGGGGTTATCTTGGTTCCAATGGCCTGAGAAAACATACCCTGGGTTTGTAAATGGCTTTGAACTAAAGGTATAGATTCCATAGGTGGCCTTGGGGCCCCACCCCTGAGAAGGGCCTGAGAAATGCAGATAGGAGATGACAGTCCTGTGCTCTGTCACAGAATGCCATTCGTGGCATGGAAAGGAGCCTATGGGGTGAGGAATGCCTGACAAGAGTCTGAGGCCAGTACCCAGGAATGAGGAGGAGGAGGGCCAGCTCCAAGCAAATCTGGGCAGGGGGAAGAGGCATGTCTCCTCATGAGAACAAAGGAAGTGGGCCGTTTGTCTAACTAATTAGCTGTGTGTGGTGTGAGCAGCCACTTAACCCCCTGGGCTTTCACATCCTCATTTACAAACTAAGGGGAGTACACTAGGTGGCCTCCCAGGACCCTCGCAGCCCTAATATTCTGTGACTTTGTGTATTGTAACCAAGCACCTCAGGCTGCCTCCTAGCTGCCCCCGAACCCCTGTCCAGACTGGACCTCCCTCTCTTCCCCCCTCCCACCTGCAGATGGAGCTGTCTGGCTCTCCACTTCTGGGTCTGCCTGCCTGCTTCCCATCTTATTTATTACTGATAGATTAGTTCATATTAAGATATCAATGGCTGACTAATTTAATGGGTTTTTATCCAAAAGAAATTTGCATTTTTAAAGGAACTCTGAGAGGGAGATAGGATCTTTAAACCCAAAGGGAGGAGCTCCCGCATGGGTGGTTTGGGGCCCTGTGGGGCAGGTGCAGTGGGGACCTCCGATGACCTCAGCCCACAGCAGGCCATGGGTGTCTCTGGTGCTGCCCCAGACAAGATGCTCATTCCTCACAGGCAGCCAAATCGTGCCTCTGGGGTGTCACCCAAGGGCCTGAGTTCTGCTCTGAACTCCTGTCTTCCTTCCAGCAGGAGGTGCGGCCACCTGCGGTGGGCGTTGGCAGTGGTTGTGGTGGCCGCTGTCAGGGCTGACGAGGAGGGACAGGCTGGGACCCTGCTTCCGTGCACAGCAGCTTCCCTTTTTCAAAGATCTGCCCTGTGCTCAGACAATGGAATGGCAAGTGTGCGCTGACACGATACATTTAGTTATAGACACAGTTTAACACAAGTGATTTCACAAGGAGAGAACGCGTGTCCGGCGCACTCCTAGTGTGCCCTGAGCCAACACCAGCTTGAAGCGGCTGTCTTCACTCATGCCATTCTAAATCTGGTGGAGAACCAGAGACATTCTTTGACTTCCATGATTTTAGACATTATGTCTATAGTCATGCTTCCATTCCAAGGCTTGGACGGCAACTGACATACCCAGGTGAGATCTGTTAGCTGGAAGGGAAAAACAAGCCCGAGTTCTCTGCCCTGCACATCTCTGCTCCCTTCCCCAGACCCTCTAACCTGCAGCTCTAAACGTCTGATAAGTAAGTCACCCCACATATTAAGCTGGCAACATTTAGGTTTCAGACTCTCCTTGCCTGAGACACTCCTTAAAGTCTAAATGCAGGCAGTTGTATCCTACACTCTGGCCTCACACGTGCTCAGTGGACTTCTTGGAAGATTCAAAGAATTCATGGGATCAGGGCTTGCGAAAGGTGAGCGCTTTGAAATTCCTCTCTGTGCAGCCAGGCTTACATTTGGCATTAGCTGAACCTCACTGTGTCCCCACATGTGACAGGCACCCTATGGGGACAGCCTTAGGTTCTACTCCAAACAGTGTGCCAGACACGAGGGCCATGTCACAAGGAGCCCCTGCAGTCACTGTGAGGCTGTGAGGCTTCCAGAGAAGGGCGCCTTGCCTCCCTGCAAACGCCCATGTCATGGCCGACACCTGCCCCCCCACCCCCGCCACCTCGTTTAGGACTTCCCCCCCTTGCCTTGTAAGCCACACCTCACCCAGCATTTCTGCCTCAGAGGCTCGAAACCCATGTGACAGAAAGAAAACAAAGTAAGACAGCCTGCACACCACCACTTGGAAATAATGTAGGAAGTTTGGAAAGTGTCCCCACAGGCCAAAGTGTGGCCGAGGTGGAAGACAGAAGCTTTCTCTTCCCCTTTTCACATTGCGAGGCGCTCGGCCCAGAGCCACACGGGTTCAGATCTGCTCCTGCGTGCAACACTGTGTACAGAATCAAAAGCGTCTTCCATGTTTCTTTCAGCTCGGAATGAACAAGAGGAACAAGAGGAGAAAAGAGAGATCAAGAGGAGGCTAACTCGAAAGGTGAGAAAGTTCTCCACTGAGAGCTGGGGCAGGAGGTGGGGGTGCTTCCCACGCCTGTGTCCCCTGCTGGCCCCAGTGGCCTCGCAGCTTCCCGTCCCCTTGCAAGCAGTGTGAGTGCCCCCCACCGCCTCGCTGTCAGAGCCTGCAGCTGCCTGGTCCTCCAGGACCTCTCCCGGGACCGTGGCCCACTCAGCTGCATGACTTTCAGTCCTTTTATCTGGTAACATTCTGTGCTGCTTGATTTTGTGACACTCACCTGCCCCCAAGCAACTGGATGTCAAGTGCATTAAATTTGCAATTACAGTGAACATTTTATTTTAAAAAAATGTACTGTTACCCCATCAAGCAACTGGAAACTCATTGTCAAAATTGGTAGCACAAATATAACACAGTTATTTGCTGTGACCTTGGGAACACAGGAATTTTCCTTGCCTCCCCTGAGACTGTTCCCTACCTATTAGCTAAGAACTATTGGACTCCATTATGCTAAGTCCAATTTGTAGTATTGAATTAGGAAACATCCTAAAGTACTGATAAATATTGTGAAGATATCTAAAAAGCACTTAGAAAAAAAGCCATAAAACTAGAATTTTTATATATTTTTAATGCCCAAAATAGACGGCTTGGTGATGCCCTGCAGGCCCAAATGGACTGGATTCTGCCCAAGTGCCCCTGTTCACAGCATCGTATTTGAGGCTCTCCCTGGATGATGTTGACAGGTTGAGTTAATTGACGACACACAAGCTATAATACTGTGTTCTGTCTGATGCCAGGGGTTTGAATCCACCTTCCCCAGTGATCATCTTGAGAGAAAGATTCTCAAATCTCAGACAGTTAGGAGTCCCATTAAAATTAATTTTAACAGTTTATGAATGGATTTTTCTCCATAGAAATACTACACAAGGACAGAAATTCAGAGATCCTAAAATATCATGCCAATTCTTAAGGTGGTGACTTGTGCTTCTCACACTCTTAGAGCATCCCAGACTTCCGGTGACAAGCCAGGTGCCATCCCAACTGAAAGGAGTAGGATAAACAAGCACCTGAAAGGCCAATGACAGGCCAGTGTCGCCATGGCGGGAAGCAGAACAAGAGCTTCGTGACCTCTGTTCACCCAGAGGCCCTCACCCCAGTCACCATCTGAGTCTTTAAATCCTTAAGGCCACCCAGTCTTTGGACGTGGGTCGCCCTTTGCCCTGAGACTGAGGAGTGAGGAGGATGTTGGGGAGGGAGATGCATTAATTTGTTCTGAGTGTGACCTTGAAATGACTGTGGTGTCAAAAAGAGGCTCATTTCTGATACAGAAAGGCCCACACATTCAGAAAAAAATTTAAAGCCAGTCTTCATTAAGTCCATGAGGAGTTGATTACTGGGACCTGAAAATTCTTCAAACTTTAGAGTTTCTAAAAACTAGTGTAAGGAAAATACTTAAACATCCATCAAATTCTTATCTCTTTAAAAAAGAGTATATAATTTTGTGGAGAAAAACTTGACAAATTGCGTAACTCAGCAGGGAGGAGGGTGCCACCCCACACCCGTCTCCCCTGGGTGGGCTGCACTGGGGACAGGCAGCTCAGCAAGCCCATTGATTCTGCAGGTGTGCAAGGCAAGATAAATGCCTCCCTGCTCTGGGTTTCCTGCCCTTCCTCCTCCTGGAACACTGCCTTATAGTTTCAGCATTTCCCTCCCCGGACTGGCTTGGCGAGTTAGAAATAATGAGCTTGAGTTTGTAGGGGGAGGGGTCGGTCACTGGTCTGAGGGAGAGACTAGAAGAAGCTTTCACTTCTCTTTTCGTGGACAGAGCTATGAGCCTGTCAGCAGGTAGGGAACCCACCACCTCCTGGCTCCGGGCAAGTTCTTTTTCTCGAGGGCCTTTGTCACACCGAGACCAGATGCCAGTGACGGTGGCTGCCTTTCAGTAACTTACCTTCTGCCCAGGGACTTCCTCAGTACAGTTCCATTAATTTCAATGTACTAGTGAGAAAGGTGGGACCCAGTCGCTGGTGCTGCTAGCTGCAGACCAGTCGTTTTCTTCAGCAAAATGATATTCTCCTAAAAATTATGTTTTGTCTTTCAGTAGTGGCCTGCTTCCCCTCCTAAAAAATAATGCTAGCTAGTTAAATGGTTAAATGGATGGGAGAAGATGGGGAAGGAAGGAGGGAGGAAGGGAAGAAATCTACTTGGGTCAGGTTAATATTGAATATTGAAATTTGGGTCTCCATTACCCTTTTGTTGAGTATTTGCTTGCCAGTGATATTTCTGCTGCCGTAGATTGATACACAGTGCTACCAACCCCTGCTCCCTGTCTCTTCGTCCAACCCATCACCCCTAGAAAAGCAACTTTGGCCCCGCAGATCACTTCCTCGACATCTGAGGAAGGGCCTCGGGTTCTCATGCCCCGAGGGCTGCAACCAGCCACAAGGTAAAGGGACATCTCCTGTGCCCCATGTGGCAGGGGCAGGAGCCCACACGGCCATGGGGTCCCAGTGGCCCTTGGTCAGCCGGCCCACATACCACCTGGGCCTCTCCTGGCAGAAGTGGGTCCCCTCCTCCCCTCTCCCCCAGCAGGGGGATGAAGCTCCTCATTGACTTGGGGAGCTCGTGACTAAGGTCCCATGGGTTTCAGGCATGAAAAAGAGTCCCCGGCCTTCAGAGCTGACAGTTTTCCGTTCACTCCAGACTCTGCCATCGATGGGCTATTAGTCATGATTTCCAGAACTGTAAACTACAAACTTCATGCTTACAACTTCCTCGTGTCATGGCACACTTCAAAAATAATTCCTTTCGTCCAGCACTCTGGGGTAAACCTTGGTAGCCCTAAGCAGCTCAAACTGGGGATTTCAAGTGGGAATCCTTCTTTATCTGGAGTAAACATGGTAAACACTAAATGGCTTTATGTATTTTAATGGTAAATCAAAAGCTCCCCACACTCACATTTTTGAGTCAGGCTGGACCTCCGTTTCTGTTTACAACAACCCTGGCTGTAGAGCCTGGGCAGCCTGTGGTTTCCTGCAACTGGCTGGCACTGATGCTGAAATGTGCCTCTGTGAAAACCAGGGCGGCCTCAGGACAGACCAAAGCCACTGCGAGGGGGCGCCACATGCTGTCCAGGCATGTGGGCCCTGCCATGGCCCCAGAGGCCTCTGATTCCCCCATCTTCCCACCACTGGCCGAGAGGGCACTGCCAGCTGCCTTCGTCCTGTCTGCAGACTCACGAAACGCATCACCACCCTAGTTAATACCAGCCAGGCAGGCACCTGGTCATGCTCCTTGGTGTAGGCCAGTGGGCAGCAGGCCGGAGCCTCCTGGCACCAGCGAAGGTGTGGCAGCAGCATGGTGAGGGTGCAGCAGGCAGGGTGGTCGGACTCCCTTGTGTGTTTGTTTTATCTGCCTTTGTGGTAAGATTCTATCTGACCACATCTTCTATTAATAGAATTAAATACAGTCTAAGGCTTGGAGGAAAAATTACTTGTAAATAATATTGGTTAAACATGAATTGCTTTTAAATCATACCGATCTGACGTGAATTGACAGCATCCTGAAGAGAGGGCAACTGTGTTGCTCCAGAAGAAATCCACCTCATGACAGGAGGAGAGAACAGAAACGTCAGCCTTACATTGTTAACATACAAAAAAGGGTGCTAGTGGGAGACATCAGGAAATGGATAAATACGAGTTCTCTTTTTACGTCCTTCATTCCCTCACTGCAGACCCATCCAAAGGCCCACCCTGAGGCTTCCTCGGCATAAACGCAGCCCAGCTCTGCCTTGGTGGCCTGACCTCTCATTTGGACTCCTTGAGGAGCAGTCTCCACAGTCCCACTGCAGCATACCCCAGAGCCTGCACGGATACTTTTTTGTGTCTAAAACACATCTATAAAATGATTTGCAAACCTATCTGTGAGAGAGCACTAAATTTGACACAAGGATGTGGACTCGCAAATCCAAAGTAAGACACAACCTTTGTGTAAGGTTCCTATCACCTGATGCCAGAAGCAGGACAAATGTGGGAAAATCCCCAGCGGACACCCACACCCACAGAGGGACAGCTGCTTGTAAAGACAGAGACACTATCATGTACCCAAGAGACAGCCAGGCTGTCCATCTGGATGGGCCTGGAGCAGCTCAAGGAATCATAAAACATTCTCTCTCTCTCTCTCTCTCTCTCTCTCTCTCTCTCTCTCTCTGTCTCTGTGTGTGTGTGTGTGTGTGTGTGTGTCTGTGTCTGTGTCTCTCAGTTCTGGAAAAGACCTGGGTGCAGCAGTCAGGAGCCCTGAGTCTCCACCTGGCCCTGTCCCCACCTCTCTGTGTGATGTGTCAGTTGCCTCTCTGAGCCTTACTGCAGCACCTATAAATTCACAGATGGATCTAAACTTCTCGGGTTGACTGTGTCCAATTCTCTTCCTCCTGCAGCTCAGCCAAAGGCCCACAGTGGAAGAGCTTCGGGAAAGAAAGATCCTCATTCGATTCAGCGACTACGTGGAGGTGGCAGATGCTCAGGACTATGACCGCAGGGCCGACAAGCCATGGACCCGCCTCACCGCCGCCGACAAAGTAAGCAGAGGGGCTAGGAGAGGGGCGCTTGGTTTTGCCCCTATACTGGATTTCTCTCTTGCTGCCTAAGATGCTGTATTACAACCAACAGCAAAGCCACCATCATGGTCCCGGTAACGGAGCACTCAGTGACTGCTGGGCAAGCTGAGAGTCCCGTGTCCCAGCACCTTTCCACTGGGCTCTAGATAATCTGCAGGGGTTACTGCATTGGTTCTTCGCTGTTCTGAACAGCGAAGTGGACAGTGATATTGTGCTGCTTTACAGAGGAGAGCGTGGGAAGCTGTGCCCAGAGAAAGGAATAGCATGGGGGCAGCACAGGGCGGTTCAGGAGCATGAGGCTCCACGCTCACCACAGACCTCCATGTGGACGACACTGTCCTCGGCATCTGGTGGGGACTCACAGAACCAAAAGAGACCAAGGCACTGTGCTTGCAGTTTTTGTAACCTAATGGCAAAAACAGGACATGAATCACAGACAGCAAAACATGCCCCACTACACTAAGCCCTCATCGATTTGGAAAACAGAAAGAATAACAACAATCTGAACTTGATTTGTTTTATAAGAAATGCAGGGATGCAGATGACAAGTCATTCTCACCTGTCCATTCAGTGGTGTGTTAACATGAAGCTCTGGCTGGTCCTCCTTTGTGGTTCTAGTAGTCACCAGGAGGAACTGGTGAGCTGAGGGCCTTTTTTTAAAAAAGTCTGAAATATTGACTATGTCCACCATACACATGACAACGGGGCAGCTCTGGGGTACACTGCACCTTCCCCTAAAGATCCTGCCGCCTTGGCCTCACACTCCTCAGAGCCAGTGGCTTCTTTGCTCAGACAGAGGAAGGAAGCTGTGGTTTGAGAGACACTGATGTGGCCAAGGCAGAGACCTCCGGGACTGGCTGCCCACAGATCCTGATGAGTGGAAAGCTCCACCCTCACCTTAAATGCACCCCACCCTGTGCAGGAGTTCCTGGTGTGCAACCCCAGGCACTGGCAGAGACAGAACCAGCCCCAGGCAGCTGTGTCTGTTGTGCCAGCAGCAGAGGGCCTGGCCGTCGTTCTCTTGCTCACACTTGCCCTGCAGAGTGCCTGCTTGCCAAGGACAGGGTGTCACACATGTGAAGGGGAAGTGCGAGGCAACTCCACACGCACATGCCCAAGTTCTGAGGCACTGTTAGGTGGGCAGCCCAGGCTGCTGGGGAGGGAAGGATGAGACTGGTGCCTTCTGGAAGCTCATAACCTGGCACTTTAACACTAGTGTGCCTTCCTTCCCTGAGGGGAGCCCATCTGATGCTCCCTAAAGACTCCGCCCTCAAACTCTCACTGCTGTGATATTCCCATCAAAGCAATTGTCAGCCTCAGAAAGAGCACTACGAAAGGGTACATGTTGCAGTCCCTGAAGTGCGAGGTTTCCTCCGACCCCAGGCACCCTTGTACTCCAGATCCTCCTCACCTGTCTTTGCCCTGTCGGTTGCCCAGCCGGATCGGTGGGCAGTGCTCTAAGGGCAAGGTTATTCGGGTTTATCTCAGAATATACTATGGTTATTCAAAACATCCCATATACCTGCCGTAATGTGAAAAATATCATCTCAGCACCAAGAAAGCTGTGAAAGAACGGAGGCCTTATAAATCAAAGGAAACCGGGGAGTAGGGTGGAAGAGTCATCCACCCCTTCCAGAAATATCCATGGGAAGCACTGCTGTGACTGTGATGAGTTAAGACGGTGTGCCTAAGGAAGATGAGCAGTTGACATTGAACTGCGTATTCGGGAGCCCAGGAGTGTGGCGCAGGTGTGCACGCACTCTGGATGCCAGACAGAATTCCCTACAGGATCATTTGCAATGTAAATTTAAGGGTATAGGGAATCTCAGTAGGTTCTAAAGGATATCTCAGGTGATTTATTTCTCCCAATGAAAGAATCCATTTTGTATGGCTTTGTCAAAGATAAAAAATATATATTGTTAGAAATTAAATTAAAAGTGAACTCCTTCCCATCTGCCTTCTCTGCAAACTCACGGCCTCTCTTATTCCAGGCTGCCATTCGAAAGGAGCTCAATGAGTTTAAAAGCACTGAAATGGAAGTTCATGAATTGAGTAGACATCTAACAAGGTTAGTATCAAGCGTGGGTTTTCCCCTCAAATTGTAACATTTACTTCCAAACTACCTATCTGCTTCAGGATCACAGGCCGTGTGGTAGGTGCAGTGAAGGGGAGATGCAGAAAGGTCAGCATTAGGTCCCCACTATGGTTACTGAAAGTAGGGGAAGGGGCATTAAAGGCCCAGCCAAAAGCCCCCTTTGGAAAGCCTAAGTGTTTCTATAAAAACTGAAGCTGAGGAGAAACCATCAGTGGCAACTTACAGCCAGCCAGTCAGCAGAGGCCAAACCTAGCTCGCTTCTGGGATTCCATGCCGTCCTCCCAGGAGGCCCTGTGTGATGACCCTTGGGAAAACTGAACACAGCAGTGGGCGGGGCTTATATAAGGTCACTTGGCTAGTCAGTGACAGAGCCATTGACAATCCTTGTGACACTTTCCTTTGGGGAATCCTTGGAGAAATGGTGCCTGGACTTGAGACACGGGGTTGAGTTCTGCTTCTTGCTGCCAAGTCTGGGCTGAGGGCACCAGGGCCACCAGATTAGTCCCTAGGTGTCCAGATGAAACTATTCCAAACCCGAAGGCGAATTCACTGGGTCTCAGGTGCCTGAGAAGCTCTGTGGGCTTGTGCCTGTGGTACAGAGAGATTTAAAATTCCCTCTTGCTGTCAGAAACAAGGACTCTGAGGATGGAAAGCTTGAACTGGGAAACCGAGCACCTTTGACAGATGCTTGGTCTTTATTTAAGTATTTGTTTCCCTAGGTTTCACCGACCTTAACAGTCAAAGTCCTCTTGAGTGCTATGCTGTCTTCAAAACATAAATTTATAAGAACCATAAGTGCTGGTATTTACTCACTTCCCCATCACGATGTAGATCTTCTGAACTGCCTTTTTTAAAAAGAAGAAGAAAAATAAAAGGAAACACAATCAGGATTCTGTTTGCGAAAGCACCATGGTTACTGCTCCACGGTCAGAGCTGCTGGCACTGCCACTGACCCCAGACGGTACCCGTCGCCGGCAGGGCCTCACCGAAGACTCTCCGGCCCTCGGAGCAGCCCCGGTCCTCTCCAGCCAAGCCCGGCAGGCTCTGCATTCACTTGGGCTTCAGGGAACCTCTTCCTCAAAAGTATCTGTCACCTAAGTCCAAAGAAAGCCAAGGCGGTGGGTGTGGCCTGGGAAGGACTTCACAAAGGAAATGATCTAGTTGGCCTTCTAGACCTGACCCAACACGCTGGCTGCAGGCATGGCTTCTGGTTTGGGGTCCCCGTAGGAGGAGAATGCTGAGGGAGCACTGGCTCGGTTGCACTGACCTTTCTGCCTCTGGCCACCTTCCATGCAGTGAGCAAAAGGGAAGAGCCCTTTTCCTGGGGGAGTCTGCGGTTGATGGTCAGTCTGAAGAGTGCTTGTGTTCCAGGCATGGGAGGCTGACACTAAATGCCTATCCTGTCCCCTCAGACAGAGGTGAGCTGCCTTCCAGGGAGCTCTGAGTTGGAAGGGGAAAGTTGCCATCTGCTCAGTTCAAGTGAACTGACCCATTGTATTCAAAGCCCAGTGTCACAGGTTATCTTAATGCACAGAAACAGCCATTGCTAAGGTGTGCCTGTGGTATCAGGCATGTGAGCGAAAGGACGATATTGAGGGCACGAAGGCTGAAAGCTGCCATGAGGAACTGCTTGGCTGATGTGTCGTGTCCTCGGTGTGCCCCAGGGCTGGTGACTGCGTGGCTGGGAAGTTAATGGTTTCTGAGTGTAGAGCCAGTGCCTGCAGGCCAGGAAAACCATGCCTGAAAGACTGGTGTCCCAGTCACTGATGGGCTGGTTGGTACCCTAGAACCACTTGATGGCCTTCTTGTCTCCTGTCTTTGCACTCAAGAGTCTCTATGGGAAAGCCCCAGGGCGTGGAATGCACCAGAATCATGCCAATACCAGCCATGCCTGCCTTGTGCTGTGCCTCCCCGCTCCACAGAGAACCCTTCCTTGCCCTCATGAGGCTGGTGAGGGTGATTGGAGACATATCTGTAACTGTTCTCCTCATTTGGGACCACAGGAAAGCATGCCCTGTTAACTGAGGGCAGCACGTGCAGTGAGAGGAAGAACAAGTCCCAAACGCTAACGGCCGTCTAGCTGGGGCCCATTGCAGCAGTTCTGTTTCCCTCCTGGGTGTTTGCAGGGCCTCCGTCGCCAGGCTCTGCCTGGCCACCTGCAGTGGTCTCAGAGTTACCATGATCTTTCCAGGGAATGGGTCGCTCTCCACCACACATGCCCAGGATTTAGAAAGATGCCAGCTTGGCCTTCACAACAAAGAGTTAACCAGTCCCCACCACACAAACTGTGTGGGACGCAGGTTACTCTCGGGATGCACGCCATCAGTGAGGCCACTCACTTTCTGCAGGCATTCCCGGCTCTCGTGGCCAGCATGAACCCGGAGCTATGTGTATTTGCGGGGAGCTCCGGGTAGTTCCCCAGGCACTGCCCACCAGCCGCTGCAAAGCTGCATATGCTTTGCTCGCAGCACCTGGAGCGAGCACGCTGCCACCCAGTCCCAGGAGGATGCCATCACCAACCCTTTTTTTCTTTGAATGCTGAATCTGAATAGTTATTGACATGGGTAGAAATACCTTCAGGGAAAATGTGTGTGGTCAGGACTTTAGTGTGGCTGTAAGCACTGTCTTCCCGAAAGGCTTGCTGACGTCTGAATGTGCAAATGATATGACGAAAGATGTAGGGCCCTTTCATTTGACTTCTCTATGGCAGGCACCTATTCTAGGCAGAGGTGTCTGCCTTGCTGGAGGCTGAGTCTGAGCTTCCTCTTCCTGGCAGCTGCGCTTGGCTCGCAGTGCCCTGGAGGCAGGGTCCGGCCTTTCCCTGGCCCAGGAGCCCGTCCCGTGGGAACTCATTCCATGACCTGGGCTCCTCCAACCAAGGCCAGCGGCTTCTCTGCTGGCCTGGGTTCTTGGGCTTTTTAGATTCCAGGGGACTTGAGGCCCAAATCAGCTTCCGTGGAGCCAGCCAGCCGGTAGTCCAGGCTTTCTGCCCAAAGTGCCCTACTTTTGCAGTCCCCTTTGTTCATGGAAGAAGTTGAACACATGCTCCACTCGTCTTCCTGCAGAGCGCCTTTTTTCAGAAGCCACTTGCAGGGTTCGGGGTGCACCCTCCATGCCACTGAGCGCTCCCACCACAGAGGTGGGTGATTTCAGACCCACTGTAAGGGGCTCAGCAGCCTCAGTGGACCCCAGATAGCCCCTCGGCTGTCTCTTTCCTTTCCTGATATCTTGAGGTCTTTATAGAAATCTATCCAAATTTTTTTTTGCCACATTATTATGACAATTGAAAAATGTGTGTTACTTTCCACGGTGACAAATTGACATTAATTATGGGGTGGTGGGGGGTGGCCTACCTGGTTTACAATGCGTTCCTTTTCTGAAAAAACTGTGTTTTCAAGTAAAGTTTTATTTTGTGTGTATAAATTTCCAGCTGAGCCTCTTGTCATTTGGATTAGCATGAAAGGAAAAATGTGATATTTCTCAGATCAAAATGTTTCCTTTGAAACCAGACACTGCCCAGCCCCCCGTTGCCTCTGTGACAGACCAGTGCCATCGGTCGGCCTCTGTGCTCTTTCGAAATTGCGCTGTTCCCTCCCAAGACCCCCAAAGCCCTGGAACACGTAAAACTTTAGCCTTTGTATCAGATTAGAGAAACCAAACAGTGTGACAGTAGATGTGGTGAAAACCTCCGAGTTTATTTTTCTCCCGCTTATGAACGTGTATCTCTACTTGCTGAATGACAACCGTGGAGTGTGCTTCGGTGAACGGCCGCCCGGCTGCCCTGCGCACAGCCAGTGTGCCAAGGTCACCTTAAATGAGCTCTTCCTCCCATTTGTCTTAATCCCCAAACCGGTTGCTTTTTCCAGTTGCTTCCCGGGTGTCTGTACATAGAATTTCTTTGTATAGGAGAGCTCTCTCGTGTTCTAATTTAACAGACGACGGCTGTGTGAGGAAGACAATGTAAATAGAATACAAATTAAACTGGATCTCTATGGCCTAGGTTTTGTACATACAGAAACTGCATGGTATTTAAATTATTGTTTGTCTCTGATGATGTATGCAGTTTCTTTAAAAACAATTCAAGAAAAATCTTAAAAAATCATTTTCTTGCCTCCTGTGTGTTGTATCCACCACCAAAAATCCTTAGTTGGGCTGGGGACGGGGATGGAGGCAGGGCCGGGTCACCTCATCTGCAACACTGTAGGAGTTGTGGACGTGTGGGACAGTCTCACCCATCCGGTACCGCTGGGGAGGGGTTGCTGCACGTTAAGTTAGCTTTTTACATGACATTTGTGTACCAGAACTTTTTTCTTCCATACATTTGTTTTAAGAATGTCTAAAATGCATTGCCCAACTATCTGCCCTTTAATAATGTGGGAGTGATGAATGTGAGTTGACTTGGTAACTCACTCAGAGCCCTCTGGGCAGCATCAGATACCAGACACCCTTTTATCGCAGCAGGGCCTTGGAGGGGCAGGGCGCACTTTGAGGTGTCATTGCCCAGAAGCACGAACCTCAGGCCACTTTACTCTTTCAGTACTGATGTCTGACTCCTTTCTGGAGAAGACTGGGTATTTGTCCTGTAAAGAAAAGAGCTTTACCATTTAACCTTCTGGTCCTAACATCTTTCTGAAGGTTTGAGAGAAGCAAGCAGGGCTGCAATGCTTTCTGTCTGCACTTGAGGTGGGGGAAATTGCTGCACAACATGTCCTTGGTCTAATGATATAGGAGTGTGGCTCTGGGAAAAAGCAACCTCACACAGCACTGCTCTCCATCACTGTTGCATTGCCCGGGACCCTTGTCAAAGTGCAGCTGCCAACTCAATAGGTCGGGGGTGGTGGGGGGAGGACCTGAGAGTCCGCATTTCTAACTAGCTCCCAGTGCATGCTGATCCACTGGCCCAGGAATCACACTTCTGAAGAGCAAGGCTTGAGAGAACAATGCAAAGGGAGCTGCTTTTCCATTGCCTGGGAGTCTCCAGCCTGGGAAAGCGGAGTGACCCCATGCACTGCTGATATCTTTGCTGAGAGCATCGCCAAAGCCCCGCTGAAGTCAGTGTCCCACAGCACTGCACCAGAGTGTATGCACAGCGCTCAGCTGTGTAGGCAGAGGGCCACTGGGGCAGGAGTGGCCACAGCAGAGAGGGCGAGTGGTTTGCTGGAAGGATTTCAGTTCCAGGCTGAGCTTCTCCCTTGTTCTTCCTTCTCCTCACCAGCAGAGCTCTCAGTAAATCTAATCGTCAGAACTCAACTGCAGTTACCCAGGAGAGCACAAGGGCTAGAAAGAGAAGCTTTGGTAGAACCTCCAATGGGTTCTGCCTTGCTAGAGGGAAAGAAACCAGCCTCTACCCTAGAGGGAGTCCTTTTGGAAGTAAAGGAAGGTCACAGTTCCACATTCCCAGGTAGAGGGGCTTGGTGTGTCCACCCTTGGACCTGTTTACACCATCCTATGGCAGAGAAGTGGTGTCTGTCACACTTAACTGGACAATTTGGGCCAAGTCACTTAATTTCTCTGGGCCTCTATGTCCTTATCTGGAAAGTAAGGGCATTGAATTAGATGTCCTCTATTGTTCTTGAGGGCATCAACTTGCTAAGAGTTTATCTAGATTTTTAAAACACTCGAGGTAAGTGCTGCCAAGGCAGTCTCCCGAAGGACAGTTTGCATTTCTCCAGACCACTTGCCAGTCTGGCACGTGTGCCTGCCAGCCCTGCCTACCCTTTCCCGCGAGACTTTGTGGGCCTCGTCCCAAAGCTGCCATCAATCACATTACTTGACACCTTCCTGCCTCTCCCTTCCTCTGGGCAAAGCACCCTAGAGGGGCTTGTGGGCCTCGAGCAGCGGTGCTTAAGACACCGCCTGTTGTCTTCTACCACACCCGAAGTTGGAGGGCGCCTCTGTGATGTGGTATTTATGCCTGCTTATTAAGCCTATGAACGGTTTGATGCCAAGCCACTCGCTGGGCATCTAGAGCAATCCTGGACTCAGAGGGCTCCGCAGCTACAGGTCAGATCCGCCCTGAGCTCCTGACCCAGGTGTCCAAACGCCACAGAGTGGCAGTGCAGCACAGACGTTACCTGAAGAGCAGATGGTGCTGAGCCCACACACCCTGGGGTCAAATTGTGGCTCTGTCCCTTACTAGCCACGTAAACTTTGGTCCACTTACTTTCTCATTGTGCCTCAACTTCCCCATCTGTACAGTGGGAATAATGGCACTTACTTTATAGGGCTGTTAAAACAAAACAGTATGTGTAAGGTGCTTAGCGCTGTGTCTGACAGAGTCAGGCCTGAGTCAATGTCAACTCGTATGCTTCCTGAGTATGTCTCTCTCGCAGGCGCCCCAAACTCAGTATGTGCTAGACCACTGCTTCCGTGTTTCCCACCCCCGTCCCTTTGCCCTGTCCTGTCCCCCTCACTCCCTTTTTCCGGGAATGGCATCGCCGAGAACTCACCTCCTCCTCCCCACTTCCAGCTAATCATGAACACCTGCCAATTAGCTCGCGAAGCTTCTCCATGCTCTTCCATTAAGGGCCTCCTCTCCTGCCTAGATGACCAGTCATGGTCTTCTCACCTGTGGCTTTCACCTGTCCAATCCTACTTTCAGTCTTCTGTCCCAACACAGACTTGCTCACCACATTCCTGCATAATGTCTGCCATGGCCCCCATGTCCTACCAACAAAACCCCAATCTCCAGTGGGCCTCCCTCAGCGTCAGTGTGCCCCACCCTCAGCTACAGCCTCCTGCTTGAGGGTTCCAGGGCAGGCCTTCCAACTGTGTGTGGCTTTGGAGCCCTGCGAGGGGGCCCGTGATGTGTCTGTGCTGTGATGATCCCCTCAGGGACAACCAGGGCTGACAAGGGGCTTCAGGGACTGAACACCTAAGCCTCCCTGAACATAGTCCAAGAGAGGCCTCACTTACGTGACCTTAGAGTCCTCATTAGAACTCTAATGAGGAGCCAGGGCACTCATGTGTGCAAAACATCCCAAATAGTACGAACAATGGCTGTCCCCTGCGGTACCTGACACACAGCATCCCTGATTTCTAACCCTGGCTCCCTGGGCACTTGATTCCTGTCATTACCACCACTCACAGCTCCCTTGTAATAAATGCTCACTACATACCTGGCACCGTGCTACGCCACTTTCACACACAATTTAATGTCATCTTTACACCACCTGTGGCTTCCAAACTCAGGTCTGTTGGACTCTAAAGCATTGTTCTTAAGCTCCCAGAGAAAGTGTAATCCAGATTCACACTTTGCTTCCATCCAGTTATCCTGTTGCCCATCTTAAGTGATAACATCACTTTCTGACACTGAGAACCACAGATCAGGAAAGAGACCCAACTCTCGCCAAGCCTCCAGGTTGGAGAAGCCGTTTCCTTCACTCACCCAGCTCCTCCCTCCCCTCTGTGCACCGCCCATCTGTGTGTGGGCAAGTTAAGTCTCCCTGTAGCAGGGCCTCCCACAACCAAGAGACAGCCAGCCAATATTTACGACTTCCTGCGAGGGAAATAATGTACCAGGAGGGACCTGCATGGCGTGGGGCCCACCTGGAGCTGCAGCAAAGGCAGGAAGATAACAGTGTGCTGCCTGATGCCAGAGAAGAAGAGCATCTGACAATCACAGGCGTGCAGCCAGTTGTTTTCCTAAATGCTCATGTGCCATTAATCAGAAAATGCTCTCCTTATTCCACACTGGCAAGCCATAGCGCCATCCAGTGCGCTCACAGTGCAGTGCCCCAGGTTACGGTGAGGGACTATTGTTAAACGAGCCTGTTTGCAGAAGAGACAGGACGAGTGAACCACGAAGGCAGAATTGAACAGATTCTTCTCCCAGGCTTGACAGCCAGAGAAGATCATGCTGCACTGAACTGGGAATCCAGACACCCATGCCTCTTGTCCCTCATAATGGATTGAGATTAGATCTCATGTGATCTTCAAGGTCCAGTGGTCCGGTGGTTCTTGCATGGTGATTATCACTGTTGTTTCTTTGATAAAAAACAAGGGACAAATGGTGGAAGGGGAGGACAAAAATTCTCTCTGTTGTCAATGATACATTGTCCAGTGGGGTCTCAGGGTTCATGAGAGGCCTGTGACTGCAGAGCCCCCACCTCATAACCAGAAAAGGGCAAGCCCATCTCTTCAACTATGCAGGTGAAAATATTTGACACACTGGTTGAGTTTTTTGTCTCAACAAGTTCCTGCACAGGTTGGACCAGGGCAAAGGGCTCAGCTCCGCATCCCTGTGGGCCTGCCCAGCTGTGCCGCCTGGGGCAGCACATGCCAAAGTGCTTCCCCGCCTCCTCACCTGGCACCTGAGCCACGCCAACATCTTGGGCAACCTCAGAAAAGCTCCCATGTGCTGGCTCAACAAGGTCCAGGGGTTAAAGTAGCAAAAACATCTGGCAAGAGGCAAGCCTTATTCACACTATGTGCTGCCTTGCTGTTGGGGTGGTGGGGACACTTTTCCAAGACAATGTGAAAATGTTTACCATCACCTGCACCAGCCCCAGCCTTACTGAACATCCAGCCCCTTGTTGCAGTTTAACTGTCTTGGGTTTTCCTCAATTTTCTTACTGACTTAGTGACAACAGCCCCAAGACAGGCAGCAGAAGTGCCTCTGAGGAAGGGAACTTGGAGCTGGAGTGTAAAGGGTCACTGTTCATCGTGAACTCTTGTCCTGGCTGCCTGGTGTACCCCCCGCCCCACCCCGCACACACACACGCCCTTCCATTAAAAATTTTAGTTACAATTTTTTCCTTTTAAAAAAGCGTAACTGGAAGTACACACAGTGCCGGTTGCCTTTAGTCTTATTGAACAAGGATACTTACCCATGTGTAACATGTCTCCTCGCAAAAACACCTTATTTCAATCGCATCAAATTTTAAAGTCTAAGGAAAAAACCCAGGCCACGGTAAGGAACTACAGACATTTTTCAGATCATCCAGCAGCTAGGAGCCCCACCAGGCAGCAGAGTTCCCAACAAGCAGCCCTAGTTCAGGGCTCTGCCCGCCTCTGCCGAGCCAGAGACGGCACACCCCTGGATAGCATCAGTTCATTGCAAAGACACGGGCTTTGCCCTCAGGAACCAGCTGGCTCTGCCTGGGTTGAAACAGTGCAGGGTACCAGACATATTAACTGGGGTGAAAAAGAGGGGAAAGACAAGGACTGATGGATCCAGGTTTGCAGGATAGTTTTGAGAACTTTGAAGCTAAAAACAAAAATCTTGCACTTGGACAGAAGTGTGGACCATTCTGCTGTGGCTGAAAATCTTGCACTGCAGGTTCCAATCAGCAGAAGAGAGCAAACAACCTGCTAACTGCTCAGTCCATTTGGCTGCCTCGGAGCAAGGAGCTGGGGTGGAGTCACTTGGTTTTCAGCAGCAAAGCAACGCGGGGAGTTGAGATGTTGCCTGAGCCACCTTTTGGGCCTCAACTTAGAGCTCACAAGCTGGCGGAGGGAAGATACTGAGGCAGGTTTCTCAAGGCCCAGCTGAAAGCTGTTTGTGCTGCCCCACCTCCCTCTGAACAAAGCCACACTCACAGAACATTAATGGTAACAGGGCACTTAGTTCAGCCCTTCTGGTTACAACACAGGCAGTGGCGCTCTGCCGCCCTCAGCACATCGAGGTGGGCACCGCAATGGAAGCACTGAAAGGTGTGTCACTGCCTGTCCCTAAGCTTCACCGCTGCATGTCCCTTCACTGTTCACATCAGCACTGGTCACCATCCTCCTGAGATAGACACCCTGCTCGACACCAGCAGAATGAGTTCTGCATCCCCTCACAGTGCTGGGAACTCATTTGTCATACCCATTTTATAGCCAAGGGGACTGAGGCTTTAATGGAATAGGATCACACTGCTAGTTGATGGCTGAGTTGAGCTGAGAACCAGGCTTCTGACTCTTAACCCGTTCCCTCACCCCTCCAGGACCAGGGAATCCCGCCAAGGCCCCTCAGAAGGATGACAGTTTTAGACTCAGATTTAAACCTGTGGCTGCCCTGCTAAGCTGCATCTGCTCTACTGGTGTCATGTAACAGGAAACCCAAACAGTGGCTCAAACAACTGGGATTTTGGTTTAATATAAAGAAAGTCTGCAGTTAACTGGGGATGAGCTGTGACACCCTCAAAGTGCCACAGTTTTGTTTTTCTGCCCCACTATCCTTATCCTGTGGCTTCCACGCTCAAGGTTGCTTCATGTTCCAAAATGGCTGCTGGAATTCCAGTCATTATCTATGTGTTCCAAGTAGGAAGTAAAAGGAAAGTTTACCTACCAGCTGAGAAAATCATCTTTAAATATAAACCTTTCTGGAAATCCTACCTAATGACTTTGTCTTCTATATTGTCCATTCCTCGTTCCATGAGAATCTGGGAAGTAAAGTTTTCTTAACACATTTCTATTTCAAATGAAATGTAGGTGTGGTTAGTAAAAAAAAAGAAGAGGAGCATATGGTCAGTTGGCTGCCACAGAACTGTTCTTGGTGACGAGCTGACTCGTGCTAAGGTTATAGGAAAACCACTTCCAGTGGCTGAGCAGGGAGAGAACAACCCATACAGAATATCCATTTCTCAATGCTAAGACTGTATTCAGGTTTTGATGAAGTGCTTCTAGAAACTTTAAGCAATATCCTTACCATCGCCTAGAAATGAACTCAGACTAATCATTTAAAAATGGGAAAACGGCATAGGCAGGTGGCATTCTCTGTGGCATATTTCTTTCTTTAACAAGCAGGGTTAAACCTCGTACTCAGAGAAATCCACACTCCCTAGGTCCTTGCTGCTTGGACTGTGGTCCTGAGGACCAGCAGCGTGGGCTCCATCAGGGAGAATGTTAGAAATGCAGAGCCCCAATCTCCACACCAGAGCTACTAAATCAGAATCTGCACTTTAACAGGGGCCCCAGGGCATTCCTGTGCCCATTAAAGTTTAAGAAGCCCCTTTCAAATGCATGACTTAACCCGTAATGTGCCTCCAATCTCCTCAGACCTCTTCTCAGGAAGCAATCTCCTCTAAGGCAGCTTTTAATAAAACTGTAAGTCACAATGCCACCTCTCTGAGGACACACATTCATCACATGTGATGCTATAATACCTAAGGGCCGCCGAGTGCTTGTTCTGTGCCCAGCACTGAGCTCAGGGATCCGTGTGTCTTTCTGCACTCACTCCTAACAATTCTGAGGAAACTACTGTTACAGTGTTTGTGCGGATGAAGGAGTTAAGGCTCAGAGAACAGAGAGGGCAGTGCTTCGGGATGAAGCAGTAGCTGGAAGTGAAGTGCGTGCTAGATGGAGCCAGAACACCTGGGTTCTAGAGGCTGCTTGGCTGCCCACAGCGACCTGGTATAACCCCTTGGTCCCGGAAGCTCACTCTTCATATCTGTGTTTGGGGAGGGGACAAGCAAGTTTTTCTCCAGCTCTCACATTCCTCAGGTCAAGGTGTGCCACCCTGTGATCTTGAAATCAGTCGGCCTTAGCAGCTGCCTACCCTAACTGACCTTATTCACGTTCATCCAGCTGTCACCAGATCTGGCTGGAGCCCAACCCAGACTAGAGACCCCAGTGCTGGACACCCTGAGGGAATCTACAATCTCCCACGCAATGAGAAGCAAAAAAACACAGCTACTGACAGCCACCCACCACCAAGCCTCCCACTCAGCCCAGGTGGGAAGAAGAACCTGGGCAAAAACAACTTTCCATAGACTTCCAGAATAAAGTAGACTTGATCTGAAATGTTCACAAAGGAACCACCTGGCCAGGTGAGACACTTTACCGAAGCTGCCAGAGGGGCATTCCCACTCTGCCCACCCCACCCAAAAGGGCTAGCAGCGCCACCCTCAGACTGGTTGACAGAAACCAGGAACAAGTGGGGAAGGAAAAGCCGCTCGGACTTAGCTGCCCCTCCTGGCACCATAGCAGGGCACATATCCAGTCAAGGGATTTGCTAAATGGAGTGGAAAGCTTTAGAGAAGTGTCCTCCTAATTCACAGTGGACCTTGTGACAACGACCCTCACTCACCACCCCCACACTGCCATGGACATGGACAGAGGCTCCTGGTGGCCATGTGTTTGCTATGTGAGCCCTCTGTCTCCATGGCTACAGATGATGGGCAGCAGCAGACCCACAGCCTCACCCACAGACTCAGTGACTGGACCTGGACCATACAAGCTTAGGAGCACAGGGTAAAAGGCATCTTTCATCAGAGCAATCTGGACTGCACACAGAGGTCAAACAAAAAAGGAAAAGAGGGTCGAGTCTCTTTAGTCTGGTCCCAGACGCCAGCCCCACTCCCTTTGAGTCTGAGTCTCACCCCGTACCCGCAATAAAGTCTGCTTTAAGCAAGCTGGCGCCAGAACAATTCTATTACTTGCCACTGGAGAAGGCTGAGTCAACACTGAGCCAGACATCCATGCACTCAACTGATGTTCATGGAGAGCCCAGGTGGGCTGGGGTGTGCTTGGTACTGCGGCAGTGAAAGTGAGAGCAGGACGTGATCTCTACCCTCAGGGACCATGCAGGCTAGTGTGAGACACAAACAGGTCACTCAAAACCAACGCATTCAGTGTGGTGAAAAGGATACCGAGCACCATGAAAGGACAGAGAGCCAAGAGAGCTTCCTGGAAGAGGGGAGCTTGGGTTGAATCTTAAAAATAGGAGGATGCAGCCCACAGCAGGGAAAGGATGCTCCTGACAAAGATGACGGTTTGCCCAAAGTGGGGTGGGGGAGAGCCCGGTGTGGGGAGGGAACATGCCTGACAAAGTGTCCTGGGTAAACTGAGGGTGTGCGAAAGGGAAGAGAACAGTCTCTGGCCTCGAGGGGCTTGCATTTGAGAGGGTGACCGCACAGAAAGTTTAACACAAGCTGAAGACCACCAAACGAGACTTCCAATGATTGCTAAGTGAGCGGTGCCTGAATGTCACAGAAGCTCAGAGAAGGGAGATGGCACTTTCGGCTTGGAAGCTGGCAGGAGACTTTTCAGGGCCAGCAAAGCTGAGGCAGTCCTTCGGCACAGTGCAGACTCCAACAGAGGCAGGGCCCAGCCAGGCTCTCACAGACCATCTATTATCAATAGTGGCACTCCGTGGAGAGCTCCGTGCTTCTTAAAGTGCTTTCACACTACGCTCATTTGATGCTCAGAAGTACACCGAGGAGTAAGGAATGTAAATAATTGCTATTTACAATTATTACAAGTATTTACATAATTGTAAATAGCAATTATTTGCATGGAAAACTGAGGCACAGGGTGAGTGCGAAAGAGGCTCACCCCTCCCCCAGCCCCTCGCTTCCCCAGCCAAGGCTTTCTGCCGCCTCTCCGGTTAATGGGGAAGGGGGCAGAGAACCAACATCTCAGAGTAATGCCAGCCTTCCTCTGGAGCTTCTGGGGAGGCCAGGTTACCTTCTCCCTTGCGCTGCAAGGTGCTAAAGGCACCTAAAGACTAAGAGAACCAAATAGGCATTTAACTGAATATTTGTCTTCCCTGTGTGATTCCAAGTTCCAAGAGGCATATCGCATATGAGTTGTTCAGCAATTAAGCTCAGCAACAGGCCCGTAATGAGGGGTGTGTTCAAATTTATTTCATGATTGAATGAGAATAAACAGAAGAACAAATGACCCAAAGAGAAGAGAGGAGGGAGAATGGGAGGCGGGGAGTGCAGCCTTCTGACATTTGGAAGCAAATCATCAAAGCTCTCCTCCGCCTTACTGCTTCCCCCACAAGCCTTCCTGGATGTCCAGCAGGCAGACGGGGCAGGGACCACGGCAGAGATGCCAAACTACCAAGGACCAGGTTTAGGAAAAGGAGGCTGATGGGAGACCAGGAGGAAGCCCGACGGGAGGGTCGGAAGTCAGTGTGAGCTCTAGCCACCCCAGCACAGTGTATGTGAGTGCCTGCTGTGGTATTCCACCTGGGGCTCTGCTCAGCAGGAAGAGGGTTCCTGAAGGACTTCCCCGTGTCCTCCTCAGAGCACATTCTCCACGCCCCCTGCGGCTGCCCTCCAATAAAACCGGCCCCCAGGAGTGAAGTGGGGAACTGTCACCTCACTAGCAACTAACTGTCCACTTACCTTTTAACCTCCATAAGACAAGGCTGAGAGACTGGAAGGAAAGGGAGGAGGTGGTCAGGAAAGCAGCAAAAGGACAGCCCCCCACCCCTCCCACGGCCCTCCAGAAAAACTCCACCTCCTGTTCTCATCACCCCCCTCCCCCCCACCCTCCTTCTCAAACTGGTGAGACTCTGGGTAAGCAACAGCCAATCTGGAGAGGCACAGTGTGTGCCAAGCGCCACAAGCAGTTTCATTTGGCACAGACTATGAAGGAGAAACAGCCCTTTCTTTCACCCACCCAAGGGAATGCCACCAACTCCCTCCTGCTGCACAAATTCCCACACTCCCCTCTCTGTCAGGCGGAGAAGGCACCCTGAAGCCCTTCCAAAGCCGGCAGACAAGAGCTGCTTACCCTGTGTGACCACTGGCAGTTGTAAAATGCAGAGCCGGTTGCCCTGCCAGCTGCCCGCACCCCCATCTCTCCCAAAGGCCACCTTTGGCTGAAGATCTCAGGACACCACTACTGCTTAAAACCACATAGCACCTGCAGAGCCTGTCACCCTGAGCAAGAGCCTAGCCTTCAGACCAGGTCCTGGGCATAGAAGCTCTATTTTTACCCTCTTCACCCCCACAGACTTCCCAGCAGCTTCTTCCCTCTCAGGGACAAACACAAACTTCAAGCCACAGCAGGGACATGACGAGCCCACGACAGGGGACTGCTCGGAGCAAGGGAGGGTTGTTAAGCAATTCAAGACAGGGCGCCATGTCTCATCCCAGAGCAAGAGCATGGAGCCTGCAAGCAATTTCTACACATCATGTGACTTGAGTGCTGCCCCGCGAATTTGAGGCAAACTTTCCATTAACAACAAAAAAAAGATTTCGCTCATATAAACCCTGACCTCACTTCCTGAAGTAGCCTCACATACACACAAGCCTGTGTACGTACAGTTTGCCAGTTCCATCTGTCATCAGGCAAATGCACACACAGAAATGCACACACATCACCCTTGGCCCTCAATATCTCCTCGCAGAGCAGAACCAAACTGAGTAACGTTAAATCCTGGTTTTCCAAGGGAGAAGGAGAACTCCACGGCAGTTTTGGCCACAACAGAAACCACAGCCTTTAACACAGAGGAGAAATTCTGCAGTATCCTGACCAAATTGTTACAGAGCAACAAGGCGGGGCCTGGGACAATATACTATCACCGAAAGGAACCCCCCAGGTTCATTATGTCTGCCGTCTACAGGAAAGATGTCTCTCAGTACCAGAGATTCGTGAAAAGGAAAGAAAATGTTTATTTAATGTTATACAAACTTAAAGTAGTGACCTAATGTCTTCATCAAAATCTTAAAGTCCCTTAAAACACCTACAAACACACACAGTCCTTCCTTCCCCCCCTTTGCCCAGTCTGGGGTACCGTATTTCAGGAAAAGAAATAGAAGTCCATGGCTCAGACAGGCCCTGGTTCTTCCCAGTAATCCATGCTCAGCTGGTAGGCCTCCCTCAGTTCCTGGCACCATCAGCTGTGTCACGGGGATCTCTGCTAAAGCTGGGTGGTGGTTCCCCCTTCTAAAGCTGCGGGGGCACCCACTCTGTCAAAGCCACGAGGTTCTTTCTCCACTGCCCCAGCTGTGTGGTCCTCTCTGCACAAAGGCCACAGGAGTCCCCGTTCTGGCAAAGCGGTGTGGATCTCCCTCTAATGGCTGCCGTGTCTGGGTTTAAATCCCCACGCCAATCTTCCTCTGCAGCCCCATTTCTGACTCCTCCTACAGTTGCACCTGCCAGGACTCTCCTATCCTTCCAGCTTTACTGGGCTGCCATTGTGAGTCTCGGCAGGCATGCCCCATGTCATGGAGCCCATCTTCTCCAAGCTCCCCTGCAGGCACTGTAACTCGGGAGACCTGCTCCCCTAGTTACATCTTAGGGGGGTAAGTTACTTCCATTCCCCTGGCCCAGAACATGACCACAGCTATTTAACATATCTATGCAACCAGTTAAAGGTTATAGATACGTTAAATGACCATGCCAGAGGTTAGCTGCGAAGTTGTTGCTATGCAAAACAGCTCTCAATGGCCCTGCTCCATGTGTCCCTTCCCCCAACCCACACCTGTGGGGGAAGGGGTGAGGACATTCTAGTATTTCCTGAACACCTTGAGTTCTGACCCCATTCCAAATCCCTATTTGGGGTCCCCCCCCTTGGCTGCACCCTGTTACAGAATGTTCTGAAGTAAGAACAGGGAGCTGTTTTCATCAGGAGCTGCGCTTCTCATCGAAGGCGGTGCACGGAACCATTTTCAAAATACTTAGCTCTTAACAAAAATAAATTCTGACATGAAAAAGAAATTGGACCCTCACTGTTTTATCATTGTCCTCACAGTGCACCTGAGAACACCCTTCTACTCAGATGAAGCTGCTTTCTAATAAAGAAAATTCTTGATGGCTTCAGACTGACTCACTCAAAAACTAATCCCCACCCCCACACTCTGTGACCAGAGAGGTTTTACCAAATCTGACAGAATACACTTGCAGAATATACTGTAGTACCTATCTTCCAATTCCTCTGCAGTGCAGTAGCAGCCTTCCTCTCGGATCACCCGGGCCTCCCCAAACTGCGCAGATGAATGCTGGAGCCCCTAAGCTCCCCCGTGGAGTCCCGGTGCTCCAGGCTCCACCCCTCCCACACTCCCTCTAGGGCACGCCAGTCTTCTCCCAGCAGTTACGTGCAAGCAGGAAAGCATACCTTCAAATTTCTCTCTTGTTGCAAGATTGCTAATTCTTTTTCTTCTTTTTTCTGGAATAGAGATTCACTAACATCACTTGACTTTCAAATCTCCATTTTGTGAACTAATTATACAGATGATATAAATGAAGTACACGTAACATTATTACTTTTATTGCAGGAGGGTGCAGCCAGGGGGCCCCCAAAAGAAGGGTTTGGAATGGGGTCCAAAACTCAGGGTGTCCAGGAAATATTAGAAAGATATATAGGATGTCCTCACCCTCCACCACAGGTGTAAGTTGGGGGAAGGGACACATGGAGCAGGGCCATTGAGAGCTGTTTTGCATAGCAACAGCTTTGCAGCTAACCTCTGGGGTGGTCATTTAACATATCTATAACCTTTAACTGGTTGCATAGATATGTTAAATAGCTGTGGCCATGCTCTGAGCCACGGGGATGGAAGGAACTTCCCCACAAGATGTAACTGGGAGGCAACTCCCCCTAGTTACAGCACCTGCGTGAGAGCTTGGAGAAGACTAGGTCCATGACATGGGGCTACCCCTGCCCAGACTCATGATGGCAGCCGGGTAAAGCTGGAAGGATATGGGAGTGCTGGCAAGTGTAGCCATTTGTGGGAGGAGTCAGAAATGGGGCTGCAGAGGAAGATTGGTGCAGGGATTTAAACCCAGACTTGGCAGCCATCAGAGGAGGACCATGCAGCTGTGGCAGTGAGAACTACATGGCTTTGGCCAGAGTGGGGGGACCCTCCCACCCCCGCAGCCATGAGAAAAATCACCAGGTCGCTTTAGCAGAGAACTACCAGGCCGCTTTAGCTGGAGATCCCGGCAACACAGCTGATGGTGCTGGGAACTGAGGGAGGCCTACCAGCCAAGCACAGATTACTGGGAAGAACTGGGGACTGCCTGAGCCATGGACTTCTATTTCTTTCCCTGAGATACGGTACCCCAGACTGGGCAAAGGGGAGGAAGGAAGGACTGTGTGTGTTTGTGGGTGTTTTAAGGGACTTTGGGATTTTGATGAAGACATTAAGTCATTACTCTTAAGTCTGTATAACTTGATAAATAATTCCTTTCCTTTTCACCGATCTCTAACATGGAGAGCTATAATTCTCTGGTGAAGGGAAAGGTGAACCTAGTACAGGGGGACCCCAGGAGAAATGGGGGTCAATTTGGTAGCATTATGGGATCTCTTCCCTGCTGGTCAATCGGGGAGGATCATGGGAGACCACATTCACAGTTGCTTTTAAGTAATACAACTACTTGTACATGCGCAGTAAGGCCACCAAAACTAGCCAGGAAGGATCTGCCCTATAAAAATAGAGTCCCTCCAGCCCATGAGGTCAGTCTCTGCTTGGAGGTGGCCTGCTCCCATGTTCTCTGCTATAAACTCTGAGTGTTTGGTTCTTTCTTTGTCCTGATCACCAAGAACCTGGTTACCTGTGCCCACCTGTGACATTATGACTTCTCTTTGGATTTCATATGTGCCCAAGGTCCCCAGACAGCAGAAGGCTAAAGCAGGAATCCCTTCTTGTGTGTTGTTCTTATATCCCTAACTGGACCAGAAGCTCCCCAGGGGTGGAGGGAATTGGTGAGTAAGTGTCAAGTATCAACTGTAGACAGCAGTTTGCTTTAACAAGTTTCCTTCTAAGTGTATGTCTTTCTTGTTTTACAAACTTAGATATGGTACTATCCAGACGTATGGGCTGATTAACAACTCGGGTTGCTCTGAACTCTTTCTTGACAGTTATTTCACACAGGAGGGAGGGACTGAGCTCTCAGATTTATAACTTCATAATTTCATGGAGTGGAGAATCCAGCTCACCACTCAGGCTCCTACAGGTCTGAGAGCTGAATCATCTCACACAAAGGGCAGTGTCTGGCTCCCCAGTCTCAAAGCCTGCCACTGCCCAGTGGACAGTGACCATTGTGAGGCACAACATGGCCCGGGGTCACTGGCTATTAACTTTAACCTGCAACTTCTCCCACTCCAAGTTTGGGTGGCAAAGTGCTCTGTGAAGCCCATCCAACATTTAATGGCCCATCAGGAAAAACCATGGGTCCAACAAATAGTAACAAGTATTCTCTCTCCTGGTAGGTAAATTTAGATACACTTTGTTCAGTATCTGTTTCATTACAAATGGCACAAAGAGAAAAAAATGCAAGTCCTTTATTTAAACCTATTTAGCAGAACGAGGCCTCAGAGAAGCAGTCAGCTTAGATCTGAACGAGTACTGAATCAACAAAAGCCAAATCCAAGCTCTCAGCCAAAGGAAGTTATTCTTCACTCCAGAATTAGACTTCAGAAAGTCACGGACCCCGTGCTAACGAGAGCGAGAGCGGAGCGGGACAGGGCGTGGTTATGCACTGCCGATTAAAGCGCCTGTGCCTCCCTGCCTGACCTGCTCTAGAAACCCCAACAACCCTTCCAAATTGTTTTCAGAGCGGGACTTTGTTCTTCTCTGTAACCAAAGGTGCTGCTCACAACACAGCGACAACAGGTCTCCTGATTAAATAATTTTACTGGAAAAGAAATTAAACTCTGAGCACCAAAGCAAGAATCCTGTTTTCAATCAGTGTAGATCACCTCCCACAGCAAAATATTCAGGGCAGGCCTGGCAGGCTGTCCACGGCTGAAGTTTAGGCTGAATGTACCGGGGTTCCACAGTGTTTGTGCCACAAGTCGATGGCCTTGCTCACAATCGCATCCGAGCTGTCCTGGGGAATCTGTGAACAAGCAAACCAGTCTTCGTGAAACCTCAGCGTTTCCAGCTTCAGGACCCTCTCCTTCACTGAGGCATAAACCTCACGCCCAACAGCATTCTCACTGTGATCGTGTAAAAGGCTGCTGCCGAGATCTTTGTTTCACGTGCCACCTGAGGTGTCAGGCTGCCTGGGTTCAGATCCTGCACTGCCCACTAAACTGTGTGCCCCTGGGCAGGTTTCCTTAGCTACCTGGGCTCAGGTTACCTAAACCACCAGGGGTCAGACCCCATCTCTAAAACGGGGCAAATGGCAGCCCCACTCCACAGGGCTGTTACAGGGTTACATGAGATATTCCACGAAAACCACTTCACAAAAGCCCTCCGGCACTGTTAGCCACTGATTATTATAATGATTGAGTAATTTGTTCAACACACATTCACCTAGTACTCATTATTTACCAGACCACTGTTCAAATGTTAATACTGACTGGTACAAAGAATAGATTTTGGATCCAGTGGAATTTCTTCAGGCATGAGTCTCTACTTCTACCTCTTACCTGGTTAAGGGTATTCTTTTTTTTTTTTTAAGATTTTATTTATTTATTTATTTATTTTTTAGAGAGGGAAGGGAGGGAGAGAGAGAGAGAGAAACATCAATGTGCGGTTGCTGGGGGTCATGGCCTGCAACCCAGGCATGTGCCCTGACTGGGAATCGAACCTGCGACGCTTTGGTTCGCAGCCCGAGCTCAATCCACTGAGCTACGCCAGCCAGGGCCTGGTTAAGGGTATTCTAAGACACAAACAGGGAAAAACTGATTCATTTACACCTTTTTCAACATGTACGAAGTTTATACTTAAGCACATTACCAAACCCAACTGGGATTCCAACTGTTAGGTTGGGCGGGGTAAGACAAAAGTTACAATCAATTATAGTGTTTGGACTACAAAGATGGTGTCTGGACTACAAGCCAATATGGCGGCCGAACTCTGACCCAGAAGAGGTGCTGACATCAGACGAGGAACCACCAATGATATGTGGCTTCTTTGTTCACCAAGAACCAATCCTTGGCTCCGGCGGGAAGTCAAACCATGTAAAACCCCCTCTCTCTGTCTTCCCCAGTGCAAAACTTTCTTAGCTCTTTCCCTTTCCCTCAGTGAGGACGGAGAAGATTTCGCCCAGGAACACAAACCCCAAAATAAAGCTCTTCTGCCTATTTTTGTGGCTAATTGGCACTCATTCCTTGGCGGGGTCTAAGAAGACCTTACACCAACAACTATGTTAACAGAAATGAAAGAGGTTGCCAATCCCCAAAACACCAGGATTCCTCTTTCATTAACAAGGATTACCCATCCTAATGTGACAGACTCACCTCTTCCTCTTCTTGACAAGCCCCTAGTAGACCCATCCGGGAACAGGACTCTGGTGCTGAGTGCACACAGCCACAGTGACAGCCTCGCTGCTCAGCCCATCATCCCCAAATAGAGAGTGCAGCCTATAACCCACTGATCAACTGGCAGCTAAACGTTTTCAAGGGAAGATTCCTTCTTATGACGTAAAAATACATTGTTATTTCTCTGAAATAATTTAATGCAATAGGAAAATCTAGCTTGCTAAGCTAACTTCCTTTCTAGATTCAAAATCAAATAAAATAAAGTACACTTACATTTTCCAGGAACTTTGTTATCTTCTCTGAATTGTTCAGTGCCATTACTTTTATTTTAAAGGTTAATAAAATTTCCACTGCCACAAAAACAAGGATCTTACAGGATCCACTTACAACTTTATCCCAAACCCTACAAAAATGAAGAGATATATAATCAAATTATGTGAGATTAAAATCTGTTTACCTAGACATCTCAAATTATAAAATTAAATCAAATCACTCCTATTTTAAGTATAAGCCTCACAAAAGAACTATAATGAAACAATCATCAAAAACAAATCAGTCATTTGAAGCCTATTTTAGACACACTGGGAGGAAAAAAGAAATGATCGCCAAAAAGTACTTGTTCTGTTAAGCATCAATCTACCAAATGCCCACTCCTTAATATTTTAGACAAGATCGGGCATGTTCAGGGTGGTATGGCCGTAGATGCCCACTCCTTAATATTTCAAACTGACAGGTTCAAAAAGGAAAGAAAAACCCTAAACTGAACTTTAGATTTTACTAATATTTTGTAATGCTAAAATAATCACAACATTATAAGGAACAACAAAAGAAGCATATGAAATGAAATGAATTCATTTTCCAGAGGTTCAAATTCCTTCATCTTCTTTGTGGGCTTAAGGGGATAGGTACTGCTACACAACCACTCTAAAATAATTATTCTGATAATTCCCATAACCCTTATGGTTAGTATTACACTCTGTGTTCAGTCACTCATTATCTTATAATGTTCTCTGTTTATTGCCTCGCTTTTCAGCTACATCCTTACACTGTGGACGGAGAAGGCCAGGACTCCAAAACACACATAACATACATCTGAAACTAATGCTTTTTTAAACTTAAAGATTCTGTGTTTGAGGCTCAAATCCTTGACTGCCTTCAGCTACCTGGAAGATGTCATAATGAAACTAAAAAATACCAAGGTGTACTCTAAATTAGGATCTACTGCATTTCTAGAAAAGGCCATGCCTTTTAAAAAATGTAAACTCCTGCAGACTGTTTCAGATGTAAATATTGAACAGCATCTAACACATTGAGGGCCCTTGATTTGTGTAATTGTATATTCTAATATTTGCAATATTCATTTATGTTCCTGTTAAATTAAAATTTGTATTCTAACAAACATAATCATGTGTTGTTATATTAGCTGCTAGAGAAGTTAACTTTAAATTACTATGTTGTTCTAAAGCAAATTTATATTCTGAGGGATGATCACATGAGAAACCAGGATTCCTCTCTGATCCAAGCCCTCATTCAGTGTATCTTTGAAAGAAATACTTGCCTCTGTAAACTGGATTCAGGCAAGCAACCTGCAAAGCACCTCTTGAACCAGAGGTCATAAGGAAGTTTGGGCACCGCAGAACACATCTTCAGGTGACTCAGCAGCCTGCTGTCTTCCATGTTCAAGTACTGTTCAAAAGCCTTTGGCTAATGATAAAACAGGAAGAGATTATTCATTTCCTGTAATGTGATATCACCTGATCTTACCATCTGTGCTGAAAAAACATACATGACAAGTGCCAGGAAGTGCTAGAAAACAAAATTTCAGAATCATCCAAGTCACTTGTGATGCTGCAGTTTCCTAAGTCAGCAAAACCAGAGCAACTAACATCCAGGACTGAGGGGTTGTCCAGGACAGTCCCAGGTAAAACAAAACAATTGGCCACCCTAATGCTAATTGCACTTACCAGACTGACCAACCTAAGGCAAAAGTCCAAAGCAAAATTCAATTGTTCTGGGGAGTTTACAAAGGCTCCAGGACAGTAGATTTTATATACAGGAAAAAAGGGGAAAAGGCAAGGGGAGAGCCAAAGAATAGAATGGAATAAAGTGGGAGAAAGAGCTAGGAAGAAGGAAACAGAAAAACTGAAGATGAAAAGATCTCATCGGTCACTGACCACATACATGCTGAGCCACGGTGAGCAGGGCTATGCACCATACCATACAGGCTCATCCAACAGGGATGCACCCCCAAAAATGTGCACAAGAATTCTTAGGGGAATAACCCAGAGGGAACCAAGAACCTCGATTCCATCAGGTAGCCTCCCCCACATAAGATTTAAGCAGCATCCAACTCTAGAACACTGAGGGCTATCAAAGCGGCTCCCCGGACCAGGCACACACTGCTCCATTCAGGGTCCACTGGCTACGGACGGGCCTTAAAGTCTGTACTCCCTATCCAGAAGAGCACAACCAGATGTTTTGTCACTCAAGCACACACAAATGTTTATTTTACTAAATATCTGCCTCTCTATGCTTCTGCCCAAGAGGTGATTCAAAACCGTACAGTGTCCATGACAGCCAGACACTGAGGTCAAGTCCCTGCCTTCAAGGAGCTTATAGTTGGTTGACAGAGCCCAGGAAAGAAGTAACTAGAATGTACTGTAACAAAGCTATGACAGGGATAAGCACAGGACACTGGGCACATCCAGGTGGGAACCCTGACCCAGGCTTTCGAAGGCAGAAACGGTCTCCCTGAGAGGAGACGTGAGCTCGCCCGTGGAGGACACACAGGAGTTAGCCAGTCAAAGCGGATCCACATATTAGTATCTGGTCCAGTTCCCCCACTCTCCTTCAGAGGGTCTCTAGTTTTTTCTGTTTACACAACTAACCTCTACTACTTACCAGTTCCTACAGCTTCTCGAGAACTCTACACACAACTCCCCAAACTGGGAGCTTTTCTCTAGAGTACAAACTGCCAAAGGTCTCCTGTTCCTGCCTTCCACCTCTGAAACTCCATTCCAGGATTTTGGTCGGGTCTGCCAATGATACATACGTGTGCTTTTTCCACAAAGTGACATGGGTAAAAGCATATACACACACATTTATATATTATGTCTCAAAAACTGTGAGACATAAAAGATAAAAGAAAATTTCATCCAAAAGGTAGTACAAATAAATAAAATATATATGAGTGAAGATTTAAAACTACGGTGTTGTTCCTTTATCAGACTGCAAGCTCAGTGAGGGCAGGAACTTTATCTGCTTTGTTTACTGCTGGTTTGCCAGTACCTAGAACATTGCTTGGCATAATAAGGACTCAATATACTATTGAATGAATAAATGTTGTGAATTAAATGAAACTTGAAATATATTAATCAACATCTTAATAATCATTCAATGTTTATCTTTTAGCCAGTCTTAAATTCTTCTAAAGTTTTTTCCCGATTTATAATATGCTTATTATAATAAATCTCAAAAATACAGGAAAGAATAAAGAAAGATCACTTATAATCAATCACACTACCCAAAGATAACTGTGTGATAATGGGTTACGTAGCATTCACTTGCTTTCCTGTATACACTACACACACTTTTCTTTTACCAGCTGAACTCATACTGAATATACAACTTAGTATTTTGCTGTTTGCATTTAACATACTGTGGGTATTTTCCCAAGTTAACAAACAACCTTAAAGGGTGAATACCCTAAATAAAGAGAACTCCTAAAATTAGAGAAGAAAAAAGCCACAAACTCTATAGAGAAAAACGCAAATGGCCCTTACCTAGATGAAAAGGTCTTCAGTGTTACTTATGATAAAAGAAATGCAACCTAAAACTATACTGAGGTAGCTTCTCACCGACAGACTGGCAAAACAACACACCCGCTGGCCAGGCCATGGGAAATGGGGGCTCTCATCTACTACTTGAGAGGATGCAAAACCGCATAAACTTTTTGTACAAAGAGGAATATGGGTATTTCTAGCAAAGTAATGTATGCATTACCCTTTGATCCACTCAATTCATTTCTAGGGAATCTATCCCCAAAATATGCTGGCAAATACATGCTGGAAAACAAACAAACTTTTTGGCCAACCTGGGCTAGCTCTAGTAGTGCTTAGTTGTCTTTAACTTCATTTGGAACAATTTTGTCAGACTGTGTTGTGACAGCTGTCATATCAGCATGCATTTTTTAAAATACTTATCAAAATTGGTGAATTTTTGTGTAGCCACTTTAATATTGAAGATGGAGGAAAATAAGCAACATTTTCCGGCATATTACACTTTATTATTTCAGGAAGGTAAAAATGTGACTGAAACGCAAAAAACAAATATTTGTGCAATGTAAGGAGAAGGTACTGTGACTGACTAAATGTGTCACAAGTGGTTTGTGAAATTTCATGCTGGAGATTCCTCACTGGACGATGCTCCACAGTTGGGTAGATCAGTTGAAGTTGACAGCAATCAAATCAAGACATTAATTGAGAAGAATCAACATTATACCACATGGAAGATACTCAAAATATCCAAATCAGTAAAGTTATTGGTGAAAATGAAAACTGTCTATTTTATGAAAAAAACCACACAAACTTTTTGGCCAACCCAAATAACACTGTATCATAGCAAAAGACAGGAAACATCCCAAATAGAAAACAATAGAGGATGGGTTGAATAAATTAGCGTATATATACACGATGGAGTAGTGTGTACCTATGAAAAGGACTCAAGAATGTCTCTCTATACTATTATGGCAGGATCTCCAGCATGTACAAGGTAAAAACAGCAGACAAACAAAAATGTGAACCATGTGCTACTGCTAAATCAAAGAAAGAGGGAGAACAGAAATATACACACACTTTTTTTGAGTGGAAGGAGATAACATTTATAACACCTGAAATTTTAGTGCTCAGCAAATTGTAGATGTGATTATTATACTTTACTGTTAAACACTTAGGTTATTTCCAATGTTCCCATGACCCTAAGTTCTAACCTCATAGAGAAAATGAAGCAGACCTCATCAATAGAAGGTAAAACCTGACCAAAAGGAGACTTAAGCAACCCAAGAGGAATTTATATTAAACTGAAAAAGAGGCTGCTAATCATGTTGATCAAAAAGAAACAAACGAAAAGCCTTTCTTTAGGATAGCTTTTAAAAATTGTAGCCACAGTGTGAAAGAAAAGTTCTCTTACTTTAATGGCTAAACACAATTAAGCTTCAGGTAGCTGAAGGACCGACTGCGCTGAAAAAAGAAGTAAAAACTGTGTCTCCACGTTACAGCACTGAAGCTGGCCTCTATTCTGGGCAGTGAGAGGCCTCATTAAAGAGCAGAATTTCTAAAAGCTTGTAAGCAGAGGAAAAGATGTGTACTCCTACAAATCAGAATACTACAACATAATAAACATGTCACCACCAGATATTATGCTCTGATGTGAAAGGCCCATCGCTGTCCATCACACACACACTTCCCTAGGACTATAAAACCTATGCTTTGTGATCATCAATTTACTTGGTAAAACCAAAGAAACTTGAAAAGATGATGTACAAGATTATAGAAACTCTAACTAGAAGCTAGGAAGCAGAAACCCACTATAGAACAGTAATAAAAAGTGGTAACGTTGACTAAACCTGTTTAACAAAAGAGAAACACTGAAGTAAATCACTCAGTGCCTAAATCACAGATCTACATAAAGGAAATTTAGCTTTTCTTATATATTCTGAAGAAGTTAAAAAAAAACTTCAGAATTATTTAAAACTGCGCTGGGTACTACAATGTACAGAATAAAATAAATTTATTTGAAGATTAACAAATTATGGTTATGGAGACATTTAGTATTATGCTGTTTTAAAGTTCATTTTTGAAAAGAGAAAATCAAGTTTAAGCATAACCGAGGCACTTCTGAAAAAGAACAACAACAAAAGGGCACCTCCCATACCAGCTATCAAAATATCCTTGGATGCTGTATCAAACACATCACGTGGTATCAGCCCCAGAACAGACAGACAGCTCAGTGGTTTTTAAAAAAAGAGTCCAGAAAGAGACACAAATATACATACTTGGAAATCTAGTATATGATGAAGGTAGCATTTGAAATCTGTGAAAAAAGATGAACTAACAAATAAGTAATGAAAGTGGTAATTCTATTGCTTACTAACTGCAACCTTGGGCAAGTTACTTAACAGCTCTGTGCTTCACTTTCCTCATCTATTAAAACAGAGGTATATATTTTTTTAAAGATTTTATTTATTTATTTTTAGAGAGGAACGGGAGGGAGAAAGAGAGAGAGAGAAACATCAATGTGCGGTTGCTGGGGGCCATGGCCTACAACCCAGGCATGTGCCCTGACTGGGAATCGAACCTGCAATGCTTTGGTTTACAGCCCATGCTCAATCCACTGAGCTACGCCAGCCAGGGCCAGAGGTATATTTTTAAATGAAGTAATTCATTAATAAAGCCAAGTGAGCATTGCTTAGCATGGAGCACACTCTCAGGAACTGTTAACCAGAGTGGGGGGAGCAGGAAGAGCGTGCAGGCTAAAGTTGTGCTGCAGTTAACAACCAAGAAACCAAGTCCACAAGGATAAATCCCTTACAAATTAAAGAATTAAATTTTACAATGTTTAAATATTTTAAAAAGTTAGAGGAAAGTTAAAAAAAAAAAAAACGTTTTTCGTGTTTGCAGCTGCCATTGCACCCCCATCACTCTCCAATGCCAGAGCTGCCTCTAGCTGGCTGAGCCCCAGCTAAAGGAGAAGCGGGTCAGTAAGGAGGTCTCTGGACCACGGCTCCTACAGAGCAGACCGCCTGCAAACTGACAGGTGGTGGAGCACCAAGGAAGCAAGTGGCTGCCAAAGCCACAAGAGTGTGTGGAAACCTCATCATTACAGGCTTGGTACCACGGCACTCCGTGAAATGGGAGGTTATCAGAAGTCCACTGAGCTGACTCCCAAACTTCCAGACAGAGTCCGGTGCGAGGACTTGCCCAGGACTTCAAACAGATCCGCGCCCCCAGAGCGCACTACAGGTGCTTTGCAGGGAGCAAGTGAGGTGTGTCTGGCTGACCTTTGAAGACACCAGCCTGTCTATCCGTGCTAAATCTGTGACAATTATGCCAAAAGACAACCAGCTATCATGCCACATATACAAAGAATGTGCTTAAGAATGCACTATGAGAAACATTTCATTATTTAAAAAAAAAATTATCTCTTCCTGTTATTGGTAGTTCTGAACATTAGGTTTTTTACCCCCAGGGGTCAAAAGGTACCCAAGCATATGACTACAAATGGAAAATAGGGAACAGAAATCAGGCATTAGCAGTTTTTCCATTTTCATTTGTGTATGAATTTTTAAAATATAAATGCAGGGACATACAGCATTTGTGCAATGTCGTGTAAGCACCACACACTAACCGACTGTGCCTTTATGCAAGTCAGTACACTTCAGTGAACACGTTTCAGCAGCTCAACTTCGTAACAACTACAAATAACCCCGTTAAGTGTTTCCAGACAATGCCAGCATCCGGACTTTTTTAAAACAAGTAATTTCTTATTGATGGCAACTAAAGAAAAACCCGTTTTTTAATCTTGGGATTAGAAAGAGCTTCCCAAATAAGATACAAAAAGCAAAAGACAATTAATGACACATTCAATTACATCAAAACTTAAAATCTTTGTAAAACAGACAAGAAAAAATATTTTCAACAGATGTAATAAACAAAGGATAAGTGTCCAGAGTTTTTGATAACTCTTACAAATAAAAAAGGAAGCAAACAAAAGAATAGAAAGGTGGACAAATATAAGTGATTAATAAACATTCAAAGCTACTCAACTTCACTGGAAAATGAGAATATATAAATTAAAATTGGATACTATTTCATTATCAGATTAACAAAAATTTAAGGGATAGATACTATCAAGTATTGGCAATAAAATGTAAAACAGGAAATCTCATACTCCCTTAGAGGAAACAAAAGTGGCACATTTTCTAGGTGAGCAAGCTGGCGGTTAAAATGTTAAATACGCCCCTCCCTCAAGTGCATGTTGCCCTTACAGGAACCGTCCCAGAGAAGCGTTCACACACACACACCCAAAGGAACAAACACGGACACGCTGAGTATCAGCATGGATCTGTTATGTTAAATCATCCCAAATACTTCATAAGAAATACTGTGAGCAGATTTTTTTTTAAAAAGGAAAAAGGTGGCTCTAAACGAGTACTTCTCAACCTGAGCCACACTTCAGAATCACCTGGGGCTTTTAAAAAATTAGAATTCTGGGGCCTCACCTCCAGAGATTCTGACTTAACTGGTCTGGGTGGATGAAAGGCGCTGCTAATTTTTGAAAGCTCCCAGATGGTACTAATAGGAATTCAGGGCTGAAAACTACTGATCTACCTGTACTAACTTGGAAAGCTTCCAAGACATTATGTTAAAAAAAAAAGTAGGGCCAAACAAACAGTGTGGTATTATTTATGATGTTAAAAAATATTTATATGTGTAAAATATACATCATTATGTGTATGAACACATGTGCACACATACACCCATCTACCCAAAATAGCATACAAAATAGCACACAAAATAGTACACAAAATAGCATAGAAGAATCCACATCCCGCTGATGACAATGTTTATTTCTTAGAAAATGGGTGGCAGGAGGTACTGTTACAGATAGATCTATGGGAATACTGGGTTCACTAGTATTAGTACTTCAAGAATGTATTTATCTATTATTTGTATTATCAAAAATAAAGGGTGAATTTTTTTAACATAAGCTTTCAAAATGTTACTGCATTTACTCTAACATTAAATAGGAAAGGCTAACTAAACCATGGAATAATTGGGATATCTTGATTTAATGAGCCAAAATTATATTTGCAGATGTTCCAATGCCATGCTTAAATGTTCTTGGAAATCAACTAAATGGATTGAATTTTAAGATTCTCAAAATCAAAGCTTACTTAACATAAATATTACAAAGCACTCTTGCTCAGCGCTCTGCCCAGCTGCAGGGCCGCTGGAGCAGGGCCCTCGGGGTCACCCGCCCTTCACTGGCCAGCCTCAGCCCTGCCATCCCCATCACAGTGCCTGCTTTCACTAGAATTTTCAAATAAAACAACTCAATGATTTAAGAAAAAAAGACAGATTCATTTTTATAAATGAGGGAACAAAGGAAAGAAACTGGAAAAAAAGAACAGCAAAGGACCACAGGCCCACGGCAATGAAGCAGATGCCATTCAGTTCTCCGGATTCCCGAGTTAGAGGGCAGCAGACAGCCGCTGCCTCCCGCAGATCCATTCACCTCTCCTTTTCACTAACAGAATCTCATTTTCATGGGAGACCACCCTGTGTCCAGTTAAGGAAAAGCACATTTCCCAGCCTCTACTGCAGACAGGTGGCCAGGTAATACAGTCCTGCCACTAACTGACATGCGGAAGGAAAGTCTGTTAAAAAGGGACAGGCTTGACCGGCTTGTCCCTTTATGCTTGTGCTTTTGTCTCCTCCTTGCCCTTCCTGCCTGCCCAGAACACAGACGTCATGGCTGTCTCTGAAGCACCCATCTTGTGAGCACAAGAGGAAGGATCGCCCCTAAGGATGCTGGAACAGGCAGGAGCCTGGGTCCGTACTGGTACCGTGGTGCTGTGGCACCAGCCCTGGACTGCCCCCGCTCTGGACTTCTAGTTACATGAAAGAAAACAATAAAGCTTCTGTTTGGGGGTCTTTCCATTAGGTGCAGCCAAATTTAAACCTTAATTTATACAAAGGGAAAATTCTAGATAAAGCCAGTGGATTCCAGACCAGCATGAGGAATATTATAAAGCAGGGTGTGCAAACTATGGCTGGCAGCAGCCAAACCCAGCCACGACAATCCCTTTACATATTGTCGATGGCTGCTTTTGAGTGACAACGTAGACATAGAGATAGACAGAGACACAGAGACCATCTGGCCTGCCACGCTGGAAATATTTATTGTACTACCTGGCCTTTTACAGAAAATGCTTGCTGACTCCTTCTACAGAGGATCTACTCATAACTGTAGCAGCACTGAGAGGTGAGAGTATTTCCTCAAGACCCCCAGAACCTCCACTCGCCCACCCATCCCCTGCCAACAGTCAAAAAAGTGTCTCTCACCAGCTGGGGCAAAGAGTCTCGGTACTTGTTGTTTAACTGGTTCACAAAGCACCGGGTGATCCAGTAACAGTCAACACTATCTTCCACCATCTCTTCCATGGCCTTAGCAATGGCAAGAAATACTTCATCTTCTGGCTCCTGAAAGATTAATAATAAATCTCAAGAGAGAGGCAGCAGAAGTGAGAAACACATACTTCTTTCATAACAATGAAACCTTATCCCTTAAATTTTGAAGAGGCTAACAAATCAAAGTGGAACCAAAAGCACACCATCCGTCACTAGACAGCAGACGGAGGGGCGGTAAGAATGACTAACCACAGAAATCTATCCTAAGGAGTGCTGCTCACGAACACTCAGGTTTCAGGACGACCACTCAAAGATTTTCCAACTTCAAACCCTAAGGCCATCCATAAAAGAATCAACATATATCAGAGGCAAGGTGCTGCTTCTCTCCACCCAAAAATGTTCTCTGTATTAGAGGAGAATTCCTTTAAAAACCAGGTGATATACAACACAAATAATAATTGGAGACATTTGTTAATATAGTAATTTCCAAAAATTAAATGACTCCAAAAGAACTAAAAAAGCATTTTCTTTATTTCAAAGCATTCAAAAAACCTTTAGAATTTTGTTCTACCTGCAAGCACCTAAAAAGTTAAAATGTCCCTAGAATCAGAATATCAGGAATCAGAAGAATGGCATTTCTCAAACCTTGTGTCAATCCTCAGAACATTAAAGTAAACCCTCAAGTAAATTTCAACAAAGAAATTTACTTGAAAATCTATTTTGTTTCCAAACACTGTATCTTACACAAAAATGTACTTTCATCTAAGATGTAATAGCTGAGGGATTTTAATGTCAAAAAAGAAACTAAAAAGTGCCTTTCTACTCCCCTAAAACATCCCAAGTTAAATCAAAATTCCTATTGTAATAAAAGTATTTCATTTTAGGCCTCCTTTCAACTTACTAATATTCTATAAAATGTCAAGTAATAAAATTGTAGAAAATACATTTTTCTAAACATTAACTAACTTGTCAGAGGAGGAGAGCAAAGACAGAAGAAAAGGCGGGGAAGCTCCTTTCCTGGGCTCCCACCGAGTACAGAGCACTGCGCTGGGTACTCCTGAATATGGCATCTCTCTGCTGTGCCCGGCCACCGTGGGTGCCCAGGGAAGGGACCAATGTCCTTGACTGACCACGTTCCTGGTCGTGTGCCAGGCACTCTGACACATTCTTATTAATGGATATGAAAAGAGAGGCTGAGTGGGGCTTGGCTCATCAGGAACACAGGCGTGGCAGAGCCCACCACACACACTTTGACAGCACCTCTGCCCAGGCCACAGTGGAGGTGTCTGGGCTTGAAGAAGGGACAGGCTGAGCAGGGATGAGGTGACAACTACAACCTATCATTCTTGAACTAACAGATAATCTAACCTAATTTAATATGTAATTTAAGAATTTGTGCAGTACTACCAACTTCAGCTTGCCAAAGATAAGCAAAATTTAAAGAAGGCTGTTAAGAGTTCCAATTATTTTCAGGGCCATTCTCTCTTGATAAGCTTAATAAAAGTGGGTGACTTATGGGCATCCATGGGAAACACATCAATAACTTCAAAAAGAAAGAAAAATTCAAAGCTCAAGCTGCGATACTGGCAGGCTGTAGTCTGCAATAAAAGAATAAAATAGATTTTATAAATAGCACAGCTTTCATGCAAATCCCCATATTGAACAATTCACTCTGCTTTAGCCCTGCCCCCACACTGTTAGGGGCCTAGAGTAAATTTCAAATTGCATTACAATAGCCAAAACTCAAGAGCTACAATCACTCCTTTGCCTGAACTCTTCCTCTTCCCCATCTCATCCTAACTAGAGTAAGGAGTTTACTGAAGATGAAGTTTAAAAGCAGGCTGGGGCCTGTGGGGCTGAGGCCAAGGAGGTGGCCAGAGACGACAAGGCCTATGGGGCCTGCAGGCCAGAGCCAAGAGGTGGCCAGAAGTGTTGGTGACAGAGGAATGAGCAAAGAAGTAAATACAATGAGGGTACTGGGAGACTTCACATTTGCAACTGTCAGAGAAGGAGGTTATAACACGAAAAGGGTAAAGGTTAGTTAGCATGAATATAATACTGCATTGTATTTGGAGTATTAGGATGAACTCAGGGTTTTCAAAATTTTGAGATAAACAGATACACAAACATACACAGGTGTGTGTAAATGTGTATGTGAATGTGTGTGCATGCAAGGATTTCCCAGCCCCCTCTGCTGAGAGGGCACGGAAACAACGATACACCAGGGACGATGAGCATATCTGAAGCTCTAGTCTTGGTTTCTGAACACCGCACTCCGTGGGTGGAGAGGTGAGGCCAATTCCAGGCCTGAGGCAGGGAAAGTACAAGATGAACCTGGAGTATCTTTTTGTGCCAGAAAGGAGGAACTGCTCAAAATGATGGGAATTCGTCAAAAAGACACAGAAGTCAGCTTGATGAACTTCCACTGGCCAAATCTGAGACCATTTGAATACCAAAATAAAGAATGATCGTAATGGATTATCTGCCATTGAATAAAAGGAATCCATAAATTCATACTGATACACATAAATTAATGAGGGAAAAAAGAAAACCTTCCTTATAAAAGAATGGAAACTAATAAATGCAAAAGGAATAAAAGAGTTAGAAAATCGCTATTTGGCAATCAGCATAGTAAAAATTGTTTCAGGCAAGAATCTTTAGTGGATGGATATTTACACAGTCTAAAACTTTCTCCCATAAAAGGGGAAGAACAGTTACTGCACACTGGGGAAACCTGGCGGACGTCACCTTAAGCAAGTGATCGAAGGGAGCAGCAAGAGTAGTGAGTGCCACACTCCCCTGGTGCTTCTGCCAGTGATGCAGAACGAGATTTTAATCACGAGGAAACATCAAACAAACCCAAACTGAGAAACACTCTACTGCCCAGTACTCCTCAAAAATGCCAGGTTATGGAAACTTGTACAAAGACAGACTGAAGAACTGTCCCAGATTAAAGGAGACTAAGAAAGAAGACCTGGAAATAAATGTAAAGTGTGATCCTTGTAAAGGACAAGTATAAAGGTTGGATCTAGGGCCAGAAAAAGGACATCACTGGGACAATCAGCAAAATGCCGATGATGCCCACAGAGTAGCTCCTAGCATTGCATCGATGCCGATGTCCTGGCTGTGATCATTACGCTACGGTATGTGAGATGTGACCTCTGAGGGTGCTAGATGGAGGTATATGGGAACACTATACACACTATACTATTCTTGCAACTTTTTTCTATGTCTGAAGTGATTTCTAAAAATTTGAAATCAACAAATGGTAAAACTAGTGAGTGAAAGTTTGCTTAAGTTCTGAACTAAACTTTACTGTTTGTTTTGATAAAGGGCATTACTGGAACATTTGGTCAAATGTGAATGGAGTCTGAAGATCAGATGTTTATATTGTATCAATGTCAACTTCTTGGTTTCCTGACTGTCCTATGGTTACCTAAGGGAATGCTCTTATCTTTAGGAAATATATACTGAAGGAATATGAAGTCATGGGATATCATGTTTGCATCTTGTTCTCAAACGTTTCAGAAAAAATATGCATACAGTCTACGGCCATACCACCCTGCACACACCTGATCTTGTCTGAAAAAGTATTCATACACATATAAGAAAAATGACAAAGCGGATAGTTAAAAATGTAGACAACTGGGGAACCTGGGTAAAGGATATAGGGAATTCTTAATAGTATGCTTGTAACTGTTCTACAAGTTTGAAACTACTTCAAAATAAAACGTAGCATTTTAAAAAACAGGCAGATGGGGTCAGAATATATAGGGCCATGAATGTCAGGGAAAGATGTTGCAGTTATTCTATAGACAAAGGCGAGCCATTGAAAGTTTCGTAGGCAAAACATGATGCAATCAAAGGCTAGCAAGATGGGACAGTCCAGGGCTGAGCTCGGTGTGGAACAAAAGTACCACTAACCGGTGGGAAGGAGGGGCTTCGAGGCAACTTTCCAGACTCCAGCTGATACATGTGGAGATAGACTTCGACCTGAGGCGTGGCATCGCTGACAAAGCGAATGACTTTCAGGGCATGAAGGACATCCGAGCACTGCCCCTTGCGATACATCATCACCTGGGCATGGGACTCGTGGTGTGGGGGCAGGATCCCTGCACAGAAACCCAGGAAAGAAAGGGCAACATACTGAGGCACTAATCCAAATCCTCCTCTGTTAAAGAGAATCCTGGGAGAAGCTCTCCATCACAATTAAACTAGAACTCACACAAATATTTCATTACCATACAGATTCTCTTTTAGAAATTTTCACTATAAAAGAATTATAAATTTTAAATACCATCAATATTTGAATGACAACTGTATCACTGACATAAAAGATAAATAAAACTGCATCATAAAGTCCTTGACAAGGTATGCCATCTAAATTCAAAATAACCACATCAATCATAATAATTCAATTATGGTTGCCAACCTGGGGCCACCCTTAGCTCCTAGGGTCCATGTCCAGTTTTCCCACTTGGCCCACGCTATGGACTGAACTGTGTCCCCTCCAAATTCATATGTTAAAGTCCTAACCCCCAATGGGACTATATTTGGAGGTAGGGCCTATGAGGAGGCAAAGTTAAATGAGATTACTGGGTGGTGGGGTGGAAGGAGTGGGGGCGCTAAACCAACAGGGCTGGTGCCCTCCTAAGAAAAAGAGACGCCAGAGCTCCCTCACTCTGCCGTGTGAGGACACCACAGGTGGCATCTGAAAGCCAGGAAGTGAGGCTTCCCCAAGAACCAAGTTAGCCAGCACCTGGAGACTTCACAGCCTCCAGAACCATGAGAATATACATTGTTCGTTAAGCCACCAGTCTGCAGTATTCTGGTATAGCAGCCCTAGCTGACAATACAGCCCCCTTCATCTCAGAGCCACTAGTTATCCATCAAATCCTCTTCCCCAACAATTACAGCTTGCTCACAAGTATCCTATCTTCAGGGCCACAGAAATCTCTAATCTGCACTGACAAGCCACCTTACATTACATTCTGATACCATTTTATAGTCGTTAACCCATTTAAACATGATGTTTAGCCATCAGACTTTGGAGCAAGAACCTTTTTACAAACAAATGGCATGGGGAAAACAGTGGAAAGAGCACAGGATAGGCTTTCAGCACACCTTGGTTCTAGCCCCAGACCTGATAACATCAGGTCTCATAAATATCTGTCAGCACTGGAAAATGGGAGGGATAAGCATTTCACCAAATGTTCTTTGCAGAATACTAGTTTCCTAGAGTCCTCATGAGAAAAGGGTGATTTGGTAAACAGATCTGGAAAATGGTGACAATAAATTTTCAAGTCTCTAAGTTTTGGTATAAATTAAAACCTGTTTCACCCTGGCTGGTGTGGCTCAGTAGATTGAGCGCCGGCCTGCAAACCAAAGGGTCACCCACTCAATTCCCAGTCAGTGCACAAGTCTGGATTGTGGGCCAGGGCCCCAGTAGGGGGCGTGCAAGAGGCAACCACACACTAATATTTCTCTCCCTCTCTTTCTCCCTCCCTTCCACTCTCTCTAAAAATAAATAAAATCTTTTTAAAAAAAGAAAAACATGCTTCTTTATTTATTCTAGCCTCATTAAACTTAACTAAACTATATAGCAGCACAGACGATGGAGTCAAAGTTCCTAGGTTTGAATTCTAGCTCTACAATTAAATGGTGGGAGACCCTCAGCATCTTAGCTGATCTCCCCATGCCTTGGCTTTCCCATCTGCAAATGTGAATCACATCATTCTCAAACTGTTGTGCTGAATAAGAAATGTATCTACATAAAACATTAGAAAGTATACAGCACATATTCCAGTAGCGTGTCAGCTAGCACACTTAACTATGGATCATTCTTTGATGCAAAACACCAAAGATCCAGTATTCTAAAGAACATATGAGAAACAGAAGTTGGATGGGCTCTACAGACTCCAACTAACATGATGCTACATTAATGTTACAACCAAACTTGCTCAAATGTTCTTTTGCCTGACACAAATTGTTAATTACCTTAGTTATAGGGCTCTGTGCAGGCTTCCAGAAAAGCCAAAGAAATACATTCAAATGGCCTCCAAGTTTGGACTAAAACAGTACAGACTACATAGCTGTACTTAAATCCTTATCATACAACTAGAGGCAGCACAGTGTTCCCATGTTAAACCTCAAGCTTGTTTTCTAAGACCTAGTCCTAAAAAGCCTCTTTCTGATATTTACCTAAAATGCTACCATGAAGTAGGCACGACAAAGTCCCTGAGCAAACAACAACAACCTATGCTAGGAAGAGTCAGCCTGTCTCCTGCAGAGCACGGCAGTCCTAAATCTCCAGTGATTTAACTACTGCAAAAATAACACCAAAGACTGACAGAGACAGGGAAAATACAGTGATGAACAGGGAAGACTGCCTTGGCACTCAGAAGTGCCACAAGGTATGACTGTACCTCTCCCTCTAATCCACGGGCATTATTAATCAATAAGACACATGGTATTTCCCAGCAGAAACAGATAGTATTGACACTGCCACCTAAAAAGCATTCTTATTTTGATGACTACTAGAAACACTAAGATTTTTAAAAAATGCTCAAGAAAAAAATATGATTAAGAGTTCAGGCCAAGATAGAGGCATAGGTAGAAATGCTTCAATTCCTCACACAACCAAAAGAAAGATAACAACTAATTTAAAAACACAAGACAACCAACCCTGGCTGGGGTGTCTCGGTGGATTAAGTGCCAGCCTGCAAACCAAAGGGTCCCCAGGTCAATTCCCAGTCAGGGCACATGCCTGAGTTGTAGGCCAGGTCCCCAGTTGGGGGTGTGTGAAAGGCAACCACACATTGATGTTTCTTTCTTTTTTCTCCCTTTCTTCCCTTCTCTCTCAAAATAAGTTTTTAAAAAAACTTTAAAAACAAGAGTAAAATTTAAAAAAAAAAACAGACAGACCAGCAGAACTGCCAGAAAATCGAACTGCATTGAAGTCTGACAACCAAGGAGTTAAAGAAACATTCATCCAGACTGGCAGGAGGGACCAAGACAGGGGCAGAGAGGATGCAGGGCAAGGCAAGGCAGAGGACCAGGTGGGCAAGGCAGGGGCTGGCTAATGTGATGGCCCCACATTAGTGTGAGGATAAGCCAGGAAGAATAATTGGGGAGCAAGACAGACTGTGAAACCTGGGGTTTCAGAGCAGGGAAACTAAAGACTCAAAACCTCTGGCTGTAAAATCTGTAGGGGTGGAGGTTATAGTTGTGGAAGAAACTCCCAGTCTCACAGGAGAGTCCGTTGGGGAGACCCATGGGGTCCTAGAACATACACAAACCCACCCACCCAGGAATTAGCACCTGAAAGGGCATATTCCGCTCGTGGGAAGTAAGGAAAGGACAGAAAGTGGGGCAAGAGCCAAGCAAGCGGCATTGTTTCCGCTCTGACCCCTCCCCCACAGACAGCACCACAATGCAGCCAAGTGGGTTGCCCTGTCCTGGTGAATACCTAAGGCTCCACTCCTTCCAACGTGAATAGGTATGCCGAGACAAAGAAACACGGCCCAAATGAAAGAACAGATCACCAGAAAAAGAACTAAGCAAAATAAAAGATAGACAACCTATCTGATGCAAAGTTCAAAACACTGGTAATCAGCATACTCACAGAAATTATTGGGCTCAATGGCAAAATGAAGGAAGAAATGAAGCCTATACTAAGTGAAATAAAGGAAAATATTCAGGGAACCACCAGTGAAGAGAAGGAAACTAGGACTCACATCAGTGATTTAGAATAAAAGGAAAAAATAAACATCCAACTGGAACAGAATGAAGAAACAAGAGTTGAGAAAAATGAGGAGAGGCTTAGGAGCCTCTAGGACAACCTTAAATGTTCCAACATCCAAATCATAGGGGTGCCAGAAGAAGAGGAACAGCAAGAAACTGAACACTTATATGAACAAATAATGAAGGAAAACTCCCCCAATCTGGCAAAGGAAATAGACTTCCAGGAAGTCCAGGAAGCCCAGAGAATCTCAAAGAAATTGGACCCAAGGAGGAACACACCAAGGTACATCATAATTACATCACCCAAGATGAAAGATAAGGAGAGAATCTTAAAAGCAGCAAGAGAAAAGAAGACAGTTATCTACAAAAGAGTCCCCATAAGACTGTCAGCAGACTTCTCAAAAGAAATCTTACAGGGAAGAAAGGGCTGGAAAGAAGTATTCAAAGTCATGAAAGTCAAGGACGTACAACCAAAATTGCTCTATCCAGCAAAGCTTTCATTTAGAATGGAAGGGCAGATGAAGTGCTTCCCAGATAAGGTCAAGTTAAAGGAGTTTATCATCACCAAGCCCTTATTATATGAAATGTTAAAGGGACGTATCTAAGAAATAGATCAAAACTATGAAGAGTAAAATGACAACAAACACAACTATCAACAACTGAACCTAAAAAACAAAAAGAAAACTACAACAGGAAAAGAATCACAGAAGTGAAGATCACATGGAGGGTTATCATTGGAAAGGAGGAGGGGGAGAATGGGAGAAAAAGCACAAGGGAATAAGAAGCATAAACGGTAGATACAAAATAGACAGAGGGAGGTTAAGCATAGTATAGGAAATGGAAAAGCCAAAGAACTTGTATGTACAACCCATGGACATGAACTAAGGCAGGGTTGGGTGGGGGGCAGGGAAGGCTGGAAACAGGGGTTGTGCAGAGAGAAGGGGATAAAGAGGAGAAAAAAATGGGACAACTGTAATGGTATAATCAATAAAATACACTTTAAAATATTTTTAAAAGAAAAACCTATTAGTTGTCATCCATTCTCTAGATTCTAACTGCACAGTGACCTACTAGAAACGTAAGTGTACAAAGACAACCAAGATGCAAACAAAAAGTCATCATGCAGTGCTTCCTGGAATGGTTTGTAGTCAGACTTAGGACTAAGAATGTTGAAGTCTTGAAAATACAGTACATTTTGGAAAGAAGATGAGATCTACAATCTATCCGCCCTTCACACGGGCTCTGCCAACCCGAACTCAAAGCCTAGCTCTGCCAATGACAGGCTATATTGCCTTAGGCAAGTTGTTCAGCTTCACGGTCCTGTCCCCTTCTATAAAATTGGGATATTGATACTTAAATTACAGGGAAATTCTAGGATTACTCTAATTTTTTTTTTTAAGAAAGAAAAGGAAGGTGGTATATGTGTCAACAGGTTCAGCAATGATAGAAAAATAAAAAAAAGTTTTGCTAAAAGGGATGATGACAGTCACTTGTGGCACCTAATATACTTTTTCTCCCACAGAAACTGAGTAAGATCATTTTTTCTTCCCCTTCACTAGAATTCATTTGTGCTTCTGGAAAGTAAAAACTCTCCAATTCCTTCTGACTCTGACAACACTCTGATGCAGATACCGGCCAGCAGTATCTGTGGCCACTGCGGATGGTCGAGATACAAGAGAAATATGCACGGACTACTGAGTCCTGTGGAGGAATAGGGACGGCATGGCCACTCTCTCAAGGGGGGAGCACCCCGCCATCTTGCCTGAACAGGCTTTTATTAGGTAGTATTGGGTAGGAACACGGATACAGCTTATTAACCATTGTCTGGCAGTGAGGATCAAACAGATAACATTCAAAGAGCTAAAAGGGGCTCACACTGAGTTGGGGTCTTATCACCTAAAAAACTACAAAACTTAAGGGGCTAAATTCATTTCTTGCCCGGGCCTTCATAATCTAATTGAGAGCATCCTCAGCAAGCAGGGTTCACAGGATTTTGCATGTTCCTCTTTCAGGTCTGATCACCCCGGGAATCCCGCCACCTTCTAGCACAGGGCTGCACCGCCCCTTGTCATTGTTACAGGCTTGAGTCAGCCAGAGGAGACAAGGCAGCCGAGAGGTTTGAGACTTCTCGCAGGCAGAATGAGGACTCAGGCTTTGTCAAAGCCGGGGGGTGGGGGTCAATCACCCCCATTTTCCACAGCCCTGAGTCCTTCCCTGAGGGCCTTCCCATGTGATCGTGCCTGTCTTAGGTCCATCTTCCTCTGAGGAATGTTACCTATCATTGGCTAACCGACCAAGCAATGGGGGCCAGGCAAGGAGCAGGCAGAGCTCCTGCCAGGGAGATAAGCTTTTCTCCTTAGTGTGTTCTGGTCCGGAGGTCACCCAGTGAGCCTTAGCCATGGTGGGTTACAGCTCCTGAAACCAGGCAGGGCGGTTCCCAACAGCACTCAGTAGGAAGTAAACCTCTATGACTAGGAATCACAGGAATGACAAATTGGGAGCTAAAACCTAAAAGTTAACTTAGCAAAAACTGAGGCCTAGTGGAGCATTTAAAAAAAAAAGATTTTATTTATTTATTTTTAGAGAGATGGGAAGGGAGAGATAAAGAGAAGGAGAGAAACATGGATGCGCAAGACAAACATTGATTGGTTGCCTCTGCCGCACCCCTAACCAGGAACTGGGCCCGCAACATGAGCCCCCACAGGGACTCAAACCAGCAACCCTTCGATGTGCAGGATGACCCCTATCCATGAGCACACCAGTCAGGGCTCTAGCAGGGTCTTTCTCAAGGTGACCAGTCCACAGCAAAGACCAGACCAGTCCTTTCTTCCAGGACAATGCTCTTCCCACACCTTGCCCCCGAAGCGCACACACTACTTTCTCTTCTACCATTAGTAAACTGATGCTCTTAGAGTAATACTTCATGTTTTGCCACTGAAGTCACCTCCTCAAAGGCAATTATAGTGAGCAGTAACTCAGTCTCCTAAGATTAGATTCAATATTCTGTAAGGGCCTACACAAATTCTCCTTCTTCTGACAGACATGGAAAACGAACAATACCAATTCTTGGGTCTCATACCTAGAAGCACCTTCCACACCAAGGCACGGTACATGGACGGGAGAGGGAATCTTTGACTAAAAGTACAAAGTTTCTCAATATCTAGAAGGAAAAAAAAACAATAGTTAGAAGCTTTTCATGTTGGTCACAATATATAAAAGTGCACTTCATTGTTTACAACTTAAAGAATAGTAAGACATTTCTTCAGAGCATGCCTACCAAACAGTCAGTAAATCTAAGAAAGGCAATACTGGTCTGACTTCTAGCCCATGATTCCACCAAATAGCTATTTAAAAATAAAAACTTAGTGTTTCACAGCATAGGAGATACATTTTGCCTAAAATTACTACATTTCCAATAATATTAGCAATAGATACTATTTATATAATTTATGGCATTTCATTTAATCCACCTTGCCAGCTTGTTGGCTAGTTATTGTTTTAAAGATGAAGAAACTGAAGCTCAAAGCAGGTAAGTGACTTGACTGAGTTAACACAGCAGGTGAGTAATGGAGTCAGTCCTCAAATCCTGCCTTTCTCATAAAGCACACTTAGCTGTCCTGGACCTAAATTTCCCTACTTGTTAAATGAGAATAATACCAGGCGTACTTAAAGGACAGACTGTCTAGCAAGGATCAAAGAACAGGTAAGAAATTTTTTGAAATTTTAAAAGCACTGTATGCATATAAAGTACTATTTTTAACTATGGTTCAGTTTATTTTACTCCAGTCAACCACATTACTGGCTTGGAGAAACTAAAATGTATAAATTTCAGTCTCAGTATTTCCATATAAGAAAATCATGGCAAGAGTTGTAAATTTACCCAGAAGCAATGACACCTCTGAAAATTGAGAAAAGAAAACATAGGCCTAATAGGAGAGAAAAATATTAGTGACTTCTTAAGAGGCCTTTCAAAAACATCTGGCCCTCAGTGAAATCCATAACTTCTCCAAAAATATATATACCATTCTGCTGTCTCCCTACCACTAAAAAATACAGCAGGTAACAAATATCTCTGGATGTCTCTTAAGGTAACATTTATCTCAGGACATTTGGGATGACTGACAACTAGCAGGCTTAGTTTAACTCATAAAACTCACCCAAACGGTCATCTTTTAGGAGAATTTCTAATGATTTCTTTTCTTCAACTCCACGAAATCCCACTTTCTCATAATATACTGAACGGAAGTTTCTCTGAGAATCCTCAGTCATGTTTCATTCTTGGAGAAGAGAGAGAGACAAAAAGGAGAAGGGGAAAAAGTGAGTTTAGAAACAATGAAGAATTAAAAATTTTCAATGATTTCCTCCAACTTTTCAGTGAATCTGACAATATTATAATAAACTGTCTGCCCTTGCATAGGACTCAGTATTAAATCTTTCCTTTTACACAACTCCTATACCACCTCACCTGTGCACTTTGGCCAAGAGCCAAGACATAAAACCGAAGTCCTCTGAGCGGTTATAATAGTTGGCACAAGGTTCATGGACTAGGGATCCTACTTTACTTACGAGAGCACCTAGCCGAAATACATGTATAAAGAAAACAGTGAGTGAAACAGGAAGACAAGACAAGATGTCATGCCAAAGGTGTTACCAAACAGTATACACTATGGTACTGTTTGTTTTGTAAATGCTATGCATTTAAAAAATTAGACTATATTCTGAAATGTTAACAATGGTTATCTTTAGGTAGTAGGATTACAGATAATTTTACATTTTCTTTTGCTTGGCTGTGTTTTCTAAAAAAGGCATTTTGTACAAAGAAAAATCAAAAAGCCACAAGTTCCTCACTTAGTTTTCCTTTAAACACAATTCCACTAAATATAATTATCAAAAGTCAAAACCAAAAAAGTTTAACAGCATTAAATTATAAACCAGCAGAGAGGCAGGAATGTAGCTGGTTGACAGTGATGCCACAAAGCTGGAGACAGAACAATTTAAAATGTCATCAAAGCTCAATAAATTCAGGGGTGTTACATTCTTTCACAATAATCTTCACACGATTAAAAGGAAGTCATCAGGAAAACGTCAAATTAAGTTTTAAGAATATAACGGATGTAATGCATTCCCGAAAAAAAGTGCTGCAAATGCTTAACGTGCCAGTACAAAAAAGAATATAGTCCTCGGGTTTTAGAAATTCTAACATATCCTCAGTGATCACAGGAGAGTCCAGTTCTAAACAGCCAAGGTCTTCCTTATAGAAACAATACGCTGTGAGCCAATTCAGCCACAGGAAAGATTAGGATTCGCTTAAAATGAAAAAATATAAAGGGTCCTGAGCTTTGGGGACCAAACTGTTTTTTAAGGACAAAATTCCAAAGCATTAAAATGCTAAATGAATATGGAGGGTTATTTCAAAGAAGCATCCAAACAGCTGCACGGTGATACGGTGTTTGTCGTCTACGGAAATCAGTCTCACACTGCACGACGACAAACGCGTCCTCTTGGAGGAATGCTGTAAATTACATCCCCGCCCTTGACCGCACGTACACTTGACCCTGACGGAAAAGTAAACACAGCCTGCTCTAAGCCCCCAGGTCCCATCTCTTGTTATGCTTCACCTCCAGTGGTGGAAACCCGGGTTGAGACTAAGTGGTCCCGGGGAAACCGCGGAAACCAGACCAGAGGCGCTGACCGGTGGGCTGGCAGGCAGGCGGGCGACGCGACGGCCGGCCGGAGGGTCAAGGGCGCCACTGGTGGCGGAGCCAGAAGGAGGGAAACGAGGGGGCCGCAGGGCCCCGCGCAAGGCCCGCCTAAGAAAAAGCGCCAGGCCACTAGCGGCAGCGTCGCGGACGTGACGTGAACTCAGTCTGCGGAGAGTGCGCGTGCGCGGAGATCTGGCGCCGAAGCTCCACCCATACCCTGGGGACACTAACGCTGAGTCCCCGGGTTCCTAAAACAACGGCGGGTAGCTAACTTTCCGCGCTCGGGTTACCGGTCCACACGCTCCACCGAGCCACTCCTAGCCAGGGAATCCTCGCGCTCCCAGCGGTGCGTGCCTGGGATTCTCTCTTTTCCCTTGCCTTGGAGGTCCCTACCTGGAGGCGACCTGCGGACCCCAGCACAGTATTCCTCAAGATTTCTGTTGTGGAGGATTCCTGTTTCGTTTTGTTTTGTTTTATTTTATTTTATATTTCCTTTTCTTATTTTTCTGGTATGCGGAAATAAGTGAAGACCAACCAAATGCAAAGGCAATTTATTCGGAGCTTGCTGTAGAGGGAATCAGCCTCCCATCACTTACATATTGGCAGAGACTCAAAGGCAGGTGGAGGAATGGGAAAGGTTGATAGTGGAAAGACAGGGAGGCTTTAGGTGTGCCCTCAATGGAGGCTGTTGGCACGGGGAAGCTGTAGGTAGACTGATTAGAAGCGGGGCATCCGTTGTGGTCAGCTAGCCATGTTTGGCTTTCACTGGTTGGTTGTGAGTTGGAAGCAGAGACAAAAATTAGGGAAGCTGTCAGTTACTAATCAAGCCCTGGCCATTTGGGGCCAACTGTCAGAAGTTACTGTTTAGCTTACTGGGTTGTTACTAAAACTGGCAACCTGGCTAAGTCTAATATCATGCTGCCTTCCTGGGCTGATTATCATAGATAAGGGGTTGTTTTCCTAGACAGGTTGCAGCTGCAGGTTGGGGTGAGAGTTCTGTTTTTATATATGGTCGGGTCATGGTATATTCAGCCTCTCAAGTAAAACACTATAAAATTATATGAAAAGTGAAGTTTAAAAACAAGATACACAAATATAAGCCCCCAATTCATTAGCTTCAGCAGACATAAAATTACTATTAAAATGGCTATGAAATTTTATAAACACTTTCAATTTCTTTGCTTACCTTGTCACTGACTAGCACCAGACCTGAAACATTCCTCTTACCAGCACTGCCCAAGTGATATTTTAAACCGCTGAGGTTTAAGTGGAACCCCCTTGGTCCAGTGATGGGTACTGCTCCTTAAAAGCCCAAATCTGTACAGAATAGGCTACAGAGAGGCCAAACTCTAGAGGGAAACTTAAAAATCAACAGTACAGAAGTCAGTCCAGTTACCATGTGGGTAATACGTTTCTGGTGTGATGGCTAGACAGACCTTCAAAGAAGCAGGTGGTGGTTGGAATCAAACATTTCGCTCCCCCCAACCACCCCACCATCACCATCTTCAGTCCCTCAGGGACTAGGATACTAAGCCTTGCTTGGGCTGTGTTTCTTCACATGGAGCAGTGGCATTCTTCTTCAAGTTACAGCTTTCAAGAATTCCATTTACACACTTAATCTAAACATTGGATGAGTCACAAACTTTTACAATCTCCTTTTTCTTATCTTGAAAATGGAGCTAATAGTGGTGACACCATCACAGAGGTATTGGAAAGATTAAATGGGAAGGTGTGTAAAGTGCTTGGCACAGTGCCAACCACATGGCACAGTGAGGATCTCTTTGCATTGGCTGCTATTAGCTAAATGGTGACAGAATATGATTAACTTTAATTGTCATTTTCTGTGCTTCCCCCCTTTTTTAATTGGATGTATTGGGGTGACATTAGTTAATAAAAATTATATAGGTATACAATCATATAACACACTATCTGTATATTGTATTGTGTGTTCCCACCCCAAGTGAAGTCTCCTTCTGTCACCCTTTATCCCCCTTTCACTCTTCTCCCTCTGGTAATCACCGTACTGTTGTCTGTGTCTAAGAGTTTTGCCTTTTTCTTAATCCCTTGACCTTTTTCACCCAGTCCCTGAACTCCACCCCTCCTCTCTGACAGCTGTCAGTCTGTTCCCTGTATCTATAAGTCTGTTTCCATTTTATTTGTTAGTTTATTTTGTTCACTTAGATTCCACATATGAGCAAAATCATGTGGTACATGTCTTCCTCTGACTGGCTTATTTACTTAGCCTAATACTATCCAGGTCTATCCATACTGTTACAAAAGGTAAGATTTCCTTCTTTTTTATGGCCAAGTAGTCTGTGCTTTTTGATGAGCTGATAAACAGAGTATTTGGAAGCTTCTATAGGAAATAAGCCTCTTGGAGTTCTTAACGCTGCAGCCAGAGTAGCCCTTTAAAAATGTCCCTCTTCTCCAAACCCTGCAATGGTTCTCCATTTCACTAAGTAAAAATCAAAGTCTTCCTGTTAGCCACCTCCTTTTACCTCAACCTCATCTAGTACTAGGGACGCTCCTGCCTTAGGACCTTCTCATAGTTGTCCCCTCTGCCTGAAATGCATTTCCCCAGAGACCCATGTGGCCTATTCCTTCACCTCAATTTTGGTCCAATGTCTCCCCTCAAAGGCCTATTCTAACCACCCTCCCTGGAACTGCAAACTTGTTACCTAAATTCCAGCTTCCCCCACCCCCTACTCAGCTCTGCTTTTCCTGTCTTCCACAGCACTTATCTCCTAACACACTTCCTAATTTACTTATTTATTTTTGTTTTTATTGGGTCTATCCTCCCACCAGGATGTCAGTTCCACAATGTCAGGAATCTTTGCTTTTCTTAACTGGCAAACCCGAGTTCATGAAACAGCGGCTGGCACATAGTAAGTGCCTGATACAGACTTGATGAATGAATGGCAAGAAACCCCACGGTGAATGCACAGCCATTCTTTCCACCTTATCGTGGCCTGTTTTGGCTGTGGACTGTTTAGAGGCATTATTAGTCGTTGGACTCCCAGCACAACACAGAACACGGAGTCAAGTAGGCAAGTGTGGTATTGAAATTTATAATAAGTTATATTTGGTTTTAATCCCTGTTTCGGGCTAAGAACTCCTGAAACCCTTGGAATTTCCTAAGTGATGAGAGGGATGAAGATGACTTCTGGACCAAACCTAAAGATGGGGCTGGTCGCCTGAAGAACCAACCATGTGAGGGTTAAGGGGCTTGAACTTTCAGTCCCACCCACCTGACCTCTGGGGCAAGGAGAGGAGCTGGAGGTGGAGTCAGCCATGCCTATGTAATGGAGTCTCCATAAAAACACAAAAAGGAGGGGGTTCAGCGAGCTTGCGGGTTGGCGAACACATGGAGATGCTGGGAGAGTGGCACCCTCAGAGAACATGGGGACTCCACACCCTTCCTCTGTGTCTTGCTCTAGGCATCCCTTCCACCTGGCTGTTCCTGAATTAGATCCTTTAATGATACATCAGCAAGTGCATCAGAAATCTAGTTAGTAAAATAGTTTCTCTGAGTTCTATGAGCCACTCTACCAAATTAATCAAACGCAAGGAGGAGGTCATCAGAACTGCATTTCAGGCAGAGGGGACAACTATGAGAAGGTCCTAAGGCAGGAGCGTCCCTAGTACTAGATGAGGTTGAGGTAAAAGGAGGTGGCTAACAGGAAGACTTTGATTTTTACTTAGTGAAATGGAGAACCATTGCAGGATTTGGAGTAGAGGAGGGACATTTTTAAAGGGCTACTCTGGCTGCAATGTTAAGAATCTCCAAGAGGCTTATTTCCTATAGAAGCTTCCAAATACTCTGTTTATCAGCTCATCAAAAAGCACAGACTACTTGGCCATAAAGAACTATAGTGGGTCGGAAGCTCAGGTGACAACCTGGACTTGCAATTGGAGTCTGAAGTGGGGGTGGGGGAGCCATGTTGTGAGACGGAGCCCTTAGTATGTGGAATCTGATGCTTCCTCTGGGAAATAGTGTCAGAGGGAGTTCAAGTGTAGGACACCGAACTGGGGTCTGAGAGTTGCTTGGCAATGTGGGGAAACACCACACCCAGCACACATGAACATATCATAGTTGACTGACATAATCTTAGCAGGCAATAAAATTTTCATGAAATTTAATTGAAATCAGAACTTTAAAAGTCATAGTGTGCCGAACCCAGGTTCAACTGCCTTCTGCTTCAAAGGCCAGTACTCGAGAGACAGGTGCTGATGTAAGGAAAGAGGGTTTGTTCAAGTGCCGGCAGTTTGAGAAGATGGGGGACTCTCATCCCAAAGATCATCTTAACATCTCAGTGCAGGCAGAGGTTTTAATAAGGAGGGAGATAGGAAGCAGAACAGAGATCAAGGGGAGGGTGTTGAAAAGTTTTCTACATGCAGACAAGCACAGTGTGTTCTGACAAGGCCCCTAAAGCTGGCCACGTGGTGGTCTGGTGTGCATCCTCCTGGTTCTCGCCATCCTTGTTTAGCTTCATCCTAGTCTTAGAGTTGAAGGTCAGCAAATCTCCCAGAGCTGGAATGCCTGCAGGTCAGAGTCTGCATCCTTTGAAGTCAGTTCCAAGAATTCTTATACTAATGTGCTGTTTATCTACAAGTTGTGTATCGGTCAGAGTCAGCACTTACAGAAACAATGTCAAAAGAATGGTGGGGTGGGTTACAACAGGCGCACTCTGTGTGAATGTGTACCTTGTTCTCCACCTGGGGCTCACATCATTCCTTACTGCCTTGTGATCTGACTGCCCTCTGGTGGTTAACTGTTCTTACTAAATTTGGAAATAATTGTACTGCTAGTCAAACAATCACATCTCAAGGTCCAAAGGGCTTCAGGTTGGCCATCCCATTAAATGAGGTGCGGAGGGCTAGAATTCATGATAGGAACACTGAGTAGTATTTTTAGGAATGGTATCACATCTTCCAACTACTAAATTCACTTGTGATAGAATAACGATTATCAAATGTTAACCTCAACCTCTTAGCCCCTCTTCTTTTAAAAGATAAGGAAATGCAGGCTCAGCAGGTCTGAATTAGACTAATCAAATAGGCAGATACCAGCCACGGTACTCCAGAGGCTCCCCTTTTCCGACCAGGAAGCCTTCCTTAGTGTCACAGCAGTTCCCCACTTTAACTCACAAGGCCTCATCACTGTAAACACATAAATTAAAGGCACAGGGGCCCCACTGTATTGGCACATTGGCCACAGTGCACAAAGACCCTCTCTGCCTGGCCTGAGCTGCGGGATAAGTAGATTTGAGGGTTTGCCTGCATACAACTACTTCCTACTTGTAAGTCTGTCCTCTAACAAGTCCCATTTTATACCTGTGTCTCTTGGCACCAGTGGTGTGTTTTCACGACTCTTTCAGGATGCATAACAGGACTGTCCTGTTAGAGGCATGAGACATTAGTTTACCTCTCAAGACTGGTAGTATATGTATTCTGTAGATGTGATTTATGTAATTATAATACAGTCCTAGTATATGAAAACCTCTTCATGCATGTGAATTCACTGAACAAAAAATGAATACATGACCCACTGGTAATTACTTGGTCTTGGCCCTGTTTCATATTTTGTATGAATCTTTGACCTTTTTAGTGTCAAGATGGCATTTAAAGTTAGATGGGTAAAATGAAAACTCTATTTTAAATGAAAGAATTATAAAGTAAGCAAAGAAATCTCGACATCAGAAATTACCACTAGACTATAAAACAAATATCACCCTGACAACCGAGGAAATAAAGAAGTCACATTCATCCAGACAGGTAAGAGGGGCAGAGACATGGGCAGGCACTGAGACGTGGAGATGCAGAACAATGGGCAGTCCCACACCCATGTGTGGTGGATAAAAATTGGGAGGGATACCTCAGGAGTGAGGGATCCCAGTCTCAAGCCAGACCACCTAGCCTGGGGTTCCAGTGCCAGGAAGGTAAGTCCCCATAACTTCTGCCTGTAAAAACCACTGGGGGACAGCAGAAGAAACTATGGGATTCTCAGGAGTCTCCTCTTAAAGGGCCCACAATGGACTTAGGACTTACACAGACTCGCCCTCTGGGTTTCAGCACTGGGGCAGAGCTGGAAGGGTACCCATGGTATAAGGGGAGAAACTGAAGTGTTCAACATCAGAGCAAGTGCCAGGGGACAGTTTCCTCCCAGATAAAACTCCAGAGGCCAGGCAGCAGCATTGTCCCCTTTCTGAACCCTCCTCTACACAGAGCCACAGAGTCACATAGCAATAACACCATATTACAGACTACATCTACCTGGTCCACATGGGTTGCTCCACTCTGGCAATTACCTAAGGCTCCACCCCCATCCAACTTACCTGTGTGCTTTTCTACAATAGGCTACACTACCCAGACAGGGAGTCATAGCAGCTCTACCCAATACAGAGAAACAAACATGGGGAGGCTGCCAAAATGAGGAGACAAAGAAATATGGCCCAAATGAAAGAACAGACCAACACTCCAGAAAAAGAACTAAACAAAATGGAGATAAGCAATCTATGAGATACAGAGTTCAAAACACTGGTTATTAGGATGCTCAAGAAACTTACTGGGTACTTCAACAGCATAAAAAAAGACCCAGAAGAAATGAAGTTTACATGAATAGAAATAAAGAACAATTTACAGGAAAACAACAATGAAGTTGATGAAGCCAAGAATCAAATCAATAACTTGGAAAATAAGGAAGAAAAAAATATTCAATCAGAACAGATAGAAGAAAAAATAATTTAAAAATGAGGATAGTATAAGCAGCCTCTGGGACAACTTCAAACGTACCAACATTCATGTCATAGGGGTGCCAGAAGGAGAAGAGGAAGAGCAAAAAATGGAAAACTTATTTGAAAAAATGATGAAAGGAAACTTCCCTAATTTGGTGAAGGAAATGGATATACAAGTCTAGGAAGCACAGAGAATCTCAAAGAAGATGGACCCAAAGAGGACCACACCAAGACACATCAGAATTAAAATACCAAAGGTTAAAGATAAAGAGAGAATCTTATGAGTCAGCAAGAGAAAAGCAGAGTTACCTACAGAGGAGTTACCATAAGACTATCAGCTGATTTCTCAAAAGAAACTTTGCAGGGTAGAAAGGACTGGCAAGAAGTATTCAAAGTGGGACCTACAACCTAGATTATCCAGCAAAGCTATGATTTAGAATTGAAGGACAAAGTATTTCTCAGATAAGGTAAAGCTAAAGGAGTTCATCATCACCATGCCATTATTATATAAAATGTTAAAGGGACTTATTTAAGAAAAAGAAAATCAAAACTATGAACATTAAATGGCAATAAATTTACAACTATTAATAATTGAATCTAAAAAAACAAACTAAGCAATAAGCAGAACAGGAACAGAATCATAGATATGGAGATCATTTGGAGGGTTATCAGCTGGGAGAAGGAAGAGGAAGAATGGGGGGAAAGGTGCAGGGATTATGAAGTACAAATCGGTAGGTACAGAATAGACAGGGAGAGGTTATGAATGGTATAGGAAATGGAGAATCCAAAGAACTTATTTGCACAACCCATCTACATGAACTAAGGGGGTATTACTAGAGGAAATAGGGGATACCAGATGGGGGGGTAAAGGGGAAAAATTGGGACAACTATAATAGCATAATCAATAAAATATATTTTTAAAAATTTCCAAAAGTGGTGGAGATCAAGCAGGGTACATGTGAGACAGAGAGAGGCTCCAAAGCTGCCGATCGCAGAAACAGCCAGCAAAACACCCTCTGCAAGGTGCTTTTCAAAATCAGGAACAGATGTTGGAGCTTACCGAGTGATTCTTCTGCACATGTGGAGATAATCACATGGTTTTTCATATGTACTTTGTTAATATGCTGAATTACACTGATTGATTTTCAAATGTTAAATTGTGCATTCTTGAGATAAACTCCACTGAATCATGATATATTGTTTTTATTTATTGTTGGACTTGATTTAAACAATTTTTCTTTACAAATTTCACATCATTTTCATGAGGAATAGCATTCTGTAGTTTTGTTTAACTTGTAAAGTCTTTATTTGGTTTTAGTATCAGTTTAATGCTGGACTCTTAGAACAAGCTGGAGTGTATTCCATCATCTTCTATTTTGTGGAATGGTCTGTGTAGAATCGGTATTATTTCTTTGAAGGTTTGGTAGAATTTTTCGGGGAAACTATTCAGGCCCAGAGCTTTCTTTCTGAGAAGGTTTTAAACTATATGCGCATGTCTTTCATATGTAGAGGGCTATCCTGGGTATTGGTTTCTTCTCGATTAAGCTTTGGTAACTTAGTTCTCCCAAGACACTTCTCCATTTCATTTAGTTTTTCAAATTTATTTCCATAAAATTTTTTATAATGTACCCCTATTATGCTTCTAGTGACTGTGGGGATTTGTAGTTTCATGTTCTACACCGATGTCACATCTCAGTCATGATACTGGCAACTCGCATCTTCTCTCTTTCTGTCCTGACCAGTCTGTCAGGAGCTGCATCCGCGACGGGATCTTCCCAAAGAACCTACATTTGTATTTTGTTGATTTTCTATGTTATTTTTCATTGATTTCCACTCTGATCTTTATTCTTTGATTTCTTCAGCTTTCCATAGTTTATTTTGTTCTTCTTTTCTAGATTTTTAAGGTGGAAACTGCTCAGAGCCTTTTCTTCTTTTCTAATATATGCATTTAGTGCTATAAATTTCTCCTTAAGTATTATTTTGACAGCTTCTCACAAATTTCGATATGTTGTGTTTTCATTTTCACTCAGTTCAAAATACTTTCTAATTTCCCTTTGATTTCTTTATTGACCCATGAGTTTTAAGAAGTGGGATATTTAGTTTTCAAATATTTGAGGAATTTTCCAGAGATCCTCCTGGTTTTGATTTTTAAGTTAATCCCATTATGGTCAGAGAATATACGTCTTATGCTTTGAATTATTTTGAACCTGTTGAGAACATCTTGTAAAATGCTCCATGTTTCCTTAAGGTGTACCCTGCTATTGTCGGGGGAGGGTTTTATCCACACCAGTCAGGTCAAGTTGGTTGATTTCGTCATTTGTCTTCCACGTCCTTACTGATTTTTGTCTACTTGTCTATCAATTTTTCTCCACCTTTATTGAAGTATAATTGAAAAACAAAATTATGTATATTTAAAGTATGCAGCCTGTCTCAGACCAGAAGTTCAACTGTGGCATTTTTTAAAACTTTTTGTGTCTCTATCTTTTTAATGTAAGAAATAGTGTTATAATAACTGTTTTAATGTCCTTGTCTGATCATTTTATCACCTGTATCATTTCTGGGTCAGTTTCAGTTGAGTCACTTTTCTTCTCATTATGGATAGCATTTTCTTCCTTCTTTACATGCCTGTTAATTTTTTATTGGATGCCAGAGTTGGCAGACTTTACTTTTGGGGTGTTGAATATAATTGTATCTCTGTAAATATTCATTGTGCTTTGTGCTGAAATGCCGTTCAGTTACTTGGAAACAGCTTGATCCTTTTGGATCTTGCATTTAAGATTTGCTAGGTAGAACCAGAGGTGTGTTTATTTCAGGGACAATTACTCCTCACTTCAGAGGCAAGCCCCTTCTGAGTGCTCTACTGGGTGCTTCGTGAACTGGGAGGCTTCCCAGTCTGGCTGGTGGGAAGAGGCACTGATTGCTCCCAGCCCAGTGGACACAGTTCCCTGTAATCCTTCTGGGTGATTCTTCCTCCATCTTCAGATTGTTTCCTCTCCTGCGTGGACTGATCAGTACTCTGCTGAAAACTTGAAGGGGCTCCTCTGCAGATCTCTGGAGTTTGTTCTCTGGGCAGTTCTCACCAATCCTCCTTCCCATGAACTCTAGCCATGGTTTCCCTGGTCTCTCATTTCAGTCTCCCCAACTCAGGGAGCCCACCGGGCTCCACACGGGCTCCCCTTCCCTGCACCGCAGCGCAGGGACTCTCTCGAGGCAGTAAGCGGGAGGAACAGTAGGGCACACCTCATTTGTTCCCCCCTTGCATGGGATGACTGTTTTTGATGCCTGGCACAGCCAGTGTCTTACAAACTGCTGTTTCATGTATTTTCTCCATTTCGTTCTGTTGTTTTAGGTGAGAGACAAAGCTGTCCTTGTTGTTCTGCATCATGGTGAGAAGCAGAGGACCAAACATTATTTTTAACCTCATCATTTTCTTTATTAATTCCCAAAATTTCAACAAAATATTCTGTCAGGAAAAAAATTAAAAAGGAATTCACTGAAGTAACAGTGCATTTGGAGAGAGCAACCCAAGAAGCACGTCGGTGTTCGGACGTTGAGCGCTGTTTCCTGGAGTGGCGAGAGGAGAGGCTGCGGAGGAAACGGCATCTGAGCTGAGCAGTGAAGCGTTTTTGTATAAAAGAGGGAATTTTGACAAAAGAAACAGCACCCACTAAACCCTAAAGGAAATGACATGTGCATGGAGAATGGGAACCGGCCTGCAGCAGCTGTGAGGGTGTCATGAGAGATCAGGCTAGGGAGCAGGAGAGGTCAGATGAGGAAGGCCGGAGGAACGTGGACCAAGTGTGGACAGAGGAGAGGCAACTCAGAGAGGAACTTTAAAACTGTGTATCTCAAAGACCTGTAAAGGGAAGAGACTTGGACACAGAAGGGCCTCTCTGGAGGTGCTAAAAAGACCTTGCAGAGGGAGAGAGGCATGAATTTGGGCAGCTGAAAGAATACGAGAGGTCGCAGTTAACTTGGGACTCAGGTTTGAACACCTGAGATGTGGAGAAGTCAGGGTGTAGCAGGTTTGAGATCTGGCCAGGTTCAATTGCAAGAAGGGTGAGCTTGCATGACAAAGACCTGCTTTTGATGCCAGTGTCCAGAAGCAGTTATAGGTTGCATGCCACGTAAAAGTGCAAAGCTATGATGTTAGGGGCACCATGAAAAACAAATTCTAGGAAGGATACTCAACTGAATCCTGAACAAAGTACATATTGATAATTACCTCCATGTGAGGTTAGTAGATTTTTGTCCAACTTCCAGCGGAAAATCAGCTCAGTGTAATTCTCAATAGTAGCAGCAGAGGGCAGCAAATGTAGGTGGTTGGGATGTTCCTCCCACTGAACTAAGAGGAAGTTCATTGCTAATGGGCACTTAGCATTCTGCCTCCAGCAAGGGATAGGACGTATTTCCAGATACTGGGGAGCGAAGACTGGCCCGCGGTTGCCAGGTGACCCACAGACCCATTTTCTTCTTGCGGGTGGGAATGCTGAGCAAGGCAACAGGGATCTCTATTCCCTCAAGTAAAAGAGAATAATAATAGCTAAATTTACTGAGCACCTACTGTTCTAAGAGCTGTGTACCATTTAACTGTCTTAATTTGAAGAGGTTGTTATTTTGATTACCATCCTCATTTTACACGAAATAGGCTCAAGTGGCTACAACTTGTGAATGTTGATATCTGGCTTCAGAGTCCACATACTTAACCATATTCCCTCCCTGTGAAGTGGTATTGTTATTTGTGTGTGTGTGTGTGTGTGTGTGTGCGTGCGCGCGTGTGCGGATGCCTACATGCACGTTTGCTCTTTGGTGCAGAGAGAATTTTGTTAGTTTGCTTAGATTAGGGTAAGATGGAGAACTTACAGATGTTTTTATCTTTAAACCAAGATGCTTTGGTTTGCTGGAGCAGAGCTACTTAGAGTGCACCCCCGGACCAGTGCTGGTCAAGGAACTGTTTGTCACGGGTCTGCCGCAAGTGCAGAGTTTCAGAGCGAGCACTTGAGACACTCCTAGAACAATTTGACAGCGATTTTATGCTTGTTGAATCTAATAATAAAAATTGAAAAATTAGAGACATATGTTGTTTGACTTTTTATTTCACTTTTCTAGTAATTCATATTTATTGTATTTGAGAAAAGTTCACAGCACATTAGAATTTTTTTTAAAAGCTGGTTCTTGGTCGCAAGCTTACTTAACAAGCATTGCAGTAACGTTCATGACAGACACATACAGGCCTGTAGGACTTTAGATATGTTCCTTCTAAAGAGCAAATGAACAGCCAAGATTATTATTAAAAATGGAGGAGCTGTGCCTTTAAATCCTCCAACAGCTCCGCTGATGATCATGATTAAAATATAGTGAAGAAGGCGAGGGAGGAGGGGAGGAGGGAGGTGGAAGAAGAGGAAATGGGAGGAGAATGAAGGGGACAGGAAGAGGACGGAGAAACTTGATAAGACTTAAGAAACAAGATCATCTTCACTCCTTGGCCTTGGACCAGACCACTGCAGTGAGTGCAGGAAAAGCACAAAGTATGAAGAACAGATGGAGTGGGGAATAATTTTTTTGAAACCTGCTCTTAGGTATTGCGGAAGCATCTTTTGCACATGCATTTGATACAGCAAAGGATCCTGAGATCCATGTGATAAACCAGGCTTCCACGCTGCTTTATTCCTCATCACTTATGAAAAATGCCTGATTTTTCAGCTGAAAGACAAGCCCTTGGCCTTACTCCAGATCTGACATCAAAGAGTTGCTATTTAGGAATAAGAAGAAAAAAAGGTCTTCTAGGAGAAATGGCATTTCTCTGAGAAAAACAAAAGTCAAAAAAAAAAAAAAAAAACCTTTGCAAGGCCTAAGTAAAACTTAAAAATGGGAAAGGATGAGTTTGTTAGAGTAAAAGGAAAAAAATGCAAGGTTCTTTGTTAAACGGCAGGTGTTTTTTTCTCTGAGGAAATAATGGGGAAATGCTGAACCCCATCTTGATTAGGGAGTACCTGCTTAGCACACACCTGGAGCAGATGTCCATCCACACAAAAGGACTTTCCAGGGAGATTTCCCAAGTTCCTCCAGTCTTCCCTCCACTGTCCTGTTCTGTATTGAAAATCCATTTCTTTGGCTTAAGGCTCTTTAATATTAGAAAGCAGGAGTCCTAGAAAGATCAGTACATTCAATCCAATCAATCACTTGTGACCTGGTATGTATGAGCTTATCAGATCCTCTCCAGAAAGTGTGATTTGATAGAATTTGATAGACGTGGCCACAGGGAGCCAGAAGCATTCACTCTTTTTCAACAAATATTTTGAGTCCCTACTGTGTGCCAAGCACTGAGAATACTTGTCCCTACCCTCAAGGAGCTTATAGTCTACTGAGACACAAATGAATCCAGAAAACCACACAGATATCTGATGCTTTAATACTAAGTGGTGTGTAGGGCTCAGAGGGAAATTCACTCACACAGGGAGGAGTCATAAAAAGTGAAGAAATGGGGGGTTTGCTCTAAGAGCAAGAGGAAAGCATTGAAGGGTAACACCTAATGCATTGGAGTGATGCTGCAGGCAGAAGGGGGTCCTCTTCCTGCCTCTGGTGAATTCTTTTTGGCAGGCACCTGCGGTGTGCAATGTCTGCAGTGCCCAGCTCCTGCAGTGGCACAGCTGGCACCTGGCAGCTAGCCACACTAGACACCTCCTCGCAGATGGCTTTCTCTGGTGCCCTCTCATGTGGCTTTGCAGCTAGTTCAAGGGCTGGCCCCAACCAGCAGACAGCATCCCCCAGCACCCAAGAGGGCCAGTTCTCAGTGAGTCCCACTGGTGCAGCAGCGCAGCAAACTCCACCATCCCAGGACCCATAGCTGTACCCTGTCCAACTAGGCTTCATCTCAGCCCTAGGGTGTGAGTGGGGGTCCCCTTTTCCAGATTTATTTCCTCCTTGGGCTCTCCATCTCAGCCCTAGGGGTAGTGGCTGTCCCTATAGCTGCTATTCCTACATTCTTTAGAGGTTTGTCATACTAATTGCTAGCCAATCCTCCATTACTCCAGTCCCCATTACAATTATATTAAACTATCTGTGATCAAATTACTGTGTGGTATCTGTCTCCTGGCTGGTTTCTGATTGATAGATGGGGTTCAACTGAGGTCCAGGCAGGACACAGAAACCTGAGCATGTAAGGGCTACTTGGAGCCGTGAGATCACCAAGGTAGTGATCACTTGGAGGGTGAAGGAGGGGAAAGAACTAGACAACACTCCTACATTAAAAGACAAAAAAGAGAGGAATTTACATAAAAGACCAGGAAGGAACAACCACTGAGGTAGGAAGAAAATCAAGAGATTTAACTGGAAGCCAAGTTTTAAAAGTATACCAAAGATGGAGTGATCGGCTGCGTCAAACGTTGCTGCTAGGCCAGGTGAAAGGAGGACCGGGCACTGACGCGGCAAAGCAGGTGTCATTGACGCGGGCAGCATGGGTGAGGGCAAGAGCCCGGTGGAGGTGGTTTTAGGAGAGCACCGGAGAAGAGTTGGAGAGACAGAGCACAGCAGCAGAGAAGGAAAGAAATGGGTGATCGCTGGGGGTGGGGCATAAGGAATAATGGTATGGCAGCAAAGGAATAATTGCTGATTCGGTGAGAAGGGAGAATTATCCTTGGCAAGTTTCTCAACCTTTCTGAGTCTGGGAGAGTCTACACTACCCTGGCTGAACAGGGCCCTATCTCATACCAAATTTCTATGGGCAAAGCTCTTGCCCACCTCTCCCCACTCCCTAAAACTGCCCTCACCAGGATGCCATATTGAAAAAACCTGATAAATGAAGTATCATTCAGGCAAAATGAAAAAGCTGATTTCTCCTGGGGTATTTACACTTTAGGATGTGCAAGTCACTAACCAGTAGGGTAAAGTTTCAGGTATGAAAAGGAAGGAAGGGAGAAATTTGGGGTTCAGGCAGTTCTAGAACCCTCAAACCATGTAAGCCGGGCCAGTTTTATTTTGCCATAAGGCAGGTTCTATTCATTGTAGAATTGTACAGCAAGCTTAATGCCTAAGTAACCTTTAAAAAAGTGTCCTTTGCCCAGACCAGTGTGGCTCGGTTGGTTGGGCATTGTCCCACAAAGTGAAAGGTCTCTGGCTCCATTCCCGGTCAGGGCACCTGCCTGGGTTGAGGGTTTGGTCCCCAGTTGGGGCACTTATGAGAGGCAACCAATCGATGTTTCTCTCTCACATAGTTGTTTTTCTCCCTGTCTTTCTCCCTCCCTTGTCCTCTCTCCAAAAGTAAATAAATAAAACCCTAAAAAAAATAGATGTGACACACATATTACAAAAAGATGGAGAAGTCTTGGAGGGGACTCTGCCTCTACAAGGTTTGACAATAAAAGTTAAAACATCCCCTCAATTAGAAAAAAAAATGAATCAAAGATCCAACCAGAAAACTAAACACAAAGGGAGGCGAGGATGGCTGGGAGTTGGGGAGAGGTGGGGGGTAAATGCAGACAACTGTAATTGAACAACAATAAAATAATTTTTTAAAAAGAGTATGTAACTGAAAAAAAAAAGAACTACATAAAAATCCCTTTCATCATAAAAGCTGTAGAACTCCAAGAATTCATGTGTGGGTCCACACCTCTACACACCTGCCTCCCTGAGAAACTGGTGGGTGTCTTGGCGGGACTCGACCTAGGATTTGGAATACAAGTCTCAGTGGCAGGCTTGTGAAAGGGAGTAAGGGGCACTCGTCTTGATCAGAACACCCAGCAGGAAGTATGGTGGTTATTCTTGGACAGCTTCACTTGCGTCCCCCAAACTCAAGCAGAGAAAGCACCAAAGGGTTTAGAACCTGTTCACAGATCACTGGCTGTGAAGGGCTTTTCCTGCAGATCTCTAGAAAAGGGGTTTCTCTGATTATAGCAAGGGAGTAGGGAGGGGTCATAAGAACCAAAGGTGGAACACCGGGGTGTAGAATCCAACAGTGCTGTCCCACAGTGACCAGGGCCACGGCTGGGAAGGCCTGGCTGCGTTCTTGGCCAACTTCCTGATTTATAGTTTTTCTTTCTGAAAGAGTCCTAGACATTACCAATTTACTTGGCTATTTACACAGTATTGTTGGTACAGTATCACCTTGAAACAGAGTATCATCTTCCCTCAGTCTTGTAATCTCATTACTTACTGTTGGAAGGTAGGAGCGAGAGGAATGTAAAACCATTTTGTTTTCTAGGAAGAAGAAAGCGAGTGTACCAATAAGAAGGAAGAAGGAAGAGGAGGAAGAGAAGGAGAAGGTAAAGGAGAAGAAAACTGACTCAAGACAAAATCAGTCTGTTCACTTTCACCTTCCTGGCCTGCTTGCCTTGGTGGGAGTCGGTACATTGGTGGTGTGGGGTGGGTGAGCTCCGTGAAAACTCGTCTTTGTTTTGTACAACTTTTTCAGAGACAGAAGGAAAAGCAAAAGAGGATTCAGGAAATGTGGGCAGCTGGGTGGAAGTGAAGGAGTCAAGTTCCCACAGGGAGTGGGCTACTGTCCTGAGAGACTGCTGAGTGACCCCAGGAACACTTGAGGGCGGAGGAAGAACACAAATCATTGCAAGCGCAACTTTTTGGCGTCTGTTTGCCTGAGTACCAACTTATTTTACGTTCAACTCTTATTTGTAAATACTGAAAAAACACAAAATTGGCCAGCTTGCAGTATTTTCTATCGGTCCTTGAGGGAATAAAATCAATATTAGCAATTCTATGCTGAAGACATTTCCAACTTTTTAAAAGCTCTTGGAATCTAAGATTTATTTTTCTGCTAGAAAAGACTTTAAAAGACTATCAGCTGTCTCTGACTGGAAGAAAGAAAAAAATATCACTGTAATTTCTGTTTTAGAGCTGAGGTCACTGAGGCCTAGAAGGATGAGAGGATTTACAAAGTCCTGCCGCTGGTGAAGGGCGAGGCGGTAGAAACCGAAGTCTCCCCTCGGGCAAGGCTTTGTCCTACATCCTGTGTCTCCCTGGCTGATGAGTGATCACGATGAGCTACCGGGAATACATTACTTCTGCGCTGGAAGGAGGCAATGGGGATCAAACAGGTGGTTACTAACAAGGCTGCCAAAATCTGCAAAGAGAAGAGCATGAGTGGTTTTGAACCCTGGGGGTCCATTAGAGTCGCCTGCTGGAACAGCTGCGATTGGGCCGCTGGTGGAGGAGTGAAATCAGAACCTTTAGGGGTGGAGTCAGAGTGTCCTGGGTCTGTGAACTACCCGCTCCCCGCCCCAGGTGATTCTAAGAGGTAGCCAGGGCTGAGAGCTGCTGTTCCAGAACAGTGAATCTTAAAGGGTGACGGATGGAAAGCAAAGCCTCCACCTAGAGCGTGCGGCAGTCCACACGCTCATCCGCGTCTGGGAGGCATCCTGGGACGCCCCCAGAACTCCTGATTTGGTAGGTCTGGGCTGGGAACGAAGATTTGCTTTCTAACAGGCTTCCCAGGTGGTGCTGACACTGCCTAGGCAGGACCACACTGAGAACTGCTGATCTAGAGGCAACTTTTCAAACAAACTGCTCTTGCCTGTTCCCCAGCCTACAGATCTGTTGATCCCCTGAGAGCGGACTTGGGGTGCACAGGTGCAGAAGAGGGTAGATCTGATTAAGAATCCAAGCAAAAATTATTGCAGAGCAGTAACTCCCATTGTAGCCTGCGCGATCTCTCAGGTGTCCTGGACCAAAAGAAAGGTGCCAGCTGGCAACTCAGAATATAAAACCAGAATTGAAAGTTGATTATATTTCTTTTATTACCTGAAAGTAAAATCTCTTGAAACTGGTACTAGAACTAGTTAACATTTGGAAAACAGCTCTACAAAGACTATAAATGGTCTATTATCAGGCACCATGGCAGGCCAGCAACTGAAAACAAGAGCTTTATCTCCAGACAACCAGCTTGCCAGGAATTTGTGGCCTGTTTTGGCCTCCACAAGGCTTGTCCTGACTGCTTTACTTTACCTTATAGGGTAATTGCCAGGAAGTCAGTCACTGAATGAGGTCTGAGAACAACCTGATGATCTCAGAGGAAAGGCAGCAGTGAATTGAAAATATAATTGGGCCCCAGCTGGGTGTCTCAGTCGGCTGGAGCATGGTCTTGTACACTAAAAGGTTGCAGGTTCGATCCCCGGTCAAGGCACATACCTAGCTTGCAAGTTTGATTCCTGGTCAGGTCATATGCAGGAGAAAGCCAATCATTGATATCTCACCGCCTTCCCCCTCCCCACTTCTTTTCAGTCTAAAAATCAATGAACATATCCTCAGGTGAGGATTTAAAAAATAATAACAACAATATGTGTGGCCCCTAAGTTCTCTGAATGTAACAGCCAGGGCTCTGCTGTGCCCTGGGTCCCATGTCCTGACATGCCTGAGCCAGGCAAGGCCATAATGGCTCAAAGGAATGGTGTGTGAGCAGATAGAAATCCGATGGAGGGACAGTGAAATGGAGTTCACGAATGCAAGACAGACAGTGTCAGTAGTGCAGGGGGATAGCGGAATACGGTGTGGCAGAAAAGTGGCTGTTAGGAACCATGCAGGAATCAGATTATTGGAAAGAATCTCCAATGAACTTTGGAATATATTCAGAGCCATGCCTCCCCAAACCAAAGACCCCTCCATGAAATGCTGAAACACCGATGTCTGCAATGACGGCATACCACTCTAGAGACAAAACACTGAAAATCCTAATCTCCAACACAGTGACCTCGCTTGCAGGACCCTCCTGAGGAGACTTGAATAAACCCAGAAGTCAAGCTTTGAATATAGGAGGTATTGAGACTTAACATTGTGATTATAAGTGATCCCTTAATAGAATTTGGAGACAAGACTCTGGGTACCACGGAACTTTCCCAGGTCCCTAAAGTGACGCAGTACCCTCAGTCTGCCCATAGCCGAGGCAAGATTTCCCATGGACTTCTCTCCGTGACGAGGTGCTGGGAAAATCTGCCAGGGGTCAAAGGTTTTATGACACTGTACTCTGAACCAGCTTTTGTTCCCTCAGATCCAAACTCCTTCAGAGTCCATGGATCAATGGAGTACATCAGACCGCACAGAGGCACCACATGGTACTGAATTTCAGGGGATTTAACTTATGTGTATATGTCACTTGTGAAGAGGTTTTTTCCAAGCCTTTTAGCTGAGTCAAGGACACCAAAAAACCAGTTAAAGAAAGAATGATACAAAGAGGCTTTAGCACAGACTTTGGGTGTTTGTGACCAGGCCTGAATTGTTTCACAAGCCCTGGCCTAATTTCCACAAAGCTTTCAACACTGAGGATGAAAGGCATTCCGGAGTCCAAAAGGATTCTGTCCTCACCCAGTGCTGGACTGTCAGTGGCAATGCCAGCTGTCTGCCGACTGCTGACAGGCTTAGGGAAAAGCCCTTTCATGTCACTAACACTCTGTGAACAGCCTCCCATGGAAATGATATCAGTTGTTTCCATAAAGAAATACAAATCATTATTTTACTTTTAGGTTCCCCAGAATGAGAGGGCTCTTGAATGGTGGCAAACAGGCAAATGAGAGTAGGTGTCCCCTAATGTCAGAATGGCTGATCCGAGCAGAAGACAGCCGTTGGGGTGGGGAACTGCAGCTTAATTACCTGGGGAGCTTTACATGAAGATCCAGGGCCAATCTGAAGGCTGGGCCAGGACCAGACAGCAGGGGCCAGGGCCAGATGCAGCTGATGAGCATCCAGTGCTGCTGGGCCTGGCCTGCTCCTTCTGGGATTTTCTTCAGAAATGCTCAGGTGAAAGAGGAGGAGATTGTAGTGATGGCCTGGAGAACAAGGTCTTTGATAGCCAAGGAGTGAGTGGTAAGAGACCGTGTGTGTGTGTGTGTGTGTGTGTGTGTGTGTGTGTGTGTTTTAAAGGCTAAATGACAGATTCCCGAGTGAAGAGTTTGTACACTTGGCCCAGGAACAGACTAACAGATAGGGTAAAGTGGCAGATGTTGAATCCTTGCAGACTTCGGGCAGACTTTGAGGTAATTGCAAAAAAAGAGAAGAAACAAGAAAGAAAGGTGGGCTCCCAGGTGCCCTTGGGATCCAGTGCTCATTTAACACAGTGGTTGGTACTGAAACTTTTCTAGCAAATGCCAATAGTTTGATAGCTTTGAACAGCTGTGGAAGTGAATCAGTCACACCTTTTGAAGTCTCTGTGAGAATTCCTCCCTCAGCCCTTCTCATCGGGTCTCCCCCTCCTCACACAAGCTGCCTTCAGTGCACGGACCGGGCCTGTTAGCCACAGACAACCGTGTTTCAGGCGTCTTATGTAACACTTGCTTGTCTTCCGAATCTCCCATGCCTTACATGCGAAGCTCTGGCCTTTGTCTATTCCCCCCACCCCCTTCATCTACATTTACCCTTGGCATAGCGCTTCTCGGCCTTTTGGCTAAGATCAAGTGTATATTTACCCTTGGCATAAACTACTACTTTCGCTCCCACCCCCTACCCCCTTTCTGTCCCACCTTTACCCCCAGCTTCTTTTTTGTCCCCACCTCTTCCCTTCTTCTTGCTCTCTTGGTTATGTATAGTTTTAGCACTTCATAGCCCATTGGTACACAGCTATTCTTTTCAGGCTAGCTCTTTGCTTCATGGTGGGACCTGAATGTCAAGTCCAGGTCCCCTAGCCTGGCACAGTGAAGGTGACTGGCTTCTCTAGGCTTACCTGTTAACCCCCACATCCCAGACATGCAGCCTCATAAGGCCTAAAAAGACAGTGGGGGCTCAGTTTCCCTCCCCTTCCTGTAGTCTCACTGGCCTTCTTGCTCTTGGATTTTGAGGAGTCTGACTCATCACTCCAAGTGAGTCCTCAAACAGTCCTGGTCTGACTTCACCCTGATTCAGACCCCTCTGTTCTGTCCAAAAGGGAGTTCATGGCCTGTAGGAGTTCAGGGCTAAGGACTGCCTGGAACCTTGTGGTCTTTACATCTGCTGCAGCCACTCAGGGCCTCTTAGAGTTCCGCCTGCCCAGGTGGCCAGTGATGGAAGGCTTACACACATATATGTCCCAGATTGTCATTCTGGGATTGAGCCCCAACAGTGCATAAACCATCAGCCAAGAAACAAATTAATCTATAATTGTCCAAGAAGTGTATCTAAAAAGCATTTAGTCTTTCATTTTCACTCATGGCTATAGAGAGAGTTTGGTTTGATCCAAGGTGATCAGAATCTGTATAAAGTCAGAAGAGAAAGGTGTTCCCATAATTACGATATGTTAGAAGAAGTCCAAAGACCATCTTAGATACAGTGAGTCATCTTGCAGAGCTGTGGTTGAACTCCAGTTGCCTTAGCTCAAGTCATCTCAGGAATTTACCCAGCAGGTATAGACTCAGGGATAGGATTTAAGAGGCAGCCTGAACTTGAATGAACAAGGCAAAGTATTTTGAATGTTTTGCATCAGCTTTTTTGTAGATATTTTGGCTCCAATGGCCTGTACACAACTTACCTGGCTGTGACTTGGCCCAAATTCCTTGAAAAGTTTTTCTGTTTTTGTTTTGTTTTGTTTTGCATTTCTGTCCTGTACACTTTTTGGACACTCTGCCAGCAGGGGGCACTGCTACTGCTGAGTGCTTGTAGGGGCTGCCTAAGAATACCAGGTACAGGTAAGTGTGGGTTAGTAAAATGGGAGCCTACTGCTCAGAGTGAGGTGAAATTATCTATTTTTCATCTTTATACAAAATTCTGCATACTCTATATACATATAATTCATTCTCATAACAATTGTAGCAGTCATTTTTCAGATTGAACCGCCCAGACAGCAGATCTACAAAGGCAGAAGATAACAGGAGCAGGAGATGAAAGACACTGGAAAATGATTCCGTGTGCCTGAGGAGGGGTTGGAGGAAAAGTAGTGGGCATAAGAGGACATAGGTTTTTCTTCATTCGACTAGTAAACAACCTCAATGACTTGACTGCATCTGTTCTGTTTAAGCAACCCTCCTGAGACTAGGAAAGCAGGGCTGATCATGTCCTGTGATTTAGTAGGAAGCAGTATAATCCCTGGTTTACAAAACAAGAAATGGTTTTAACATGAGAGAGACCAACATCACAAAGAGATTCCAAATCTGTGAAGGAACAACTAGCTCCTGGATGAAAAATGCACATAAATGCTTAGGAGAATAGTCTTCCATCAAGGACTGGCTCCTAGGCTGCTGTGCTGAGAGAAGCTGAGAGGACCGGGTTTCTTGTATTTACACAGATGGCACTTTCAGCGTTGACACTCCCTCTGCCTTACTGCCTTCTTCAGAGCTACTCGTAGGTTCACGACAGCGTCATCAGGTGTGAGAATGTCACGTGTGCACAGTAATAATCCACATGAACCGAGGAGTTTGCTGCAGTTTATTGTCTCAGTGGATGGGCTGTGTTCTAAAAGCGTTAACATCAGAGTCTGCTTGCAAAGTAATGAATAAGGGCTCAGGGTTTTTTGTATTCTTACTAATTCTTAACTGTTTTTAAATGAAGGGAAAGCATGACCAGAAGCATTACCTGTGTGTGTTCTGAGACCGCACAGGGTGGGGAGGAAAGGCCAGCCCTTCCATGAGACCTTCTGTCGTGCAGATTTGCGATTAGGCTGAGCTGGGTTCAACGCTGCTCAGGACAAAGTAAGCAACAATGTTCTCGTAAATAGTCAGCCCAGCTGGTAAGAAAATGTCTTCCAGAGCTTGCTGTGAGGTATTATGTTAAGGTAGTAAATTTACAGGGATTCTAAAATTTGCTCCCCAAGCTACAATCTATGTTGTCGTCTTGTTTATTTTGACTAGGTGCTCTCTCTCTCTCTCTCTCTCACACACTCACACACACACACACACACACACACACACACACACTCCCCCTGGAATGTATCACCATCATCCCCACCCCATTTCCTGCTTCAGATTCCACAAACTAGCCAGGTACCTAACTTATGAGCTAGAGCACCTGGGTCTAACAAACAGATAAACAGCTGTAATTGTTCTTCTCTTTAATCTTTATTTGCCACTTTCATTCCTTTAGCCCACCAGTGTAAATTGTGGAGTACAGCAGGAAGCCACATGTGAAGTGGGGCGTGCCAGCTGGCTGAGGGATGCTAACCTGGGCATGGCAGAGGTAACAGTGGGCATCGGCCCCTGGGCCTGGGAAGCAGACTGCACGGCTGGGGAGCCCGGTAGGGAGGGCCACCTCCCACAGTAGTTTGGTTTTTAAAACATGAAGCAAGGTTGCATTCTTTATCCTCTTTTTTCTTTAATAACAAACAAAAGAACCCCAAACCTTCTATAACTTATAAGCTATTTTTGCTATCTACATTATATAGAAAATATAGACTCTGTTTACTTTATAACACACATCTCTCCCCTTGATAAATAATTCTTTAAAATATCTAGTATACATGCCTTGACTTTTTATACATAAGTTTGGTTTTATACATATACATACATATATACTCAGCTTCTTTTAAAATCAGCTTTCTACATTGATTTTGATTGTAGGTGATGCAGCAAACTACAGAGTTGGGGACACTCAAGATGCCATTGGCTGATTATCATAGTTGGCCTTGGAGTTTTCTCTCGGTTGTCTGAGTAGAACAGGAAAATGTCTTTCTTCTCTTTGCTCAGGGACTGGGGCTTTTTAAGTTCTTTTTGTGCGTGTGTGTGACTCAAAATTCAGCAATACATTGCATTTTTACCTTTTCACCCTCTTAACTCTCTTCATCTGGTCTCATAGTCACAGCTGGTGTACTTGACATGGGTTGTAAATTAGGTTTCTGATTCTGTAGCCTTTATTCTGGTGGCAGTGGGTGGGGGAGGGGGGAATTCAGAATTGCTAATAACATCCAGGGTGAAAGTAAATCCAGTTGCATCTTAAGGGACTTCGGAACCCAATACACTTAGTTCCTTTATTTCATATCCCCCCGCCCCCCACCCCCACCGAGGTTAAGTGATGGCCCAAGGTCACACTGATTTTCAGTGGCAGACCCAGACTAGAGTTTTCTGTCTGTAAGTCACATCCTGCTTCACACAGCACCTTCATAGCTCTCAGACAGAAAAGGAAGGCTCAGAGAGGTGAAAGGATCTGTCTGAGGCCCCATGGCTACTCAGTGGAAGAGTTGCAGTTAGAACTCAGACATGCAAACTGACTGTCATTCCCTGAGTTGTTGAGGCTGAATCAATTTTCTAGAAACTCATTTGTCTTGAATGTACTCATAAAAAGTAGCTGTTTAAAACCTCCCATTGTGATTGTAATGTGAACAGTTAGCTCTAATTTGTATGGTATTTGGCAAGGGTAGGGACATAAATTCAGATGTGGGCCTTTGGGATTTCCTGAGGCCAGTTCTACTTACACCCCCGCCCCCACCTCGTCTAGGTACAGATCTGGCTCAGGACCCCTGCTGCACCCGCTGCTGACGTTTTTTGGGCCATCACAGCCCTGAAATTTACGGGACAAAAGTTATGACATCAGGGAGTTTGCTTTAAAAACTATCAAAGCCCCACATTTCGATTTCCTTTTGAGAATAGGGGGGCAACGAAAGAGCTGTGTGCACCTGCAGTGTGGCTCTGTCTCTTTCCCAGCAGCTGGCACTCTGGCCCTGGGCGGGGCAGTGGGCAGACGGGGAACACGGGGTCTCAGGGCACAGCCCCGACCGAGTCAGGCTCCCAGGACTTTTCACAAGACAGGGCCCCCCATTCCGCTCCCACTCCCACCTCTGTGTGCTGCGGTAAGAGGTGATGGCCTCAAGGGCTCGCACTGGAGTCTGGAGGTGCAGCCAGCACCGTATCTGAGTGACCACATCAGTTAACAGTGGAAAGTAGTGGCCTACCGACCTCTTCTTCCCCCACATCACAGTCCCCATTTGCTGGAGCCCCCGTGAGGACCACTGAAGCGTCTGCTCTTGGGCCACTAAAGCGTTGCACTACTGAACACTCTCAAACCTGCTGTCTTCTTTTCTGTTTACACCCGCTGTGAGTAACAAGAGGAATACACCTGAGGAATGACAAAACCATGTCCTATGCAATGACTCCAAGCTTAGTGTGGCAATCAAAAGCTTAACAAGGCAGGTGGCCAGGGCCACTACAGAAAAACTGCAGTGTCACGCTGTCTCTGCTTAATAGTTGTGTGACTCTGGGCAAGTTACTCTTTCTTATGAGCCTCGATTATCTCACGTGTAAAACAGGAATAACAATACCCAATACTAAAGAGTTGGTTTTCTGGATTCAATGAGATAATGTACTTAAAACATTCTGCACACAATGGATATCAAGAAATACTGGAGCACCCTGGCTGGTGTGGCTCAGTGGACTGAGTGCCGGACTGCAAACCAAAGGGTCGCTGGTTTGATTCCCACTCAGGGCACATGCCTGGGTTGCGGGCCAGGGTCTCCAGTGGGGGGTGGGGGTACTCAAGCAGCAACCACACATTAATGTTTACCTCTCTTTTTCCCTCCCTTCTCCTCTCTAAAAATAAATAAAATCTTAAAAAAAAAAAGACATGTTGGCGCACACAGTACTGGGATGGCTCTCTGCAGAGGGAAAAAGGCTCTGGGAGAAGTTCATCTTGAGTTGGAGTTAGCCAAGGCTACTGCTGGGGTCCAGATACACAAAGGTATCTACTGCCAGGTCAGCTCAGAAGTGTCTGTGGTTGCCTGCTACACCTCTCCCATTAAAGGGCGAAGTCATGGAGAAGCTGAGAGTGGCTGTGGACTCTTTCCAGAGGAAAACACAGAGTATCCAAATAAGCCCAGAGCATGCCCACACACTGTGGGTGCCATGTAAGGGCCCCTGGCCTACCTCTTCTCTCAGAATTTGAAATTTGGGACATCTGCAGAAGCAACCAGTGGCATGAGCCAAAATTTCCAGCAGCAGAGGCATCCACATGAGAATGGTAACAAATCAGACATAGGCAACTAAATGTGATGATCCTAAAGTGGTGGCTCCATTACACCAGCTCCTTAAAACACATTAAACAAAGCTGAAAGAGCAGGGTTATCGATGGAAGGTAGCCTTGGTCAAAGCCAGCTGATGGTACCCAAACTCCTGAGGGCACTATTAGGTGCTAAACTTGGTCTCAGAAAGCTCTGTTGAAAGCTTGAAATTTTACCTTGTATTGCAATTAAATCTCTAAAAGTGGTACGACAGGAGTAAAAAGATCACTAAAGAAGTATCTTAAATCCATTTACTGTTATTTTTGTATTAAAAACATGAACTACCTTGGTGTTTTCTACCTCATTCCTGCATCTACCTACTATGTGCATGAGTACACAACTACTTTTTATGCTTTTTAAAAGAATATATATTTTTCCTATATACTCCAGTCTCAAATACGACTTTTTGTTTAAGATACCGAGTATCACAGAGCTCAAAGGCCTTTGGGGCTGAGGGACCTCCCAAGTGCTTGGTTAAGTACAGAAACTTAACACTGAAGCCCCAGGGAAATCCCTACTAAGATTATAAATGACTTAGGAAAATGAGACCCAGGGAGTCATCTAGTTTCCTTTTCCTTCATCCTTAATCACAGCCTTTCAGGCTAGCTAGGAAAAAAAACAAAAACAAAAACATTCCACTCAGTTTCCACAAAAGCTATCCAAAGGGCAATTAGGAGAACCTGAACCAAAACAGTCCAGGGCATGACCCTCTGCTCAAACTATTACTGGGAGACTTCCATTCCATCAAACCTCTAGTTTTAAACTGATAGCTACAAAAGCTTGGCATGTCATCATGAAGTCTGAAAAACTAATCAGGGACTAGAATGTAGCATGCAGAGTTCCAGCTGACCAAGCTTACCATGTTGTAGTAAGGCCCCCCAAGTAGGGTGATTGTGTCCAGGAGGGTGATCCTTACTCCTCGGTGCTAGAAAATGACCACCATTCCCCTGATGTTTGGACACCCACACTGCACCTGTGGGCAGCCTGCCCAATACACAATTTCATAGTATATTGGCCCTGGGAGGAGAATGGAGGATCAACTGATTGTACTGCTGGTTTTCAGATTCTGCCTGCTCGGAGCCAGGGGGTGAACTCTCAGCCCCTTAAATTCCCCTCTAGTTCTACTGCCAGTCATCTGAAAAGTAGTCTCAGCCTCAGTTGTGTGAGCTGTGAACAAAAGTTATGCAGATTTGCAAGGACTAGTTTCTACACCCAACCTTAACAAATGTCTTCCGTGGGATGCGGGATTAAGAAAGATAATTCCCTGTTTTCAAAATGTGTTTGACTTGGTCCTTCTTTCAAGACCAGTCCTGAATTTCTAAGAATGATTTTAGTGACATTTGGTGGCAATGAGCATTTATAAGCTCGTGTGTGTGTGTATGTGTGACAGGTTGTTCCCTTTTGGCACTGCCTGCTCTGCGCCTGCAGTTTGCCATCTCCAGTAAAAGCTCTGTAAGCAGAGGGTGAGACAAAAGAGACGAGAGACTGAGGAATAGAAGAATGTGTTTTTCCCAACATTAGCTTCTCAATCCCCCATGAAAATACAGCTGAGAGGGCTCTAAAACCCCATTTTAGAAACACTGAAAAGTATGTTCCTTGTTGTCCTTTTGTTTTGTTTTGTTTGATACCTATTAAAATTTTTTAGGTATCTGAATCATCAAAGCAAAGGAAAAGAGCCTTGATATATTTTTTTAAGGGTAAAGGACTACATGCAAGTGGAACTGAAGATTTCCCTGTTACATCCACAAAGCTGCATGAAACACCTAAAGCCCTGCCCTAGCTTGGTGGGGGGCGTGGGTGTCACAGCACAAATCAAGCCCAGGGCCCGCTCACTTTCCCCTCCGCTGGGGAACTCCCACCGCAGCACTGCGGCACGCAGCTGTGCCCAGTTCTTGAGGGCAGCCTATGAGCTTGTAGTCAGACCCACACCTCCTGCTGTCTCTTTGGCGCTACCCATGGAGCCAGGTGAAAGAATAACCTCAACGCTTCAGTACCGAATCCTTCTTACGCTCAACTCTGCTCTCCCAGAAGCAGTGTTATCAGATGGCTTCTTGTAGTTTTTTAATTGCTCATAAATTCAAAGGGATATGTCATTCTCTGCCTCATCTGTTTCCATGCAGGGTGTGTTCTTGCCCCCTCCTTTTGCCTTAAAGTACCCATCTCTCTGCTGGCCATTCCTGGCACTCCCTTGCCCCACCTCAGGCCAGGTGAAGGGCAGTGGACCAATCAGGAAGACACCCCCTCCTGCTTCCTAGGAGGAAGACCAATCAGTTGAGAAAGCTGTACACTTTACTACCAAGTACTTTTTCCTGCAGACACTTCAAGTGGCTTCCTGGAACTTGAATTTTCTCATTAGTCCATCGCACCCCCACCTTCCCCAGACTAACAGGCTTGTGTGGACATGTGAGGATGTGCCTTCTACAAGTTTGAGGGGGTAAGGAGGAGGGAGAGCCTGCGCCGACTAAGCTTGATCTCACAGGAGCATTTGGCTTGCAAGAGAGGCCCAGGTGTGGAGAGTCAATGAGACAAGGAGGAAAGCCTCCCTCCTTGCTTCTCTACCTCTGGTGCAAATGCCCAGCAGGGATGATCTCAGAAAAGGCAGGCCCTCTGAACACTCTCAAGCTATTTACTCAGCATCCTAACAGTCTCGTTTGGGGCCCTCACCTGGGCTGTTCCCACAGGCCATTTATTCCCATTGCCCCTCCACCTCACCCTACTCCAGGAGGCCACCTCTCCCCAATGCCTTTCCCCAACTCTGGGCCGCACACAGAAGGTCTAAGTCCTCCTAGGTCCGCAGACCATGCTAACAGTACAGGGACATCCTGCTCCTGCGCATGGCCTCGCTGATCAGGTAGGCGGGGCTCAGCTCCGGCTCCTCAGTCATAATGGCAATGTTCTGCCACTCGCCAGTCTGGCTGGACCTCTTGATGGTGTCTACCACACACAGGGCGTACAGGCAGTCGTCAAAGGTGGCGGCCATGGTGAGCGGCCGTCCATCCCATGTGCGTCGGTCGTCCTGGTCCTGGAAGGCCTGGCGCACCGCCTGCATCATCTTGATGGTGCCACGCAGGTAGGGCGAGGGGATGTCGCTGAAGGCCTTCTCAGGCAGAAGGGAGTTGCTAACAGGTGTGGAGTCCTGCAGAAGCAGCTCCTGCTCCGGGGCGCTATTGCGTTGCCCATACAGGTCCGTGCCCACCGCCAGCAGGCGCCCAGCTGAGCCCACCACAGTCACGTCCTGCTTGAACTCACCTGGCACATTGAAGTTGAGTGTGACGGTGCAGCACACCCCACCCTCCAGCACCATCTGGAAGGTGCAGAAGTCGTCACTGGTGATCTGCCGGATGCCCTTTATGTGGTCCGTCTGCTTCACAAAGGTCTTGAGCAGTCCGTGGACCTTGACAGCCTTCTGGCCGGTGAGGAAGGTGAGCAGGTCGATGATGTAGGTGCCCACCGAGTGCAGGCCGCCTCCGCCCATCAGGTCGTCGCAGCTCCAGTTGTACTTCTTGCCCAGCAGGCTGCCGCTGTGCACCTGCACCTCGCACACCAGCAGCTCGCCCACGTAACCCTCCTCAATAAGCTGCTTCATGCGCACGAAGGCTGGCAGGAAACGCAGCACGTTGCCCATGATGCTCATGAGCTTGGGGTAGTAATGGGCCGCAGACATCATGCGGAAGGCGTCCAGCGGCGTGGCCGTGCGGTCGCAAATGACGTTCTTGCCAATGCCTGAGGGCCGGAGAAAAAAACAGCTGATCAGGGTGCTGGGTGGGGAGCAAGCGGTAGGGGGCGCTGTGCCCCCCAGACGTTAAGTCTTGGACTAGGAACCAGATCATATCGGGTATCCTTAAAAATATTTTATAATACCTTTTATTTATGCAAAAATAATATATTCCATGCATTACAATATTCTCTATATATTCAATTATTAAATAAGCAAATTACTTAATTTTAGTATTAAACCATCAGCATTGATATGAATACTGATTTTAATATTTTAATAGCCTATATTTTAGAAATATTTCAAAATATTTAAAATGTTTAAAATATAATATAAAATACCTCATTTAATGTTTTATGTACATAAGTCTATAATATGTTATATACAAATGTTACTTAAAAATATATTTAAAATATCTAAATATAAAATGAGTTCTATTAAAGTATGTAATATAATTTTTTTACATATAACATGTTTTATTAAGATTATGTTATATATGAAATGCTTTAAGTTTTATCTTTTATGTAAAACAAAATTTTATTTAAAATGTATTATTAAAAATATTATCTGTAGAGAAAAGAATAGTGTCTCTATCTGGACAAACCAGAACATATAAGCTTAAGTCAAGGCTGAGGTCAATCTGATTAAGTATGAGGAAAAATTTCATAATGATATTTTTCAAAGGCCTAAGCTTTTAAAGAGGCGAAAGATTTATACGATCTGAAGAGAAACCAGAGTATGAAAAGGCCTAAGCTTTTAGCTATCTCCCTCACAGCTACCAACAAAGGATTATATTTTGAGTGTTATCTTGCTTGCTTACTTTGCATTACAGACCAGGGCAGGCAGTGATCACAGGTGTGTTAGTTTAATGTTTTCTGCCTCCTTATGGGAAGAGCACATATTATCCGAGGGGTGGACAGTGGCCAGTTCCTCCCGGACTGCCATCTGTCTCACAGTGAGGTTTAGTTAGTGCTTTTGGCCGATGGAGTTGAGGACGAATAAGGATTAGGGTTTTGTGATGACGACAATGAGTACAAAAATTACAGGTAGATGCAAGCCCTTGAGGACACTAGGTGGTTTTGGGTGTGGGGAAAATAGGAAGGGGGAGTGACAGAGAAGGAGAAAGGGACTTATTCCACAGAAGCCAGGAGTCAAGGAAGAAAAGCAACTCAGTTGAACTGGAGAAAGAACCCAGTGGAATTCAAAATAACAGAACAACAACAATAACAGAATTATACGGATTTTGTTAGCAAGCCAGACTAAAAGATGCTAGGTAAAAAAGATCTGGAGAGCTTCTGAGTCGAGACACATGCCTGCCTGTGGCAGGGCTCTGTTGTCCAGTCACACTCTGCACACAGACCCTCTAAAGGAGACCTGGACAGTCCAGCAACAAACACGGGAGATACCGCATGAGCAACGGGATGACGACACACACACCCATCCAGCTGTTCTGACCGAGTATGCCCAACTTGACAAAATTCATGAAATCCGACAAGCTGAGCTGAGCTAGGGTCCTGTGGAAGTCCAGTAATTGTAGGTTTCTGTCTAGTGTGGACACCTGGACAAGGCCACAGCCCAGCACACGGCTCTCTCACTTTTCCATTAGAAGAACTAGTCCAGCAACAGAAGTGGTCAGAATAGATTGTACAAAATAAAAAAAACCCAGTGGGTATCAATTTGCACATGCACATCTAATCCTGGCCCTGAGTGAAAGGTCTGGAGGCCACACAGCGACCATATCCTTGCTTTTCTGCATCTCCTGACCATGAATGAGCAATAAGAAGCACCTTTAACTTTTAGCAACCAGGTTCCAGCAGTGGGATAAGGAAACACCAGTATAGATTACCAGAAGGCCCATGCACCTGCATAACCCAATGTTCTGATCATATGATCCTGTAGGCATTAGGCTCATGTAGCACCAGCTCATGCGGGCAGGAGCAGATTTACATGTAAACGAACTGGTAGGTCACTGCAGGGACAGGTGACAAATGCTGCCCAAAACGCCTCATACCTTTTGGGTATAGGCTGTGGCCTTTCCTATACTTTACACCTCAAGGTCCCCCAAACTCGGACCCTTGACTGCCATCTTCCTGTTACATTCTATTGGTCATATTAATGGCTCATGAAAATTTTTATTTGTTTCTGTTATAAAAACGATAAAATAAAATAGTAAGAGAAATAAATTGGGAAATTTAATTCATTCCCTCCCCCAAACAATCAATGAATGGGTAATTCATTGCAGCGCCGTAGGTGAGAAGATTCTGATGAAAGGTGGACTCCCTCTCCAGAATATGCAATATGAACATACAAGCAAAACTCTGCCCCATTCTGAGCTCACACATGGCTCCCCCAAGGTTCTGAAAAAGGCATCTCTTCCTTTAGACTCTGTGCACATTGTGATTTCACACTATGCAGTAAGTTCCTCGAGGATAAAGGCTGGGTCTTCCAGATGCCCACAGCACCGCAGTGGGGTTGCGTGTTTTGCAAGGAACCCAGGGAGCATTGTTGATGCCGATGCTGGGCCCTAACTCTCTACCCACAGTCTTTTGTGAGTCTACACTTTACAGGTAGGTCCCAGCAACATCTTAATTTACAATATCTTCAAAAGTCAAAAGAGACTTCTAGGAATCCATCATAAAGAAATAATCTAAAATGTAAGCACAGCTTCTCACCCGGAGATGCTTCTCATGCATTATTCATTAAAGCAAAAAGCTGGGAACAATGCAAATGCCCAGTGCTAGAAGAATGGGTAAGTACACTGTAGTACAGACATACAATGGGATATTGTGCAGCCACTGAAAATGATGCTTATAAAGACTTTTTAATGGCAAGCAAGATGTTTATGATGTAATGTTAAGTGAAAAGGGCTCTATTCATAGACACACAATGATCTCAACTCTCTCTTTTTTTAATTTTTAAAAATTGATTCGGGAGAGAGAAACATTAAGTTGTTGTTCTACTTTACGCATGCATTCATTGGTTAATTCTTGTATGTGCCCTGACCAGGGATCGAACCTGTGACCTTGGTGAATCTGGACAATGCTGTAACCAACGGAGCTATCTGGCCAGAGCCTCAAGTCTCTGTTAAAAAAAAAAAAAGAAAGAAAAGAAAAGAGAAGAGAAGAGAAGAAAAAGCCTGGATGGAACTACCTCAAAATATTCACAGTGGTTAATTGATTTGTGAGATTATAACTGACTTTTATTTTCTTCATGACATCTTTTTATATTTTCTAAGTGATTGCTTTTATGGTTAGAAAAAAAAATTTTTTTCTTTTATAAGCCAAAGGAGACATGAAGACCTTTGAAGGACAGTGTTCATGTATGGCAGGAGGGCCGGTTCTCCAAAACCCAGGATGGGCAGGCATGTCCCAGAGCTAACGAACCTGTCCTGGTACCTGTGCCCCACCAGCAAGCAGGTGAAAGCACCACGGACCCTGACTGTAGGATGTTTCAGAGGCCCAGGCTTTGTTTCCAGGTCTTCTTGCTCCAACTCCTCAGGACCTCTTTATGACCCTGGTGAAAGCTATGATTTCTCTCCAGAAGATGCAGCTCAAACACACATGCAAAACTTTATCCCCATCCCAGGCCCATGTACACCCCCTGCCCAAGGTTCTGGGGAATAGGAATAGCCACCAGAAAGTTTGGATAACTTATTGAGACCTTTATGATATAGTGTTAAAAATAGGATAATGCTTCCAGTTTTACAAGGAACCCAAAATGAAAAGCTAGCAGACCCTTCACAGACTTGTAAAGCAGAGTTTGTTTTCTCTCTGTTCCAGACAGTCTTATCCCAACAGCACCTCTTGGCCAGACTTCTGCAAAGCCCACTCTGGAACCCCCAAAATACTTAGATTCTCTTTCCCAGCTTTTTGTCACCCAAATTTGCCCTACCAAAATCCCAAGGCTTTTAGAAGTTTAACAAGAATCAAGGGGTTAGGCTAAAAAAATTGCAATTCTATTTTTGTCACTGTTGTTCTTTTATTGTTTATATGTTTTATTTTAGCTTTGCCAAGGTATAATTGACATAGGATTGTAAGACATTTAAAGTGTGCATATGGTTCTTGGTATACACTGTGAAAGGATCCCCCATCTACTTAATGAACACATCCATCACCCTCATATTTATCTTTTGTGTGTGAGAACAGTTAAGTTCTATACCCTTAGCCAGTTTCAATTACACAGTACAGTATAATCCACTACAATTACCGTGTTTAACCATTTAATTGTAGACTTCCAGCCATCAGACACTGTGTGCGTGCAGGTGTGTGTGTCTGTGCACCAGTGCGGTGCAGAGCATTTCCCTTACCCTGAAAGTGACATGCAATGTCATGGGAACCTGCATTGTCAGAGCCAGAGGGTTGACATACCCTACAATCCTGGGTGTGTCAGATGCCATTGGATATACACTGAATTTCTCCCCAAGAAAGCAGATAGATGCCTGCCTTCAAATTGCCTCTGTCAGCCTGGGGTTGGGGGTTTAGCACTCCAGAAAACACTGCAAATCTTTGGTGTCTTCATGGTTTTCATGTGCCTTCACACAATGCTTTTCTTGCCACCCCCAGAGAAAGTGCTGGAATGGGCTCTTTAGAGAAAAGCACTCTCTCCATTTGCGCTAGAAAGGAAGTAATAAGTAAGAGCAAGATCTTGCACTCTTCCCCACGCGCATGGGTCTGACATCCCTTTGTCAGGAAGGTAAAGATATCCACCACAGAGACAGAAACTGAAGAACACAGTTTCTCAGGGAGAGAAAGTCAGGGAGAGGCAGAAGGCCCCTTTTGGAGCCTGCTACTAAGATTGGAGCCTGCTACTAAGACAGCCATGGCCAATTCCTAATGGGAAACCAGGAGGGGAAAACCACAACCCTGGTCTCTGCTCTGCATTCCCTAAGGAGAGACTGTGCTTTCCCACAGGAGGGCCACCTCTACCCCTTGTATTCATGTACCTTTCAAAGTGTCACCCCAAACACACTCCCTTTAGGTTTGGGGTTCAGACTCTCTTGTGGTAAGACATGGTGTCCTTCTAAGGCAAAAAATCCAAAACTTTGGGAACTCAGACAATCTAAGAGAAAATCATGCCATGGAGAATCAGGCCAGGGGACATGAAACACATGGACTCGATTTTACTCAACAGGCAGCATAAATGGAAAGCAGAAAAAAAAATACTAAATGCTTAAGAAAAAGTGCTTTGTGTTTTGCCAAGCCCCAAACATTTCCAAGCAGCTGGAGAGTTTCAGCAAAGCCCACTGGTGCTCAAGATGATGTAAAGAAAGGCGGGAGCTTTGTGGGTACTTGGGGACTCAGGCAGGTGGTGGCAACCCTGCTGATCCCCTCACAGAGTGGGCCATTACAGCATTGCCCCACACTCAGCTCACTCAGCCAAGGCTGTCCCTGTACCCAGAAACGGATGTCGTGGAATCTGGCCACATTTGTCAAGGTTGTAGTGTGACAATGGGCAGGGGGCAAAAAACATAGCAGGACTGGCCTAGGCATTCTGGGGAAGTCTTTAAAACCTACCTCCAGGGAGACCATTTACTCCTTTGCATGAGAACAGAACACTGGGTCTTGGGGGGCGGGGGGAGCTTGGGGCTGGAACCTACTTTATTTTTTAAGACAAGAATCATTCAGCAAACAAAGTGAGAGCTCCCTGACTATAAAATGGTGGAACTCTAAGCTTCTCACCTATGTCATGGGGAGAAATGAGATGGATGGGCAACTTCCAGAGGGTCAAAGTACAATGCACAAGGCAGTAGGCCTGCTTTTCGTCAGAAGCTTTTACATTAAATAATTTCAGAAGGAGCTTACTGCCCTCCTGAGATCCGTCAGGGAGAAGTGGAAATTTGGCTCCCTCCAAAGCCTACTGAGTGTGTTCTCCGCAGCAGAGCCAAATGTCCGAGGCCCTCCTGAGGAGTCAGCGCTGTCGTAAGGACTTTCCAACCAACAGACTCTAGAGCCACCCTCAAGCAGCTGCCCCCCACATCCTCCAAGTGCAAGGTCTCCAGGCTGTGGGGGAGCACCCCTCTGTATCTTTTTCCACAGACCAGGGCATTACTCCATCCAAATGGGTCCCCTCCCACCCCAGGACTGGGACAAGGGGCTTCCCAGTGACAGCTCTTGGGAAAGACACATGGTCTCCGCTGTCCCACAGAGCAGCCGCCCTTTCCTGTCCTCTATCAGGAAGGTTATCCTGAGTACCTGGAGCACAGCTGCTACCAGCCACCTAGAGCCCTTCACTAGCATAATCAGCCAGGAACTTCAAAGCATCCCTCCCCGCCAGCACATTTCCAGTGACACACTCCCTTATCTAATCGATGGTGGGAATCTGTGTGGCACATGCTACTTTCCCACCCATTCTTCCTGATAATTACACTGGTGTTGACAGTCCCTTATCTTCTGAAAGCCAAATGGGTGCTGGTCCTGCAGGCTGGCTTGCAGCTGTCCTGGCAGATTGGCAGAGTCGCACAAGAAGTCCCCCCAGACGTGGCTTCCCATTTTTTCCTCCCATTCACAGAAGGAAGAGAGGGCTTTCTCTGCAATCCATACAGGGAAGTCATTATCTTCACTTACACTCTATTCCTTTAACATTTCTGTGCTGGCCACAGGACCAAAAAATGAGTAAGAAAGATGAATAGGGACTCACAGTCTAGTAGAGGAGATTAACCAGAAAATGAGCGATTATGGGAGCTAATCAATGACGAGACGTAATAGAGGGATGAGCAATGAGAGCACAAAGGAAGGGCTGGGCCACTGATTTGGGCGTGGTGGGAAGCTGTGCAGGAGAGCGGACATCTGAGCAGGGTTCCGGAGCATGGGTAAGAGTTTCCCTGTTCATTCAGAAGCTCCGCATCCCATCTTAAAGATGGTGCTTCACCCAGACCTGAGAACCTGCTAAACTTGGACTCTTTGCAAAACTGGCACATGCATATCCTGATACTCAATTTTCTGAGGGAGCGGTTCAAGTCTTAAAAGAGTCTATGATTCAAAGGAGATCAGGCAGAATTAGAGTTTAGTGTAAAGAAAGAGCCAAGTATCTGAACAGACAGGGCTGTTTATAACAGCTCCTTCCCTGACCCCTGAGATGCAGGACATTCAGTCAGTTGCACTCACTCACCGCACCACTCCATGTAGTCCAAGTCTCTCTTCCTCCCCCCCAAACCCTTTATATCTCCTCCCTTCCTCCACCCTCAACACATGTGTTTTCTTTCAGCTTAGAAAGTGCAAGAGAAGTGGCAGCGTCAGTAAGAGTGACTTGTCTGAACCCCGCTCTGTGCCCTCTGGGACTTCCTGCATATAAATAGGAGGCAAGCCCCTTTGGAGAAATCCCCCGTCCTCAACCCCGTGAGATTTCCTGGTGAACAACCTCCTAACCCAAACCATGAATCTGATCTCTTCATAATAACAATGACATAATTTAAACCAGCAACAAGCATTTACGGAACACTTTACTCTGTGCTAGTAGAGGCTAAGTATTTTACACACACTTCAAGTTTTTAGTGTACACGACCCCATGAGGCAGGTACAAATATTGTCCCCAACTTCCAGATGTGGAAACTGAGCCTCTGGGCAGGTAAGCGCAACTTGCCCACAGTTGGACAGCTCAGTGAGCAGTGGAGCTGGGATTTGAACTGTGACTCTGAAGAAGCCTGATCTGAACTTCCCTCCTACTACCTTCCAGCCACACTTGTCTTAAGACTAGTGAGGTTATTCTAAATTGTATACAACACCCAGAGACAACATTCGTCCCCCCCATATCCACTACCATTCTTGCCAGCTACTGTATCTGTGCACAGAGGCACAGCATGCCCCCTCGACACCACAGCAGGGTCAGAGGCGAACTGTGGTGAGTGGGCATCAGAAACCAGGGTGGGGCGGCCCTGGCCAGGGGGCTCGGTTGGTTGGAGCATTGTCTTGTACACCAAAAACTTATGGTTTCGATCCCTGGTCAAGGTGTGTATGGGAGGTAACCAATCAGTGTTTCTCTCTCCCCTTTCTCTCTGTCTCCCCCTTCCTCTCTCTCTAAAATCAATAAAAAAGCATATCCTTGAGTGAGTATTAAAAAAGAAACAAACTAGGGCCACAGGGCTGGGGGTGCCTAGGGCTCAGCTGCTCGCTGCCAAAAGTCTCAAGCAGCTTGATTAAATTTCCATTCTGCCTCCGAACCTGAGATAGAAATGGGTCAGGGTGACCCATATTCAGCTCCTTTTGTCAAGGTCAGTGAGCTCTGAAAGGGGAACAACCAAGGAAAGGAAGTCAGCACGGATGATATAGATAGGACTTGATATTGAACTGAATCAGATGTTCAAGTGCTTTTCTATAGCCAACCTGCCCTTAAAGGCCAGCCCCCATCCCACCAAGCCTTTCAATGGACTTTCCTCCACTACTCAAGCCTGACCCCTCTTTTTGTGTAGAAACCCCATCAGGAGTTAAATGCTCTCAGATGGTTTCATGGGCCTTAGTATTCTGGAGTCACTGAGCCCTTAATACCAGTAACAGGGATGGTACCCCAGAAACACCTCATCTTCAGCTTCCCCATTGATACATCCACACATCTCCACTGGTTGAGAATGAGGATCTGATGTCGGAAAGTCACAAGCCAGCTCCCCAGGAGAGAAAAGAAATGCTTGCCACTTCTAGCCCAGGGGAGACCAAGTGTGATTTAGGAACAGCAGGTAGGCATGCGGGAGCCAGAGACCTTCCAGACTCGTGGCCAGCTTCCCAGGCAGGGGGCCCGAGGCCACCCTTCCCTGCCTCTGGGTGGCACATATAACCCAAGTATGAGGGAGCAGGGAGGCAGTGAGGGAGCCCATGGGAAAACAGAAGCCTGGGGTTAGAGGCAGTCTCTACATGGTGGTCAGAGACTTGGGGACAGAGAAGAATGGCCAGGACTGTGGGCCTCATCAGTTGAAACCTGTTATGTTGGTCCCAAATAGCCAAGTGACACCTTAGTGGTCATTATTCTGGGGAATGGCCTAAAACGGCCCCTCTTGAACCTGCATCCCCATTCCAGACCTGGACAAGCCGGGATTCAGGGCACAATACAGGACCCAGGGAACACAGCCATTCACATAAGCCATACCTTCCCCATGGAAGCAGCCACCTTCTGCAGTGAAAGGGTGCCAAGGGCAAAATGCTGAACAGTTGGGCCAGCACAGTCATCTAAGAGACAGAGCTACTTCAAGGAAATGATTGGGTTAGGTGAGATTTCCAGGTTGGAGTGAAACCCCACCCCAACCTACCCACCTAAAGACGGAGGCCTAGAGTGGTGATCAGACTGGCTGCAGAGAAGCAGAAAATCTGTGCTTTCTCTTCCTAAGTACAGTGTGAATTCTCGTCACACATCCAAAAGGGTGAGAGCCTTGTGTTATCTCTCAAAGTCCCCACAGAGTCCCGGACAAAACCTCAGGACCTAACTGTCGATTGCAAGTCAACACTCTGGGCATAACCACTATCCTCACTGTGCGGATAGTATAAAAGACAGTAGAATTTAAAATAGGCAACTTCTCAAAAAAAAAAAAAACCCCAAAAGGTAGGAAACTTTCCATTCAAGGGGGCGATGCTTAAGTGAAGGGATCATGATATATTTACCTAGCAGACATGTCTTTTAAGAGTCAGGATATTTCACACAGTCTAAACTTTTGGCCTCTCGTAAAAAATGGTGAGATTCAGAAACTTTGGGTTTCTTCCCCCAGAGCTTCTGCATGACAACGACCAGTTACAGTTGAACAGTGGCTTTCATAGTTAGGTGGCACATGCATCTCCAATATACCACAGTCCCCACCAGTCCCTAGTGTGGGGCTCTATCATATTTCCATGTCCACCATACAACTACAACAGACTAGCAGCTTAACACAACACCCACTCACTACCCTTGAGTTCTCTGGATCAGAAGTGCAGACGGTTCAGCCGGGTCTCTGCTGAGGGTCTCAGAAAGCTACTCTGGGAATGAAAGTGCTTTGAAGTCCACAAGGTTGGTGGCTCAGTGCAGTTCCTTGGGCCTGTAGGCTTGAGGTCTCCCTGGCTGTCTAGCTCCTGGAGGCGCCTGCATTCCTCACGGGCTGTTTTGTCTTCAGGCCCACAGCACACGTGGAAGTCAATCCTCCGGCCTGTAATTTCTCTGACTTCCTCTTTTGCCACCAGCTACAGAGAACTCTATCTTTAAAGGGCTTCTATGATTAGATGAGGCCCACCCAGATCTTCTCTCTTTCACCATATCACTAATCAAAGAAGCACCACTAGGGGCCAAAGGTCATCTTAAAATTGCTCCAGCCCAGTCCACTCATTTGGGTATGAGCTCCAGGAAGCCATCCCAGAGGAAAATTCTCAAGCATTCTTTCAATATAAAGTGCCTCAGACAGGTGTAACTTCGCTGTCAACCCTCCCTTTGTTTCTATGTTCTCTGAGTAGTTTTTACTCCATCGAAAAGGAAGAACAGGTAAGGTACCCTAGACTTCTAAAAACCTATTAATAGTCTCCTTGTTACCACAGTGACCGAGTCCCGGATTCAGGGCTCCCTGTAGGCAGTGGTAACAGAACAGTGCTGGGCAGGGCGGGAGCCTTGGTCTCCCGGGCCGGAAAGGAGCACAAGGAAAGGCTGAAAACACTATGCATTCACAAATTGCCATCGGGCTTCCCGTCATCTCATTAAACGTCACAGTGGCACCACTATCCCCATTTGTCCCAAATAGGAAACGGAGGCTAAGGGAGATTATGGCTGCTCAGGATCATAGCTGGTGGCAGGTCCCCACTGTAGATTCAGGTCTGTAATCCCAAAGCTCTGTTGTTTCCCATTTTCCATCTAGGCAATTGCTACAAGTGGAAGCATGGGGGCAGGATGAAACGACTGAGCCTCAGCACCACCCGGCATGTTATTTTAAAGAGCCCCTAACGGTTTGGGCCTTTCTGGATCCCAGCCTTAGGTTGAGAAGTAATTTGGAAAGGCAAAGGAGGGGGGACAAGGCTAGTGAGTGCTTGCAAGGTGGAAGACCTGGAGAGCAAGAAAGGCAGGAGGGAGCCTCGAAGTGGGAGAACCAGAGTGGCTGTTTTCATTGAAAGGCAGGTGTCCAGTTGCTCCATATCTATGGCAGTGAACCAGCCAGAGCAACTGAAGAATCTTATCAGAAAGGAGGGTGGCTGGGGCAACAGGCCATTGTGGGGCTGGGTTCCCACAGATGAAAAAGAAAGCCCTGCGGGGAGGACTCCAGCCTTCTGCACACAGGCACCTGCCTCCTGGCAAAAGGGAACTAGGCGGCAGTGGGCTCACCACACACTTCACCTCTAGGAAGCAGTGAGCCAGCAGCAAAACCCCCAGGAGGCCCGCCACCCCTCCCCCGCCAGAGCCCAGGAAAGGAAAGCCCCCAGTGCTCCACGCTTCCTCACAAAGTAACAGTGAAGCTCCCCCCTCAGCCAGAAACACAGGGAAAACGTCAGCTGTGAGACAATCTCCAACTCGAAAGCACAGTGTAATTGCAGATTTGGCGAGACAACAGTGATAACCGCAACCAGAAGGCAAACCAGATCCAGGGTTCCTGGATTATCAGGATAATTACTAACAATTCACTTCCCAAAGCACTTGCACCAACATCATTTCTGCAATTTAGGCCAAGTCTGTGATACGGTGTGGGGAGTGGTGGGAAGGTGGTGATGGGGAGCAACAGAGTAGTAACCTAGAATTAGGTGTGTGTGTTTGGGGGCGTGTAATGGAGATTTGTAATTTTCAGGGGCCACAAAACACCTGAATCTCCTGGTGCTATCTGGGAAACTCCCCACCGTGTGAGTTTCGGTTGAGAGGGAGAGTGCTTCCCACTGTGGAAGCCAGACCGGGGGCTTGCTTCCCCAGCAGCCTTTGCAGAGAAGGCACAGGCACACACATGGGCTGCCCCACCTCGGATGCCCCCTGGGCCTGGGACACAAGGAAGGAGGAAGGTGGAGAACCCAGGCCGGCAGAGGGGACAGCAACAGCCCTCTGCTCCCCGGGGCTGTGGTAGGCGATGCCAACAATGGCCCCTGGAGTCTGATGTCAGCACTGTCACCAGCAACAGCGTCTGTCCACATCAGCTAGGTGTCCTGGTGAGACCTGGACTGTGATTCCAGCTGCCAAACCTTTCTTTGTTCCTCTTGTTTTCCAAGTCCACTTCCCCAGCCTGCCTAATATTTCTGTGATGAACTAATGTCCTTTCAAAAAATTCCATTCTGCTAAAATCAGCCAGGTAGTTTCTGTTGTTGGCAATTAGAGCGCTTCCCTACCACGAGAGGCTTACAAGCTTCTGGACCCCTTCCTGAAAAGGCTGATTTGAGCACTGACGTACTGCTGAGTGCCTATTAATAAGGCAGCCCAAGGTCCAGCAGGATTTACTGAAAGGGAAGTGGAATGGAGGGTGGGGGACGTGGTCTAAAGTTCTGATCCCAGCATTCGGAACCGTGAGGCCTAAGCCATCTGGAGTGGAGGAAGCTTAGATCACTTTTGTATAAAATTGGAATAACACCTTCCAAGGCTACTGTGAGGATGGAATGACATATTGCTACTATCCTGACACATGAAACATGCTCAAGAGTGTCTGCAGAAGTCAGTAACGATCCAAAAAAGTCCAAATAAAACCGGCTCACATCAGCTCGCAGAGCTACAGAATTCAAAACAAGTGGGGGGGGGAGGGGTGGCAGGGAGGTAACTGCAGGGCAGCATGGCGAATGGGTAAGGTATCAAGACTTGAACTCAAAATGGGATCTAAGTCTGGCTTTGCCACTGACTCAATGTGCAAAATCGGGGCTGATGTCTGGCCCCCCAGCTGTATAAGACTGTGAGCATAAAATGAGTAGTACATAGAAAGTCTGCTGGAAGATACAAGCCTATAACAAGAACAAAGTTCTTGCAAGATGCAGCAGCAAAACAGACAAACAAACCTAAAACCACCAAACCTACTGCAGTGCTCTCCAGTGACCGAAAACAAATGCAGAGTCTGGGGGTACTGGGCAGGGTGCTGACACTGGGCACCACACACACCCAGGCAGGGACCCAGGCTGGCGTCACTGGCTGTATAGAATGGCAACGAGGAGGCCGAGGCTGCGATATTCAGCTGAACACCTCATCAGCTGTGTCTCGTAAACAATGAATCTCAGTTAGTGATGGAGGCTGAAAATTAGAACCTCTTTCCTGAAAACCAAACCTCACCCTTTGTTGCTGCTGCTGTTTTGACACATCTGTGCCATCACTACAGTGAGGATCCTGTCAACAGAGCTCAGAACCTCAGGAACAGCAAGGTGTGGGGGGCGGGGGAAGGGGAGCTGTGTGTGCTGGAGGGAGAGCTTACAAGGTACCTAGTTGAATGCAGAGATCCAGGTTTCCCTGAGCAGCGCAGAACCAGTGATTTCTTCCCTCCTCCAGTCTTTTCTCTCCATGGAACAGTGCTCAGTTTTTCATCTGGGGACCAGATGACAAACAGCCTGTCCTGAGCAAATTGAAGACTTGAGCAAGCCCAGCCACCCAGGCTGAAAGACTGAAGAACTGCTCACCGGGGAGAGTACAGTCAAACTGCCCCAGGCACCCACCCCAGGTTGCTGGCGAAGAGGAGTCTTAAGTCTTAGAGTTTTTTTGGGGGGTGGGGGTGGGAAGCAACAATTTGCAAACAATGCAAACTCTTTTTAAAGGAAGAAACATAGTTGGCAGGAACTCCCAGAAAACTGGACACAGAGTCTGCAGCTGCCCCAGCGAGACCAGTTGAAAGCCCATGGACTGCTTGGTGACGTCAGGTGGCAGCAGCCCCATTTTATGGTGACAAAATGGGCTAGGGGTCAAGTCCCACATTATACTGGGAGGCCCTGGAGGAGGCCAGGATACTGGTGTCCAGGAGATGCGGGCTCTGAAGGCACCAGATCCTGGGGAGACAGCCCCCGCAGGGCTGTCATGGCTCCCTGTCCATCCTGATGGGGCTCCTGCAGGGAAGGGACTCTGGCACTCGGACTTGCCGTAGAGGGCTCTGCGTGGGCACGGTGCAGGAACAAGTCCGGCCTGGGGCTCCGGAATACCTGGTGACTCAGCAGACTTGCACAAAACTCAGGCAGAGCCTGTGGGGAGAGTCCAGATGTCTCCGACACAGAGGATGCCCTAAAGGTATGCCAGATACAGACCAAACAAGGATGAGACCCAGGCGTGGTGTGCTCTTGTTCACTGCAGGGCAGGGGTGCTGGGGCACCTGGGCCAGTATGACCCGTCTCCACCCTCGGGGAGCAGTTCTGCAGCCCTCCAGGCCCTCTGACCAGAAAGGCCAACCTCCACCAAGGGGCCTTACTGTAGCTTGTCCCTTTCCCTCTTGGCAGGGTGCCGTCCTCCACCTCAGCCCACACCCACACTCCTCAAATTAACACCTCTTTCTGAGAAAAGCGTGTCATGCTCCATCACACTGAAGTTCCAATGCCCACCCAGGAGTAAGAGTAACAGAACTAACACTTACTGACTGAAGCACCTGGCAGAGTGCAGTCGCACTTTCAAACCCTCCCAATACCCTGGGAAGTCACTGTCATTCTCATTTTTCAAGCCCGCAAGAGTCCAAGCCCAGTTCACCCCCCAGCTAAGTAGTAGAACTGGGATTCAAACCCACATATTCTGGGTGTCTGTATCTGTAGCTCATCTTGAACAATATGTTGCAATTCTAAATGCAATTCCACAGGCCGCAAAGGAATCAAGTTGCAGTCACAGATTTTCACGTAACCTTTGATTTGATCCGCAAACATTCATCAAGCAACTACTTGAGAAGAAATTTTCCTGTGCTTTAGGACCTTGGTCCCCAGCCTGGATACCTGGGCACCCAAGGCATCCGGGGGTCCCCTCGGCAAACTCCCAGAGGCACGGCAGCATGTTTCACATTTTTGTGGAAATGCAGTGGTACTCAGCAACTACTGGGCACTGCAGCAACTACCAGATGCAAGAAGTTCAGCTTCAATATTGGATTGCACCGCCTTCCTTTCAATAACATCCTATCTCTGAGAAGCTTGTTTTGGGCGGTTGCTTGTGATAAACAAAACAAACAAATGAAAGTGCCAGACAAAAATCATGGTATTCGAGGAAACGAGGCTGGTTGTGTTCCATCTATTCCAAGGTCTGAGAAGCTCTCGGTGCCCAACAGGCACACATGTCCCACGTAATTCATTATAACTGATTACTGAAGAAGGAAATACATGTTTTTATTCTTTCAATTTATGTGCTATTTTTTCAAGTATCTATTCTGTTGTTAGGACCTAAATACATATTACTTAACTAAATGGAATTGCTACATCTTTCTTTAGGCCTAGGAACACCATGGAAAAAATTACTGAGACTAAGGGCACCACAAATAGAATGTTTGGGAACTTCTGTTCTAGAACATTCTGTGCACTCCCTTCCCTCATCCATAATTACAAGTTCTTTAAAGGCAAGAGTCACCTTATACTGACTGGCAAATACTTTGGTTGCCCCTTAACATAGTACTTGATTTGCCGTAGGTCCTTTTGAATACTTATCCATAGTTTATAACAAAAGACGGAACCTAATCATGAGAAGCCCTTGAAGACCCCCAGAGGCCCAGGGATGTGAGTGATAGATCATGGGAGATGACCGACACTTCGGCTCCCAGGTCCCACCAGCTGGGGGTCTGAGGTCAGTGGCACCTTCTGAACCCCGAGCTCGATGATGCAAAGTAATACAATTACCTGCCTCTTAAAGGTTTGGAATGTATAAATCACTTCAAACTTCTCGGAACTTAGGAGATTTCTCTGACCACGTGGTTCAGATTCTGTTTCATTCAAGCCAAAACTATTGTCACGTCACTGATGTCCATCATTCTTTCCAGTCTCCAAAGGCTGACCTGCACCTCCAAGGGCTCTCAGCATGCAGGGGAGGGGCGGACCGGGGGGCAGCAGCAGAGGTCAGGCTCTGGACCCTGGGTGTCTCCAGCTGGAAATCCCCAGGAGGAGTTACAGGCTGCATCTGTATCTGCTGACCAGGGAGCGTGGGGTGAATGGGTTGTTTAGTAGCAGCTGTACCGCACTGCCAAGGTAGAGCAGAGGGGTGTGCGTCCCAGTGTGAGCTTGACATTCTAGTCTCAGGCATGTGACAGTGTTCTGTGTAAGCATCTCGAGACAGGACTAGCAAGAGAGGATCCACCCAGGCACCTGCTCCCATGTGACTCTGGTCCTAATAAACTGTAGATGGTATCAGCAACCCCCACTGCCACTGGAAACCACGTTCATGGAACTGTCTTTAGAACTGGCAAGTGGTAACAGTGGCAACTTTCTGTGAAGACCAACCGTTCTGCAACAAGGGATGGTGGCACTCCTGCTCGGGCCGGGAAAGGGAGCAAGGGACGTGGGGTCCAGAGAAGACACATATCCAACATTTCTGCTAGGCCAGGAAAGGAAACAACAGAATCATTTTTCTGTTCTTTCAGTGATTAAGATTAAGAGGTCATCAAGGTTTTATGAGTAGAACTGGCCAAATTTTTCTATTAGCTCATTGAACACCTGAATGCCTTTTGTATACAGGTTAATTTCTGTTTGGGGAAGGGGGCGAGAGGTAAGGATTGTATCGAGAAGTATATAGGTCAGCGGTGGGTAAAGCACAGCCCTATAACCTCTCCTCAAGGGCTTAACGCCTAAAGAATGGACTCGGTTCAAGCTAAAGCCTCATAGAGTAGAAAAACAATAAATAACAACATATAACAATAAATAATAATGCACAAGAATAAAGTCACTAACTGTTCCCTCCCCAGTCATCTCTCTGTTCCATGGAAAAGCTCTCACGTCCTTTAGATTCCTTCTCATACCCATTTCCCCTCTAGCACCAGTTTAAAGACTATTATCTTTATCTTAGCAGTTACCTCAGGCCAGTGAGTTTGGGCAATTACCCTTCCTTTCTCCAACCACAGCTTTGCTCTTCATGGTCCTCTGTTTATTACCAGATCCTAAACCATCATTACATTCAAAGTCCAGGGGAGCCTCCAGTTCCCATAAAACCCTTTCTTAAACACAGGCAAAGAAACCTACACCGCACCCATGCTGGATGCATGCCCAGTGAATCGGCAGTCCCAGAGCCACTGCCTGGGAAGCTGGCTCAATGAGGTGCCCCTGGCCTGACAGCAGAGGAACCTTGTCCCCTTGGGGGACACAGAAATATCATTCACCTGGCAGGACCCACTCTCAGCGGCTACCATCCACTGCTCCACCAGTGAGCACCAGCCCCCCACAGAGCACTCCCCACTATGGGACCCCCATTCTGCTGCTCTCTGTGGTGCGTTCCCACAGGATCACCTTCCTCCTGTTCCCACATCCCAGTCCCAGCTCGGCCTTTACCCATTTTCTCACCTGCAAAGTGAGGGGACTAGGCTAAAGTGGCGCATCCCAACCCGCTTCTGAGGGACACCAGATCTACGGAGGGTTCGCTGCTGTGCGGACACAAAGCAAGGATGCTGGCCAGGGTCAAGACATTTGGAAAGTACTTGTTAAAAAGGTTCAGAAGTTTCAGTTGTGTTCCATCCCCATTCCCAGCCTAGACCTTATTTCTCACAGTTCCAGGAGAGATTACATGTGCCCATGACCACCCCATCTTGTATGAGTCTGTGTTTCTGTTTTGATAGTCTTTAAAGCAATTTTCAGCACCCAAACAAAAAATTGGGTTGGCAAGCATGATACTTCCTTGAGTTATCAACATTTACACAAATCTTCAAGGAATCTACAACATGGAACAATTCCCGAATTATCTGACCATTCCCTTTTAGATTAAACCATGTAGAAGAGAACAGAAAAGCCTATATAGGGTGCCTCCAATATAACATCCCATGATGTATGTTCTTCGTATGGTCCTTGCTCACTAAACAGCCAATTCTCATTTATTTGGGGGGTGTAGGAGCATGGAGGGGGTGAGGGGCTCAGAGGGGCTCTTTTGCTAAGTGAGGACTATCTGTGGTGCCATCAGTTGGCCCTCCATGTGGCCTCAAGCAAGGAGAGCACTTCAGTAGTCCTAGAAGCTACAATTCACGGAAGGTGGGGATGGGAAAGCACTTAAGGACATGTTAGGGAGCACATGCTACCTACTCTCCATTGCACACACACCTTCAAGATCGTCAGTACAAAGGAGAGAGGCATGGCAAAGTGCTCAGAAAAAAACCTCAACATGTAAACAACTAGACATGTAAGCAACTCATTGTGAAATTCAAATAGAGGTGCTTTCGCCAACTGCCAATAGACAATCAATAGTCTAAAGGCCCATACTGTGTCTTTAAAAAATAACTAACACCCCTTTCCAGTCTCACTGTTAATCTTTTCCAAACATCAATACACACACACACATCCCTTCTCCTTAGAAACTTATGGCACTTGAGACTTCCATGCCTTCACCATGACTCACCTCTCCAAAAGGATTCTCTACTTCCCCTCTGTTAAGTCCTCAAGTTCAGACAGGTTCAGCCTCACTGGGCACCTTCCCAGCCTCATACGTCTGTCCCCTTCCTCCCTAGTCCTCTTTGTGTCAACACCCTTTCCAAGGTCCAAATGAAGTCCCACCTCCTCTGAGACATCTTTCCTGAGGACTCCAAGCCTCAGGTATCTCTCCTTTTCTAACACTTGCTGCCTGGGTCAGTTACACCTTTCCGAAACTTTATTCTATGACATCTGGAAGTCTCAGTCATATTTTCATGTGCAATATTGAAGCTCCCAACCAACTGTGAGCTCTATAACTGTGAGCAAGTTCCCCCGAACCTTCTGGGCTTCAGTTTATTTTTGGTTTATATAAAACAGAAATAACAATAGTATCTACGCAAAAGGTTGTTATGAGGATTAAATGAAGAGGTGCACGTAAGCCACTGAGCACAGTGCCTGGTATAGTAAGAACGTGATAAGTGCTAGCTATCATTAACCGGATGGTGAAACCATTCAGAACAATTAGGAGCCCTATCTACTTCTTGGTGTCCTCTGACAGCCGAGCACAATGGATGATCATCTTCAATAAACCCTTGTTGCTAAAAATTTACACAACAAGGGAAAGAGAAAAACAGAGGAGGGAAAGTTGAAAGGATACTTAAAAACGGTTTTCAATGATATACAGAGTTAATTTTACAAAAGACATAAACATGGGATTTTCTGTTTCCTTGAAGGCAGAAGATCAGAAATGGACTTCAATTTTCAGTAATCTTAGCTGGAACTTTCAGATGATGCCAATGAAGCTAAGTAGAAAATATTGACACAGGTAGGGGACCATACCAAGGGCAGAGTCTGATCTCAAAGTCTACCACCTATTTGGATAAGTAACTTTCCCTCTCTGAGCCTCAGTTTCTTCATCTGTCAAATGAGGTCATAACAGAATCAACTTCACTGGAGAGTTGTGAGAAGCACCTTAGCATGGGGCCTGGAACACAGTAAGCCCTCAATATCTACTGGTGGTCATGATGCCATTGTACCAGTACATGTTGTGGAGTTTGTTTCTCTAAAATGGTTAAGAAACAGTTACTTTTAGTAGATAGTTGGCGAACAGTTCTGCCCATGGATCTGGGGGAATGACTTGCGGTCCTAAAATTTGTTGTACCAGGGACTACTCTGGTGAGGCAAAACAGCTCTGCTCATCATGGATGCTGCCACATCTCCTTGCTTCATTAAGAATTGCTTCTTGATGCCCCAGGCCAGCCAGCCAGGCCACACTGGGATCATTCCCTGCATACCTGACTCCCACCTGAAGCACAACGGTCCCTGGGGCACACCAGTCTAAGGTGCACTGGTCAGGAAACTCTGATATGTGGGGAACAACAGGAAAAGCAGCCCTGGCTCGTGTGGCTCAGTGGATTGAGTGCTGGCCTGCGAATCAAAGTGTCTCTGGTTCAATTCCCAGCAGAGCACATGCCTGGATTGCAGGCCGGGTCCCCAGTAGGCGGTGTGTGAGAGGCCACCACACATTGAGGTTTCTCTCCCTCTCTCCCTCCCTTCTCCTCTCTCTAAAAATAAATAAAATATTTAAAAAAAAAGAATTGCTTCTTGACTTCTGGTCAAGATAGAAGTATAGATAAACATGGCTCACCTCCTTGTACCACCACATCAAAATTACAACCATCACTCAGAACCAGCAGAAATCAAGCTGAATGGAAGTCCAACACCTATAGAATTTAAGAAACCAAATCCATCCAGACTGGTAGGAGGGACAGAGAACCTAAGATGTGGAACAGGCTGGTCCCATACCCACATATGGTGGGTAAAAATTTAGGAGGGATATCTTAGGAGCAAGGAGTCCCAGCTCAACACTAGACCCCCAGCTCAGGGTTCCAGTGCCAGAAAGATAAGTGCCCATAACTTCTGGCTGCAAAAACCAGCAAGGTATTGAGTCATTGGAAGAAACTGCTGAATTCTCAAGCAGTTTCTCTTAAAAGATCCGCACACAGACTTACTCAGACTCCCTCTCTCTGAGCCCCAGCACTGAGGTAGCAGTTTAAAAGGTACCAGTGGCATATGGGGAAGAACCGAAGTGTCTGGCATCAGGGTGAGAGCTGGAGCACAGCTTTCTCCCAAGTAGAACAGCAAACAGAGGCCACTGTTCATTTTTTGAATCTTCCCCCGACATTGCCAAAGAGTCAGCAGGCGGGTGCCACATCTAAGACTCCGTCAACCTGGCTAACATGGTTTGCCCCGCTGTTGTGATTCCCTGAGGCTCCACACCACCCAACTTATGGGACCACCCAAGCTGTTTAGAGTAGCTTTTCCATATGAATGACATGTCTTGGCACATGCTTCACATCTTCATACATCCTCTCAAACAAGCGACAGCCAGCCTGAGTGAGCCTCCAGTCCCCATACCTCTTGCTAAGTAGCCCCAGGCCCAACACTAGCAGCAGCCAGCCTAGGTTCATGGCTTGGCTTCACCTGGGAACCTCAAAGCCCAGCACAAGTATCAGCCAGCATGAGCTACAAAGATTGTTTTCTGGCTCATGCTGTGTGGCCCTAGGCAAAACACCAGTTGTGGCTGACCTTGGCCTGCACCACTCATGAAATCCCAGAGTCTGTCCACCCAGTAGACAGCTACAAACCATGGCAGAGCACCACTACCCTATCCCTGAACATATGATCCTCCATAGGAGGGTAGAGGTTGGTGGTCAGTGGTCACAGCTAGTCCTTATAGCTGACTGGCCTGTGTAAATCCCTCCCATTGACCTGCCAACAGCAATCAAGGCTCAGCTCCAAGAGGTGAGTGTACCCAGCCCACACTAGGGGTGAACCCTGAGTACCCAGCTTGGGTGATAGGGGACACTATCCCACTGGTCCCTACATAACACCTACTATAGTAGGCCATATTGCTAAGACACGGAGTCATAGCAGCTGTACCTAATACATAGAAACAAACACAGGGAGGCTGCCAAAATGAGGAGACAAAGAAACATGGTCCAAATGAAAGAACAGATCAAAACTCCAGAAAAAGAACTAAACAAAATGGAGATAAGCAATCTGTCAGTTAGAGAGCTGAAAACACTAGTTAAAAGGATGCTCAAGGAACTTAGTGAGGACCTCAACAGCATAAAAAAGATTCAGTCAGAAATGAAGCACACACTAATTGAAATAAAGAACAATTTACAGGGACAGAACAGTAGAGTGGATGAAGCCAAGAGTCATATCACTGATGTGGAAAATAAGGAAACAAAAAACAACCAATCAGAACAAGAAGAAAAAAGAATCCAAAAAAATGAGGATAGTATTAAGCAGCCCCTAGGACAACTTCATGTGTTTCAAAATTCATGTCATAGGGTGCCAGAAAGAGAAGGGAAAGAGCAAGAAATTGGAAATCTATTTGAAAAAATAATGAAAGGAAACTTCCCTAATTTGGTGAAGGAAATAGACATGTTAAGTCCAGGAAGCACAGAGTCCCAAACAAGATGGATGCAAACAGGGCCACACCAAGACACATCATAATTAAGATGCCAAAAGTTAAAGATAAAGAGAGAATCTTAAAAGTAGCAAGAAAAAAGCAGTAGTTAACAACAGGGGAGTTCCCATAAGACTGTTAGCTAATTTCTCAAATGAAACTTTGCAGGCTAGAAGGAAGTGGCAAAAAATATTTAAAGTGATGAAAAGCAGGGACCTACAAGATTGCTCTACTCAGCAAAGCTATCATTTAGAATCGAAGGGCAAATAAAGAGCTTCCCAGACAAGAAAAAACTAAAGGAGTTCATTATCAACAACCTACTATTATATGAAATGTTAAAGGTCCCCACTTAAGAAAACGCAGCAGATCAAAACTATGAACAATAAAATGGCAATAAATACAGATCTATCAACAATTGAATCCAAAAAACAAACACAGCAAACAAGAAAAACAGAGACAGAATCATGGATACAGAGAGCATTTTAACAGTTGCCAGATGGGAGGGTGTTTTGGGGGAAGGAATGAAGAGGTGAGGGGATTAAGAAGGACAAACAGGTAGTTACAGAATAGCCATGTGGATGTAAAATACAGTATAGGAAATGGAGTAGCCAAAGAACTTACACACATGGCCCATGAACATGAACAGTGGTGGGGGGACTGCCTGAGGGAGTTGAGGACACTTGTTGGGGCGGGGGGCAAAAGGGGAAAAATTTGGACAACTGTAATAGCATATAATCAATAAATTTAAAAAACTCAAAAGAAAATATAATTGTTTCTTCTGGTTAGTGTGGTTGCTCCTGAGTCCTGTCAGATAACTACTGGCTCATCCTCTCAAACTGGGGAAAAGGGGTGAGCAGATGAGGTGGGTGATAAGAGCAAAGAAGTCAGGCAGCTTCCCAGGGAAGAAGTGAGAAGTGACAAAGGCTTTTTGTGGTAGCATTCTCAGGCTCACTCTCCGTGTAGAAATGCACCCATGGGTTCGTCCAGTGGTGTGCTGCGGCAGCACAGCTCTAGGGCTCTCCACCCGAGGTGCAGCAATGGGGTCCCACAGAGAATAGTGTCCCTTCTCTCTTGTTTATCTGGAATACGGTGACACCAAACCTCTGTGAACCCAAGAAAGAATACAGGGTCTGTCCATAAAGTATCCAGCCATGTGCTATGAGAAAGAGAGACATTTATTAAAGAAAATTAAAAAAACATTTTGTACAGGACAATGACACCTCAGTAGCCTTCAAAATAGGCACCTTGGTACCTCACCCAGCTCTCCCAATTGCCATCAGCTGCCCTGTTGTATTTTTCTGAATCTCACTAATAGCTTGAAATCTCTTCTTTTTCAAAGGTGATTTTACTTTTGGGAAAAGTCAGAAGTTGCAGCATGCCAAATCTGGGCTGTAGGGAGGCTGAGTCACCTGGTTAATTTGAAGTTTTTCTGAAAAACTCTGCATGAGAAGTGATGCATGAGTGCGCACATTGTGGTGGTGAAGCTGCCAATCACCAGCTGCCCATAGCTGCAGCCCTCTGAATCACCCCAATAGTTTCTACGGAGGAATGTTCAAGCTTAATGCAACAATAGGTGGAGGTTTGTTGCTCTACTTGCTGAATCATTTTGAATGTGACAGGCACACAGTATGCATGCTCACTCAATGGCATCGACAACCCCCAGTGAAGTTGTCATTGTTCACACATACATATTCCAGTCCACTTTCCTTGGCTGCCGGGTTATATCAATGTCGCACAAACTATTCTCGTCATATTCATAATGGTTGGATTTTTTCTGGACAGACCTCATATACTGATATGCCAAGCCTGTTGCACTGTGTTCCCACTGGCTGAGCCAACCCTTATAAAGGAGTTCCTAGACTCATATTTCAACCAATGGGCTGAGACCTGCCCTGTCCCATTGGAGTTCTGCAGCTATATCCTCACTTGCATTGTTATCAAAGTGGCTCCACAATGACCAATCAAAATGTGATTCCAACCAGTCAGGACTGTGCTATTTGGACCAATCGAATAATATAAATTTGGACTCCTCATTTCCATAAAAAGGTACCAATCAGGGACCTGAACAGGCTCTTTGTCTATGCAAGCAGGTCTCCCCTTTGTTTCAGAGCAGCACACTCCCAGTGTCCAGGGGAGGGTATGTCTCCCTGGTTCATAAACTCTTGACCTAAATAACATTTCTCCATTTACTGCACCCCAGGTCAGGAATTCCTATTGGCATAGGATTGGCAGCAGCAAACGTATGTTGACAATTTACCACAGTACCTCTCTTTAATAATGCCAACCAGTGCTTGAGTTTCCAAATAAAAAAAAAAATGATCGAAAATAAGTTGTGGTGGTAAGTAACTATTTATTCAATTAATCTCAACTCTACAAAATAGTACATTTTTCTACTTTGTCAATTTCTTTTTTTCTTGGCCAATTCTTAAAGAAAGAATTTACAGGTATTTTGCTAGCTAGCTAACTGATAAATATGTAACCCGTTTTTCAAAGATTTGCTTTGTCATTACACATTACCTTTCTTGTGGTTTTATATAAATTTTATATTTTACATCAAAAATGGGAATGCGCTTAATAGCTGATATGGAAAATTAAACAGAAAGGGCCAGATGCAGAATAACATGTGTGGTATAGAAAAAAGAGCGTAAGTGTTCATTTGCTTGGATTTACGTGTAATTTCTCTGGAAGGGAACGCTGATAACTAAAGACATCGGTTGTCTCTGGGAAAGAAGGTGGGGCTGAAAACAAAGGACAAGGGCATTTTCACCATGTCTGCTTCTATACTCTTTGAATTGTGAATTGAGTAACTGCATTATCGATTCAAAAATGAATACACAAAACTACAATTTTTATTCAAGAAGGACAAAATAAACCTCACAATGCCTTTGGGCGGAGGTGGGGGCCTAAGTTTCAGGAGGGAGGGGGAGGCTAAGCACGGCAGGGGCAAGCCCAGCGGCAGGATGGCGGTGGCTCTCTGCCAGGAGACGCTGGGTCCGCAACAACAAGACTATAAATCACCCGATGAAGCACATAGATCATGGTCTTGCCTCTGATAGGGAGCTCTTGTTTCCCCTTTCTTGCAATACAATAGATTGATGAACTGTCCAGAAATTCAGATACTGGGATCTCACGCACTAGTTGGCTTAGAAGCTGGACAGATGCCAGAGCTGCCCCTTAGCAGCTGTGCCAACGCCGATTAGAGAGTTAACCTCTCAGGGCTTTAGATTCCTCATCACTAACACATGCGCAGTAACATTCTGAGGAACGAATAGAGAGAACTCGTGTAAAGTAACTGGGTGCCCATACTCACCCATAAGTGTTAGCCCCTTCCACTTGAGTTAAGGACCCCAGAAGCCATCACAGGGGGAGGCTTCATGAGCTCAGTGGTTTCTGTTTCTGCAAAAAAAGTAAACTTCCTTGGCATAAACACCGACTGCTCCTACCCGAGTTAGTTCCCAGCCACGAGCAAAGAAAGCTGGACACCCTCCTGGGGGAGGTCCTACTTAGGCTTGCATATTTCTGGTCCAGGGCCTGCAGCAATTCCAGGTCCAGGTTGGGGGTTGTTCATTCCAGAAAGATCTAACCTTGGGCCTAAACATGCCAGCCACTGAGCCTGAGGCAAGCAAGGGGCAGACAGAGGGGAATGCAGGAATGTAATCCTGGGATGTCACTACCAAATGCCTTTTCTAAGTTTGTAGCAGTGGGTTTTAGAATTTGGGAGCTTGAAGAGCATTTATGTGTTTAGTTTGTTTTTTATAACCATAGAAGTACTCGTGAAGCCACCCAACACGTAAACTAAGCTAAGGAACAGTGTTACTCAGTCCTACTTCAATTTCCCCAACCTCACTAGAAATTCCCCCAAATAATTATAGGCATCATTTATTGGGCACCTACTGTTTGCTGGCCACATGCTAGATGCTTCAATCTTCTCTGCAAAGTTAGATTACTGCTTCCATTTTACAGATGAGGAAACTGAGGCTCAGGGGTGATACATTTAACCAGCGAGAGGTTGCAGAGCAAACAACTGAGTCAATTTGAATTCAAGTCTGAGTACCCATAGACTTTCAAATGCAGCTCTCAAAGTGAGCGCCACACTGAGCTATGAGTGTCTGAGAGCTATGGCAGCAGCACTGTCACCTACAGGACAGGTGGGCTTTCCTAGCAGTTGGTGCCAAAGATTCTGTGTCTCCTGGTGTGACAGGCTGAATGTCAACATCCTAATCCCCAGAACTGGTGAAAGTTCCCTTATCTGATGGCAAAGGGGACTTTGCAGATGTGATTATGTTAAAGACCTAGAGATGGCAAGATCATCCTGGATTATCCAGGTGGACTTGATATAATCACAGGATCCTTATAAAAAGGAGGCAGGAGCTCAGCATGATTGTTAGGAGCTGTGTCATGTAAGCAAGAGGCTGGAGAAAATCCTCACCGGGAAATACAGTCACAGTGGCATCAAGAAGTGGAAAAGGTAAGGAAATGGATTCTCCCTAAAGCTTCTAGGAGGAAGGCAAACCTACTAGCACCTGAATTCAGACTTGTCTGCTCCAGAATTGTTAAGAGAATACATCTGTATTGTGTTAAGCCACTAGTACTATGATAATTTGTTATAGCAGCAATGGGAAATTCACATGCCTGGGATGTTTTATGTCAGAGAGAGGGGAGGTTTCCCAAATGGCAGCAATCACAGGTGTGCAACAATTTACTGAAGGATGCACACCTGCAAAGCCGCGGTGAGGCCTATTTGTAGAAAAGTGCTCAGAGAAAGACAAGGACACCACAACTGTCACTCACTGTGCTCAGAGCAGTGACTGGGGACTTTGGGGCCCCACAGAGGCCGGCCCTTGGCGGAAAAGGGAACGTCAGGCTTCAGGGCCGTCGCCTCTCCACTGAGGACACCCAGGCTGCTGTGAGAGACGCATCTGCGCCCGCTGCATGGCTTTGCACCTCCTCCTTCCCTCCCAGGCCCTGTATCACCTCTCAGGCAGCCCTGGCCATATCCTGGAGGGGTGGAACCAGAGTCATATCATAAAACCCAGAGGGGGACTGCAGGGAAGTCTGAGGGCCCTAGTACCTCCTGGCAGGGCGAACACTGCCTCCATCTGCTTCCCTGCCAGGAGCCAATGCAAAATAGAAGGGCAGGTGGGAACAAGAAACATATGGGCCAGACACCAATTCGATCCTAGGAGTTCTGAGAAACATGGTGGTGTCCTGCAGCAGGTGTGTCAGGAGGGACACTTGGCTGATGTGGCATTTCCCAGGAGTGTCCTTTGACCTGACCATGGGGGGAGTGAACATTTTGTATTAAATATATTTTATGTTAAAGTAAACAGGCCCATTTGGAACCAAATACAACTATTACATTTATTTTTAGAAGACATTTTTGACTTTAGGCCATGAGATACTCCCTCTGTCTCCCAAAGTATGTACTCCCTTTTCTCTGTTCTTAACGAATATTTCAAAAGAAAGACTGAGAAGCCTTTTGAGAGGAAAGTGCCAGCGCTGGCACCTTCCCAGCTGGGCTGAACTCCTAGCACAGCTGGCAAGCAACTAGCTGTATGTTAGTTACTATATTGTTGTATATTATGTTATATAATATATAGTGCATGTGACATATAGTATACATAACATATATGGTATATTACATGATTTTATATAATGTAAAGATAACAAAATATATAGGGTCTGGCAAAAATAATGCCCTTATTATTATAAAAAAATCTTTTATTACAAAATCATAAGCATGTAATTCCATAACATAACAATATCACACTCAAGCACACCATATGACATTTTGGGTGAAATGTTCAAATTAAACTATAAATTATTCCATCCCTGTTATTACCCTACCAACCACACTCCAGCAGGCCTTACTTCTGCCGGACCCTGTACACTTTTTACTTACACATTATGTTAGTCACTTCTCTGGGCCTCGGTTCCCTGGTCTGTTCGATGCAAATGAGAACTCACACTAGTTTTGCTGAGCAGGCTTCCGTGTACTCAGAAAGAAAGTCATTCAGGATCCCAGGGCCTGGAGGCAGCACACAGCTCTGTTGAGAAGTGAGCCCCTCTCAGCCACCTGGCCTGCCTCCTCAAGGGTCATTAGGGGTTCTGAGTCATTTTTGGAAGCCCCTCTATTTTTTTAAATTTTACCTTTCAATTACAGTTGACATTTAATATTATTTTATATTAGTTCCAGATGTAAAGTATAGTCGTTAGACAATTATATAATTTACAAAGTGATTTCCCTGATAATTCAAGTACCCGCCTGGCAACATGACATAGTTATTACAGATTACTGACTATGTTCCCTGGGCTGTGCTTTACACTCCGTAACTGTTATAACTGCCGATCTGTACTTCCCAATCCCTGCACCTTTCCCACCCAGTCCGCCAACACCCTTCCATCTGGCAACCATCAGTCTGTTCTCTGCACCTACCAGTCTGTTTCTGTTTTGCTTATTCTTTGGATCCCCCATGTAAGTGAAATCACATGGTATTTGTCTTTCTCTGTCTAACTTATTTCACTTAGCATAGTATCCTCTAGGTACATCCATGTTGTCTCAAATGATTTTTTTTATGGCCAAACTATATTCCAGTGTATATATATGTACCACAGGATTGTTATGCATTCATCTATTATTGGGCACTTGGGTTGCTTCCATTTGCTTCCATATTTCAGCTATTATAAATAATGCTGCAATGAACATAAGGGTGCATGTATCTTTTCAAATTAGTGTTTTGGGTTTCTTTGGAGATATACCCACAAGTGGAATTGCTGGGTCATAGGCAGCTTCATTTTTAATTTTTTTCAGGAACATTTACAAAGTTCTCTCCAATGGCTGCCGCAGTCTGCGTTCCCACCAACAGTGCACAAAGGTTCCCTTTTCTCTACATTCTTGCCAACACTTGTTAATTTATTGATGATATCCATTCTGACAGGTGTGAGGTGATATCCCATTGTGGTTTTAATTTGCATTTCTCTGAGGACATTAGTGATATTCAGCATCTTTTCCTATGTGTCTATTGGATAGCTGTATGTCCTCCTTGGAGAAGTGTCTATTCAGGTCCTCTGCCCATTTTTAAATTAGACTATTTATTTTTGGGATGTTGACTTGCATAGTTTTTATCCTTCACTTTGTTCACATGGTGTGTCATGATAATTGACTCACAGATATTGAACCAATCTTGCTTCCCAGGAGTAAATCCCACTTTATCACGGCATATGACCTTTTAAATCTATTGCTGAATTTGGTTTGCTAATATTTTGTTGAGAATTTTTGCATATATGTTCATTAGGGATTTTGGCCTATATTTTTCTTTTCTTTTCTTTTTGAAATGTCTTCATCAGGTTTTGGAATCAGGATAATGGTGATTTTGTAAAATGAGCTTGGAAGTCTTCCCTCCTCTTGAATTTTCTGGAATAGCTTGAGAAGGATAGCTGTTAGTTGTTCTTTGAGAGTCTGGTAAAATTCACCTGTGAAGCCATCTGGTCCAGGACTTTTCTTTGCAGGGTGTTTTTTGATTACTGAATCAATTTGGTTGGTCTGTTCAGATTTTCTGTTTCTTCATGATTCAGTCTTGGAATATATGTTTCTAGAAACTGGAAGCTTCTCTATTGATTAAGATGTCATGGACACCAGTTCACTCAACTCATGCTCTTTATTTCCTCTAGCACAAAGCATGAGCTAGTTAACAGTAATGCTGGGCATTTGGGAGAGAAGGGCTGGACAAACATTTTGGGAAATACGTATATTTTTAATAATGTAAAACATGTATCTACCCAAAGCCCAGAAATTCCATTCCTAGAAATGTACTAAACAGAAATGAAAACATGTTATCTACCAAAAGACCTGAACATCAATGTTCATAGCAGTTTTATGTACAAGAGCCAAAACTGGAAACAACCCAATGTCCATGAGCAACTGAATGGATAAAGAAATTATGGGATATCCATAAAATAGACTACTACTCAGCAATGAAAATAAATGAACCAATCAGATATGTGGCAGCATGGAGAGATCTCAAAAATATTATGCTGAGTGAAAGAAGCCAGGTGCAAAGGGGTGCATATTATACTATATGACCATTTACAAGTGAAATTGTAAGATAAACAAAAGTAAGCTATCATGACAAAGGCACCTCAGTGGGTACCTGGGCTGGAGCTGGGGTGGAGAGAGTGAAACATGGACCACAAAGTCACTCAGGAAATGCTGTGGAATGATGGAGAAAGTCTATATCCTGAGGTTGGGTGGTGTTACATAGGCATATGCACTTATCAAAACTCATTCAACTACACACTTAAAGTGAATGAATTCTATTATGTGTAAATTATACCTCAGTGATGTAAAGGGAGAGAGAAAAAGACCAACCTGATGCCTTTGATGGCACACTCCTGTCAGGGGAGGCCAGAACGTAGTTTCTCTTTCCCCTAAAATTCTCCACAGTTCTTCACACACCCACTGAGAAGCTGAGTTTTATTCTGAAGGGGTTACATCTAGGAAACCATGGGAATAATGACTTTTGTTTTAAAAAGGACAGACCTCCGGCCTTCTGCTATACTGGAGAGAGAGCAAAGACTTGATGGAAGGTGGAACTCTAGAACAAACACAGTTCAAACTATCACACTGAAGTGTGCACAGTCCCTGGCCGATATCCAGCCAGCACGCGATGAGTATAATCACATCGGAGGTGGAAAACAATTACAACCTGTATTTTCCAGTTGGTAAATAGGTGCTGCCCCGAGGTCTCGGGTATCCTCCCATTACCCAAGAGCTCTCCCACCTCTTTATGGTCCAGCACTTGAAGGGCTGGCAGCCACGCAGCCAAGACCCTGCTCCAGCTCCGAGGTGACTTCTGTGCAGACAGGTTGGCACCTGGCCATACTGGATGGGGAAATATTTTAAATGGCCCCCTCCCACCCCATCTGCAGATAAACATACATTAGGAGTAATACACAGCACGTAGTGTTTAAAAGAACACACATTTTGTTAGAACGGAGTGCTGCCAATGGAAAAAAAACCACAAAGGTGGGATGTTTTTAGACATGTGCCATGTAAAAACTCTTAAAGATTGTTTTCACTTGTAAGCCCTGCTTTGACCCTAATTGCAGACTTGTGCCTCACTTCCAGATTGACAATTTATATAAAGGGAAGGGAGGAAGAATCTTGGAAGAACAGAGAAAAGAGGCACATCTGGTGATGGCAGGGATAAGAAGTTGGGGCATGAGAGGCACAAAGTGAGAAACTCTTCTGAGGAGCTGGGGGACCTAGTTCTCCACACTATTAAGTAAAATGAGATGAGCAAGAGCCCTCTTTGTCACTCCTTAAAACAATTAGTCATTGACACTCAAGTATCAGGGTAGGGACAGGAAACAATGGTGTTCTGTCCAATGTCTTCAGCAAGGATTATGTCTCCTCAACAGATGCTTGGAGAGCCAACAGCAGCATCACACAATTGCAGAGACCAATGGCGCTGCTGCCAGAAGAAACAATTTTATGTCCTGAATTCCTCTGAATGAAATGAGGTGAGAGGGATCTGAGGCTCACTTAATGAGGAATGTCTGACTCTAGATGTTAGCCTTGCACAAGGTTAGAGATGCACTGTGCCTGAATAATACAAATTTAAATCCTCGACACATGAAAAAGAGAAAAGAGGGGCCATTAGAAAGTGAAGAAGACTTGAGAAATATCATTGTCACTTATAAGGGAAGGGCTCTTTGGGTCCTGACTTGAGAAGGCCAACCATGAGAAGATATTTTACAGACAGTCGAAGACATCTGAATCTGAACTGTACAGTAGACAAGAACAGAGAATTCTTGTTCATTGCCGTGGGTCTGATAGTGGCACTGTAGCTAACTGGGAATGGAGAGAGAGAGGTGGAGAGAGAGGGAGAGGGAGGGAGGAAAGAAAAAAACTAACAGATTCTAGCATAGGTACTTACAGATGGAATGTCCTATAAGTATTTTGGATGAAAAATAATGAACAACTTGAAAATTAAATGAGGAAAATGAGTCTATATATAACAGCATCAAGAAGGATAAAATACTTAGGAATACATTTAAGAAGTGTAAAATTTGTAATCTAAAAACTAAAGAACAAGTTGCTGAAAGAAATGAGAGAAGACTAACATAACTGGAAAGACATCCCATGTCCTTGGATCGGGAGATTTAATATTATTAAGATGCAACACTACACAAATTGATCTACAGATTCAATGAAATTCCTGTCGAAATTCCAAATGCTTTTTTTTGTTGTACAATTGAGAAGCAGATCCTACAATTCATATGGAAATGCAAGGCACCCAGAATAGCAAAAACAACATTGAAGGATAACCAAGTTGGAAGATTTATACTTCATGATTTCAAACTTACCACAAAGCTACTATAATTAAGATGGCGTGGTGCTGAGACAAGAATAGACAAATAGATCAATGACACAGAATAGAGAATTCAGAAATAAGCCCTCACACTTATGGTTAATTGATTTTCAACAAGGTGCCAAGACCATTCAATGGGGAAAGAATAGTTGTTTTCAACAAGTGATGCTGGGACAACTGTATAGCCACTTGCAAAAGAATGAAGTTGAAACTTTACCTCATGCCATAACTCAAAATGGATCAAAGTCCCAAATGTAAGATCTAAAACTATAAAACTTTTAGAAGGAAACATATGAATAAACCTTTGAGACCTTTTGTTGGTAGACTATGACAGTAGCATCCGAAATACATGGACCTGAACCTTAGTTCTGCTATCTTTTTTTTCCTTTTTTTTCTTTTTGGAGAGATCCTATCCTCAGAATTTTATTGCCATATAATAAAACAAAAGATGAAGGTTAGAACTGGATCACTTGGACCTTTCTCTTCTTACCTCCTTCCAGTTCAGAATGCTTGCATGTCTTAACAGCCAACATTCTCTTAGACCTGCTGTGGCACTCAGCGCATTCAAGCCTCAGCAGTCTTCGTTGCAGCTTTAGCCTTGTTGTGGGAAATCGGGTCAGCCTGCCCACCGTAGCCACTCTGCTTACTGTGGTAACGCTGGTGTCCCTGAGCAGACAGAGGATCCTTGTCTTTCTTGTACTATGTCACTTGTGGAGCTGATGCCAGCCACACTTCTTACAGGAAGTCTGGCGGGTTTCAGCAATGTTCACCACGTTTGCGAGAGCGCCACCAGCACAGAAAGTTCTGCCACTTTTTTGCTATAGCCAAGTGGGTGGCTTACTTTCCCTAAGCCTCAATGAAAATGAAGATACAATCAAACTCATAGCTGTAAGAGACAATACTATCTTGGCATCTCCAAGAATATAAACTTGGGCAATATGAGTTCATTGTTAGCCATGTTCTTATTTTCTTTTTTAAATGTAGGCTACAGAGGGAGCCTATGTGTACACTTGGGTACAAAATTCAAAACAGTGTCATTTCAAGATTTAAAAAAGAAATGCCAATTAACAAAGCTGGGTTTCAATAGTCTGCAAAGGGTAATTTTCATGAAATGTATTGTGTAAAACAATTTCTTTTAGAGATTTGAAGGTCTCAAAATTAGCATACTGGAGTCTCTGAGCCAAATTGCATCGGAAGACATTGCTTACGGAGCCCCCAGCATTTTTACAATGTTGAAGTTGGGCGCCTTTACATAGGGCACCTCGTCCAAGAGAAACACCAGCCCCGCCATTTCTGCTGTACAGCCTCAGGCATCTCATTTGTTTATGTCATTGTCTGGTTCCTAGAGGTGATTACTTTCTAGGCTGTCTCAAATTCTATACAATCTCCTCGTTGGTGACCCAGCTTTCTTTTTACAAAGGCTTAGAAAGCCTCTTCTTTTCTCTTGAAGACTTTTCAAATTGTAAAGGTTTTTAAAATCCTTTTAAATATTTTCAACAATTCTAAACATACAACTCTAAAAGACTTTGAGTGATAACATAGGGCAGCACCGTCCCAACAAATGTAAGCTACAAAAGGAAGCCACATGTGTAATTTTACATTTTCTAACACCCACATGAAAAAAGTATTTGAAAAGAAACAGGTAGAGTTGATTTTAACAGTACATTTTATTTAGCCCAGTATATCCAAAATATTATCAATATACAGTTAGTATAAAACCTGAGATATTTTATATTATTCATTCAAGCTAAGTCTTTGAGATCCAGTGTGTATTTTATACTCACGGTACATGGCAGTGTAGAATGGCTACCTTTCAGTGCTTACTAGTCACAGGTGGCTCCTGAACTAGATAGTGCAGACACAGACAACCAATGACAAACAATGCAAGGAAAGACTTTAAAGGAAGAGTGAGGTTATACAGGAAAAGAACATCTACACTGAAAACTCCTGAAGTGGCAGATTATGAAGCTTCTCTGGTTATGGTGGTGACAGGTCACTTTGAAGCTTGAGACTGGGTAGAACTGAGGTTGTATCACACCAGTGTAGATGGGGACGAGTGGATATTCAGGGCTTTTATTTGTTTCTCCTACTCCACATGTATTAGGGGTGGAATAGGACAGGGCTGAAGAAAAGGGAACAAAGAAGAATAGAGATGGGCTGACAGATCATCCTAATACTATCTGTGCCGCAAACCCTGACCCCAACTCATCAGTGTGGCCTGCAGGGTCCTGGGGCAGCAGGGTCCTGGGGCAGCAGGGTCCTGGGGAGGGTTTTTCCTGCTGCTCCCAAGTTCTGAGGCAGCCTTCTCCATCTCCAAAGAACAGGCCTTCTGCCTCTGTTATTCAGTGAATATTCTGTTCCCTTAACTGCGGTATTTTGGTTCTTTTTGGCAGGAGGTGGGATGGGCAGGGGTGGAATAACTCACAAATGTTCTTTGAACAAGTAAAGAACAGACATCTGGCCCCGGGATTTTGCTGGCTCCAGGGACATCACTGTAAACCCACTAACACTAATTGCTTTCACGTCTGCTCCCATTCCTAGTGGAAATAAAATGCCTCTCTGGCTAATGGAAAATGGCACGTCCGTTTGCTGTCTGTTTACCATATTACGTAAGAGCTCTCTGTACACCACTCCTCCCCCAAACCCCCCAAACCCTTAAAAGGACATTTGCACAAAGCCTGCAAGGGCTCTGCACGCACAGGGTTCCGAGGCTCAGAAAGATGCCTGCATTCCTACCAGGACAGCAGAACTCCTCCGCCCTAGACTAAAGGGATGGGAGGAGGAAGAAAGAAGAGAGGGGCACAGAAAAGGGAAGGAATCCTACTGGTTTTTAATACATGCTTCCAGAAATACTTTGGATCTCCCTACTTGACATTAAGTGCAAAAATCTGAACCTCAACTTCTGAATTCAATTTGGTTGCCAAAGAAGGGAAAGTACAGGTCCAGCTGAAATTGGGGTTCAAGTAAATGGACTCTCAACCCACTGGGCCTAATACAGTTGTTCTTCAGAACGATTTACAGAAGGTCACTGGGAAGGTTTCTTCCACAGTCCTGCTCTAGCTTGGCTGCCTCGGTTTACCCCAGTGTTAGAACTGACGACACAGTGGGATAACAAGCACCCTATCTCCCCACTGACCCGGCAGGACTGCACCTCACACTCCACTCTATCTCCATTGCCAGCACAGGCTTCCGAAACCACAGGTGTAGCACAGAGCCCTGGCTGTCCGTCCCTGCACTCCAGTGGTTCTAGTCACAGAACCCTTCATTTTTAGCGGGAACCATAGTTGCTAAGAGTAAAAACTACATTTCCCAGTATACTTTGCAGTGATGTGTGGCCTTTTGACTCAGTTTTGGCCAAAAGGATATGACAGAAGTGATACAGATGACTCATAAACTTCCAGTGGTGCAATTTGCCATTTCCCTCCTTGTGTGAATTCTGATGGGATGAGCCATATGGGCCACAGAGGCCAGGACAGCACCCAGGGGTGGTGGAGCAACAAGACAGAAGGTCCTGGATTCCAGGCACTGTGGAACTCCAGACCGCTTTCAAAGGGACTGTTACGTGAGAAGAATTCTTATTCTGGATCTGGATTATAGTAGCTAAAATTACATGCTTAGGATTGACTTGTTGAGGAGGAGAAACGGAGGACGCCCTTTCTTTAAAACAGATAACCCCATTGTGATGGTTACTTTGTGTCAACTTGACTAGACCATAGGGTGAGCAGACATTAGGTCAAACATTATCCCAGGTATACCTGGAGGGTGTTTCTAGATGAGGTTAACATTTGAATAGGTAGACTAAGTAAAGCAGAGTGCCCTCCCTAATGTAAGTGGGCCTCATGCAATCAATTGAAGACCTAAAGAACAAAAAAGCTGAGTGAGAGGGCACTGTTCCTGCCTGACCGTTGAACTGGGACATCAGTTTTTCCTGCCTTTGGACTCAAACTAAAATATCGGCACTTCTTGAGCCTCAAGCATGCTAGTTTTCAGACTAGAACTTATACCATTGGCTCTTCTCTTTCTCAGGCCTTTGCACTTGGACTGAAACTATACCACTGGCTCTCCTGGGTCTCCAACTTGCCAACGGCAGATCTTGGGGACTTCTCAGCTTCCATAATTAAGTGACCCAATTCCTTATAATAACTATCCTCTATTATTCTTGGCAACCGTGGGTCCAGCTAAAAGTTAATGGTTCTGTTAGTACAGAAGAAGGGGAGAACTGATTGGGGGAGGAAGGAAATGGCTAGGGACCTGTGCTACACCTATGATTTGCCAAGGCCTGAGCTGGGCACTGGAAGATGAATGGTGCGTAAGATGCAGGTGCCAATAGTCCGTGAGGAGACAGACAGGGCATTGTATAAATCACACCCTATGCATATATACACTATTGGTTCCGTTTCTCTGGAGAATCCTCACTAAAATAATTCTGGAGAGCCTCTTGACTCCTCCTGCCTCTCTTATTGATAAAGAATGTTACATCCCCAACTAGACTACACACCCCTGGGCTGCAGAGGTTCATCTTCATCACCTTCTTTCATCTCCACCTCCCTCTCTATGCTGCCTAGTCCAGGGCTGGATGCAGAGCAGCACTCCTTGACCAGATTGCCTTAGACACTTGAATAAAGAAACATATTAAAAAGAAAGCCCTTGTCATGGCTCATTGGAGTGCCTTTGACACACTTCATTATAATGGCCGAGAAAGCTTCCTAGATGGTCAAGTTCAAAAGACTTAGCTTAGAATCAAAACCTTTTTCAAAGCAAACATTGGTTTTTATGTAAATTTCTTCTGCATGGCCATGAGGTTCTAGGTAGCAAACTTTGTGGAAAATGAAGATCAAACAGGGCTCAGAGGATCAACTATTACAACAGGATTTAGTCAGATGGTTTTCCTGAGTCACTCAATTTCATCAGGAGCGAACTGCAAACACAAACCCTTTGTTTAACGTAGATGGTGATGAAATCAATCGGGTGACTCTAATTCAACCACCTCCCTCCTCACACTCATCCAACCAACTTTCCAAGATTGCCCAATCAAAGAGCAGCAATTCACAGAACATCTCTTCTTGGGCCAGCTCCCAATGGTTGGAAGCACTTGGCTTTGCTCCCAGAAAAACTGTGATCTGGTGAAGGTATGTGAGAAACGTGCCCCTCCCTACCAAACACTACAGAAGAAGAGAGCGGCCAAGAGCCCGTAGGAGGAGCATATGTCCTCCATGTAGAAAGTGTTTATGAACTGACGCATGTTCCATCAGGAAATAGCCGCCTGATCAGAACACAATTGAACATGACCTTGGGCCCCAGCTGTGGCAGGCAGAAGTTAATTTCCGTTCCTCCTTAGGGCAGCACCCAGTTCCAATTGTCTCAGTTTGCCTAATTAAATTTTCTGCACAATATAGCAAGCGCCTTATCTTAGGCAGTGAGGCAAAAGCTTCCCCTTGTCCCTCCCTGCGGTTTGAAGTGGAAGTTTGATAAAGGGCACAGTTTGCTTTAAAAACAAAACAAAACAGAAAAACAGCATTGATTGGGAACAGAAAGTACTTTTTCTACTGGGGGTTACTATTCCAGTAAAAATTTATATTTGCCTGTGAGGACGTCCACATGTGACCCGACAGGGAGAAACACAAAGTGCCAGGTAAAGGAGCACAGGTGAACAACTTAGGACCCAAAGGAAAGCAGGCCAGTGGGTGGAAATAAAATCCAGCCCCAAGCAAAGCGGAGTTTAACATACAGGACAGAATCTGATGCTGCACAGTCCTCGGGCCCTCCTCCCTCCGTGCTCCCGAGGCCAGCAGTGCTCAGCACTCTCCTGGTTAACAGCTGTGTTAAGGGGACAGATGGGGGGACATATTTGTTTACTTCCATAGTCATTATTTTGGAATGACTTTATAGCTTTTTAGAGAAATTACATATATTACTTTTTCTTAAAGGAAGCAACTCAGAATAATCTGAAGAGGAGACTGGAACTCTAAACCCCACCACCCAGCAAGCATCCACCAGGTTAGGTGACCATCACCCGGTCACATCTTTGACTAACCAGGTGAGTCAATGAGTAGATTTACAGGTAGAAATAATTTTAAAGGGAGTTTACCACACACTATTTTTAATAAAGAGGATTCCATTCTTTGAATTGAGCAGTAAAGAACCTGAAATGGAATGAATCTGCTGAATTTCTGGAAAGACACAGGATGTTTAGCCTGGCAGGATTCTGAAGACAGGCTGAACGTAAGTAAAATGACAAAACAGGTGACATATGGAATAAAACCCCAAGCCCTAAGTGGCCTGCAAATGTTTTCCTTGGCACTCTCAAGAGATGCCTTCAGTGGAGATTAAGGGTTGCGAGCTACTCTGGACTCTTTGGTTCCATTTCTCTGGATAATCCTGACTAAAACAATTATGGAGAGCCAGCCTCCCGAATTCTGGGAGCTCCAGGGTTCTGGGAGTCTTGGGCCCTACTTCTGACAGTGCAGCTGGCTGGCCCTGTGTTTGAATAGACTGTCGAACCTCTTACAAAAAGAGCATCGCCACGTGGGTAAATCTGATGACAACAGTGAAGGCGGAAAGAAGGGTGTTAGTCACCTAATGTGGTAGCAGGGGGAAAGTGGGGAATAATCTGAAAGCTCAGATTTGGTATCAGGGACCCACTTGTGGACCAATGGAGGTCTGACCAATTTGGATCAAGGAAGAAAAAGAGAAGAGAAAGGAGGAAAGTAGGAGAAAAATACAAGCCTCACATGTCTTGATATTGAGAATTAAAACCTTTACCTTCACCCTCTGCCTCAGGCAACTAAGGCCACATAATTATTCATAAAGCAAAGCAATTTAACTTCAAGGAGTCAGTGGGAAGTGCTTTCAAAGCAACCATGACCTCCTACATAATTGTAGGTAAGGCCTTAAGTTCTCATTAGGGATGAGCCCAGGGCCCTACAAACAGCCAAGCAGTTCCATAAACAGGCTGTCTTTGCATCATAGCAGACACAGTAGGGTCAGAAGGAAGGAAAAGCAACAGAAGGAAGGCTCTAGGCAAACGACGCCTCGGATCAGGGAAGCCAGCTGTGAAAAGAGCGACTCTACGCGTTTTTGGGCCCATTGGACATCAGCGGCCCGTTGTCATCCAGTTTTAACTTGAGGCCTGTCTTCCTCAGATGCAGTGAAGAGTGTCACCCAGAGGACCTCCTTCCCACACAGACACCCTTCCCCAAGAAGCTCACTGATGCAACTGCCAGGGAGGAACTTGGAGAAAGTCTTTGCCTCAAGAGGCTGCAGAGAGTCTCCACACATGGACTCAGAATGCCCAGGTCAAGTTCTAGCACCGCTGCTCCCTAGCTGAGAAAGCCGAAGTCCTCGAGTTCTCTGTGTCTCTGCTTCCGCATCTCAGTCAGGGGGAAATGCTAGGGGCTGGCTTGGAGCCAGTGCAGGAATGGGAGGAGGTGGTTCACCCAGAGGGCTGAGAACAGTTTCAGTACACAGTAAGGCCATGATGACCGTTACTACCATTAGCCCAATAAGTATTATGGGCTAAATTATGTCCCTAAAAATTCATATGCTGAAGTCTTAACCCCCCAGCACCTCAGAATGTGACTGTTTGGAGATAGGGTCTTTAAAGAGGTGATGAAGGTAACAGCAGTCATAAGGGTGGGCCTTCATCCACTCTAACTGGTGTCCTTATAGGAAGATATCAGGACATAAACATGCATAGAGGGAAGCCAGTGGGGGGACACTGGGAGAAAGCGGCCTCTTACAAGCCAAGGAGAGAGGTCTCAGAAGAAACCAACCCTGCCAATACCTTGGTCTCGGCCTTCCGGCCTCCAGAACTGTGATGAAATACATTCTGTTGTCGGAGGTACATTGTCACAGCAGCCCTAGCACACTAGCACACACAAAGGTTGACTTCAGCAGAGCTTATGTGTGCAGAGTGTGAACCAGTGTGTAAACAGAACCCGTGTCATATCTGATGAGTAGTATCAGTTATAAATTATTTCAGATATTTTTGTTATCTGTCCCCTCCCTACAGTCACTAGTCTTATCCCAGTGGTGCTGACTCTTAGGTGAGAGAATCACCCTTTGGCTACAGAAATCAAGCAAGAAAATGTCTGCTTTCTGTGCCTCTTCATCTTGTCTTGCCTCTGAGCTCACACAGTTCAGAGCTGTGTGCTATGAGCACTTCTCCCTCCCTCCTTTGAAACATGAAAGTTGTGGCGACCAAAGGCCGTGGGGGGGGGGGGGTGAGGGAGGCTCCTCTGAGCAAAGCCATCACCAGATCCTCATCTGAGAACCCCTCTGGGATCCCCTCTGCTGCAGTGTATGCGTCTGAGTAACATGACAGGGCGCGCTGACAGCAAGCACGCTCACTCTTCGCTTAGCACAAGTCAGTCTTTCAAGAGGTCTCAGTGGCAACCACCGCACACACAAGAAGCCCAGAGAAATGTGAACTGGGAAAGAAGCTATACCAGAACCTGGAGGAGACCCAGACCGATGGCCCACCACCCTGGCCCTGCCATTGAGTTAGCCTTTGCCGACATGTTCCCCTGGAATGTCTGCACCCAACACTATGTGCTGCTTTTACCTGACATTCTCTCTTTCATGTTTGCTAGCCACACAATTCACCCATGGTGCCCTGTTTCACACTCTCTTGTGTAGCAGAAGGAAGAAGCAGGGGTGACCTGTCAGTCTTAAAAATCTGCCTGGGGACAGGCACCAGGCAGATGAGGTCATCACTTACTGGGGCTGTTTAGCCTGCACTGGTCCTCTCTCCTGACGCAAAGGTGCCTTAGCACAGCCAGCACCGGTACGCACCATGGTTAGTGATGAGCATGCATTCCTCGTCCGAGGATGATAAAAAAACCACGTCTGATCTAAGAAAAACCAATTCATTCCTTTCTAATGGAAGGTATCCGCAGTGGCACTCCACTCCAGAAGGGCTGGGAGTTCTCAGAGGGCTGTAATTTAGCTCTTTACTCTCCTCATCTAAGGTAAGCCAAGGGTAAGACAAGCTGAAAAGAATGTCTGAGCGTTCCTTGCCAAAAATGGGAAAAAATAAAAATAAAAACCACTCTGAAGCATGCATTGCCCCCCTTCCCTCCAGGGCTGCACCAGGCTGGCTACCACACAGCATCCATCGAGCAGCCTGCACTTCTCACACAAGCATTTGTGCAAACCAACTCACAGCAAAACCAAATGGAAAACAACCAGGCAGATCAGACCCCAAGGCACTGCTGAGCAAACCAGGTTCAACCTCAGAGCTCAGTGTGGTTCTATATTTGAGCAGATTACTGAGAGGAGCAGTCACCTCGGGAATTACACAGCACAAAGATGCTTGACAGGGACCAGTAGAAAATGCACAAGGTGGCCAAGCCCAGAACTCAGCTTCTACAGTCCATGGGTGACATTCTCCTCTGCTTGACAGTTGCCAAAGCAAACCACATTTGTTCTACAGAGATAAGAGCTTGTTAATACTGGACTACTGCGAGGGCTGCCACTTACGAGGATGCTACTCTGTTCCCTAGTCACGCTAAGTGTCACTAAACCACTTACTTTTAAGCATGTACTAACATGTCACGTGCTCTGGGGGGAAACTGGAAAAAAACAAAGCATGGGCCCTGTTCATAAACATCTTGCAATCCAGACAGGGAGAAAGGACGTACATATTTGGAAATGACTTGAGATGGCAGTAGGGTCACACTGGAAGGAGTGCCAGAGTGTGTGACACAGGCATCTGCTATAAGAATTCACAGAGTGCCAGAGGCAGTCAGCCCCACTGTGAACCCACTGAACAAAATTAGCCAGCAAAGACTTAAGAGACCAAGAGCTCAGCTGCTTGTTTGGTAGCTCAGGGTTCTCACGCTTGCCTCTGGCAGGACCCGCTGGCTAGCATAGAGCTGAGGAGAGCAAGTCCAAGAGCCACTCTTCTTGGCTTCAAGTCCTGGCACCACCACTTGCTAGGAGTGTGACCTTGGGCCCCTCACGTGATCTCCCTGTGGCCCCACAGCCCCATCTGTAAAACGGAGACCAATAAATAGTACTGACGTCATCGGGTTGTTGTGGGAACAGCTTCAGCATGGTGCCTGGCACATAGTAAGGGAGTGATGAATGTTAGCTGTTATATCACAGGCCTGAACTTCCAAAGGAGTTCCTCTTGGTGAACGGCAGAAATCAGAAAGTTCAGTCAAAGCCAAAGGACAGTTTCAGTAGCAGAAAGTAACTTTAATTTTGAGCAATATTTTCTTGGGTGAAGGAGGGGGAGGCCCTAGATTCCCATGAATATGGTGTTACCCAGAAGAGGCTGTAACTCAAAGTAAAGGCCACTGTAACCCCAGCTACTGCAGTGGTCAGAAACAGAATGAGGCCAGCTGTTTCTGCTGGTGATGAGCGGCTGCCGCGTCCAAGCGGGGAAGAGAAGTAGACTCTGAAGGGAAAGCACGTCAGTGCTGCTATCCCAGAACACCCAGCGGTGAGGAATGAGCCCAACTGCCTGCTGCAGGGGATCACCCTTCACTGCTTAGATTCAGTTCAGACCACTCCCCAACACTGCGCCCTTTCAGGTGAGGATGTTACCAGACAGGGGACCTGGCCCTGAGTGGGTCTGCCTAGGGCCAGCCAGTAGTGTGTGGATTCTTAGCTTCATGTAGGAAAGACTAGAAAAGTCTCAGTGATTTTTAGAAGACATGGATTAAAGCTGGGGACAGTGAAACAACGAAGGGCTTAGCATAGAAGCAGCAACAGGAGCCTAGACTGGGCTGCCTTAGCTTACTGGGGTGTCAGGGACAAGGGGCCTTGGGGACAGGTTCAGGGGATTAGCCTAGGACAAGCTGCAGCTGGGCCCTTTGTCTCCAGGTTTTATCTGTCTCTTGCAGGCCGGAATCTTAGGGGAGGTTTCTGGAAAGGGGCTCAGCAGACTATGCATCAGTTCTCCAGGTGTGCCCTTTTGGGACTATGGTCTCCACTGATTGGTCAGAGCCAGGGCAGGGGGTCATCAGCCACTATAGCTGGTCCTGATGCTTTTCTGGGCCTGGAGCTGAAATACAACTGAGGTCTACATGTTATTTGTAGGGAGGAGAGATCACCTTGAGGGTGAGGTCCTTGTTTTCCCAGTTTTGTGCCCTGCCAGGTACCTGAGGCCTTCCACCCTGGTGACCTTCTGTAACTGGCTGCAAATTGCTCAGCCAGTTTGTTCAGCTACCTGTCTCAGTTTCCCTATTCCACTTGCCAAGGAATTTCCCTAGCTTCTCCCTCAACTGTCTCAAGAACACTTAAACCCACTCAACTTTTCTTGTGTCCTCTTACAGTCGGTCCCCTCCCCTCTTCCACCCTTTCCAGAACTTGAACATACAGGTCTTCTCATGAGACATTTCTAGAACATGCTCAACTATGGGAAACATGACCTTTCTTTGCCAGCCAGTTTGTCCTGCTCTCGCCCCACTGAGTCACTCCGACCCTGACATGCCCTCTGAGGGAGCACAACCCCCACCTCATCTTGGCCACTGAAACTCAGAGCATATAACAAAGTTCTCAGAAAGTGGATGCTACAGGGCGTGGGGCAGGCCTGAGGGTAGCTGCACATCTCCGATGCCCTCCGCCCCTCACCTTTCCTCAAGGTGAGGTGTCCGTTCATGTCCTGGACCTGAGGGGGGTTTGTCTTAATCTCTACAGGGCATCAAGCACCAGACCAACCCTCCGTGGGTTGGGATTCAATAGCAAGTCAAGTTGATGGCTTGTTTCCCCATCAGATGAATGTCTGTTTGGACTGTGGAGATGGCTAAGTAAGATAATGAACACAAAGCACACATTCAGGTTTCAGAACATGACGGTCATTCGCCTAACCAATTACTATCATTTTTATTCATACGGCTACTCTGATTAGTGTCCAGTTTTCTGTTCAGTCATTCAACAAACACCGACCACGTTTTCCCGCATCAACCATGTGCCGGGCACTCAGTGGTAGAAGATGGCCATGGTCCAGGCCTCATGGAATGTCGGGTCCAGTGGGTGGAGCCGATACACAAGTAAGCAGAGAGACATCCTTTCAGGTCACGATGGCTATGAAGGAATCAAATGGAGTGAACGACAGAGAATGACAAGAGGGAACTTACTTTAGATGGAATGGTTGGGAAATCCTCACTGAAGTGACATTTAAGCTAAAACCTAAAAGCTGAGAAAAAGCTAGCCAGGTGGAGACAAGGGGCAGAGCACTCCGAGCAGAAAGAACAGCATGCGTGAAGGCCCTGGGGGAGCAGGGGAGAAGCTTCATGGGTCTGAGAAATGAAAAAAGCCGGTGTGGCTGGTGTGCCATCACAAAAGGGCACACGTCATTGGGTGAGGTGGGGGGCTGGGCAGAGGCTAGCGCTGTAGGCCTGAGAAGGAAGTTTGATTTTTTTCTTAAGGGCAACAGGGAGTCTTTGAAATGTTTAAATCAAGAAATGTTACTTCATATAGATGTATCACACTTTCTTCAATTCACAATAAACATCTTTTGTCTGTCCTTCATCGAGTACTCACTGTGCCCCAGACTCTGCACTAAGAATTTTACATGTAATATCCAGGCGTGGCACAACAGCGATGGGCTATGGTGACGACAGTGGGGGGCAGAGGAAAGTGGCAGATGTGAGAAGTGTATACGAGATAAGGGCAAGCAGGCTTTGCCAAGAGAATGAATGTGGCCCAGGGAGGAACCCAGCTCAGACACTGCAGCTCAGAGAATGCACTCTGCAACACATAGACCGTTTTTACCAGCATAAAAATAAATTTCCCAACAGTGTGTAGCAAGAGTACTTCGAAAAGGAAGACAAAGTAAAAGGAAAAAGAAACTTTCTAAAGGTGAATCCTTGAGTCTCCCATCCTCCTATGCGTGGGAGAACATGCTAACTTGTAGTAAGAAGAGAGAAGGGGACTGGGCTTACGTGACCTGGCCTCTGCCTGGACTAAGACTGTCATGTCATTTTTGGAAGCCAGCCACTCGCTTACTCAGTAAAACCTTACACCAGAGCCACTGCAGGGGACAGGCAAGACTATAAATCACAATAACACAGGGACTGGAGGGGAAAAAAGAAAGCTGGAACTGGAGGAAACAGCCATCTTTTGGGCTGGCAATTGTCCCCTCATTAATTTCTCTTCTGAGATGCAAAAATCCAAGCCACACGGAGTCTGGTTGACACACAGCTGATCAAATTAGATCCTTGTGCAGAATATGCACCCATTAAAGATGATTCTCCTTACATAAAAGATTTATGTTCTCTTCCCTCCCTTCAATTCACCCACCTTTCCTTAACTGAATGAGCCAAGTTGTACAGCTTCTGATATCTTGCAAATAATGAATGTAGAGGCCCCAAAGGGTGGCACCCAGGAGCTCACCCTAATTCAGACCTGGGCCACCACTTGAAGGAATATCTCTCATAAAGCCCTGAGTACTGGTTTTATCAGTTACCTCTGCTCCTTATTTCTTATTCATCTCTTAGAATTGTAAGATGTTAGAACTGAGAGGCATCTTAGAATCAAGCTGTCTAGGACTCGTTAAAGATTGAGAAGCAGTCCCAGCAAGGATGAAGGCTTGCAGGCACACATCTGGCAACTGGAACAAAAACCATGGTCTCTTGAGCACTGGTCTAGCACAGACCTTCCTGTCACACTGGGAAATGTTTATCAGCCCTTTTTATGAGTATTATCAATCATGCAAAGTCCTAGAAGGAAGTCAAACAGGTGCTGAGGCTCACAGACTTTGAAATGCATCCTGGCAAGTGTCTGTTCAGTGTTTCCTAGTCAGACGGTGTCGTTGGAGAGCTCCAGCAGGTGGTTCCTGGTTTTGTGTTTTTTTTCTTAAGTTTCCACCCAGCAGAAGGCTTGGCATGAAGCAAAAGAAACAGATGGTTGTCATGTTGGACTGCCACTGCATTTCCTGATGAAGAAAGAACTTGAAAAGAAAGATTGTGCCAATTTGAGAGGTGAGCATCATTCCAAAAGGAAATGAATGCAGGGATTTTTAAAAACTGTGATTGAGCCCTGGCCAGTGTGGCTCAGTTTGGTTTATGGGCATTGTCCCATAAACCAAAAGGTCGTGAGTTCAATTCCTAGTCAGCCACATACCTAGGTTGTGGGTTTGGTCCCTGGTCAGGGTGCATACGGGGCAAATACAAGAGGCAACCGATAGATGTTTCTCTCTCTCACTATGTTTCTCTCTCTCTCATCAGTGTTTCTCTTCCTCTCATTCTCCCTCCCTCCCCCTCCCTCTAAAATCAATAGGCATGTCCTTGGGCGAGGATTTAAAAAAACAAAACTGTGAATGACACCTGCAGGTCAAGATTCCAAAAACAGAACAGACTACGTTAGACACTCCTACTCTTCCCTGGGGAAGAGAAGGGTGCCAGAGAGCTGTCCAGGCTGCCACTGGCCAGAGCTCTACTCCCAAGGGACAGAGTAAGGGAAATGACAGCTGACCTTCCTACAATGTGTGCTCCCAAATGGGCCGCTCCTCACTCCCCACAGCTACCACCACCCTCTCCCAACTGGACAGTGGCGCTGCTGGTCTCCCTGCTTCCACCCCTGCTGACTGCTAAACCAACGCCAGAGCCAGCCTCTTAAAACAGGGCATCAGATCACATCACTCCCCTGCTGTCAACCCTCCAAGGGTTGCTCCAAAGCCTCCAAAGGCTTTGCAGTACCTTTGACATAGAACCCTGAGTCCTGTGACATATGGGGCCGTCCATGATGCTTCCTCCTACACAGCCCCAAGTAACCCTCCTCTGACTTGTCCCCCTTGCTCATTCCTTCCCTGCCCACAGGCTCCTCGCTGTCACAACATGCCAAGCACACTCCCACTCCTTCTGTGCTTGCTGTTGCTTCCACCTGGAACATTCATCTGTGACTGCCCCCAAGCATTCACGTCACACTCCCTCACTTCCTTCTAATCTCTACTAAAATGCAGACAGCCCTTCTCTGACCACCCCAGGGAAGCCAGCACCTCCCTCACCCACCCACCCACCACGCTCCATCCCCTCCCTGCTCCGCTCCTGGTCACAGCACTTACGGCCAACTGAGGGGCCACAGTCATTCCCTTAGTGCTTCTCTCCCCCACTGGAAGCTGTGTGAACTCCATGGGGCAACAGCTGGCCTGGAGAAGGCACTCAATACATTTGTATACCTGTTGGTGAGACTGGACATGAGCCCACATGTTTAAACCAGGTCTGGGTGGAGAAACCATGATTTCTACCCAGTTGGGCCCCTGGTTTCTTGGTATACACAGATTTGTTTCCAAATATATATCCTCCCATCTGTCCACATAGCCCTTCTAAAAAATGACAAGCAAGCTTCAGGGCACGACACATGGAGGCCTGACAGGGAGACCCAGGGAGAGGGAACAACAGTCAGCCTCCCGAGGGAGAGGGCCTCATACTGATCGGGTCCCAGGCGTGGCCCAGACCCTCAGGCATCTCTCAGGAGAAGATCCCATTCCACCCCCTTCTGAGATACAACGAGCTTAAGTGTGGATTGCTAAGGAAGTTGAGTGGAAAGAAGAGCAGAGGAACGAGGAGCTGTCTTGAACCAAGCAGGACCCCAGACGCCTCCTGAAAACAGCCCAGGTCCACGAGATAGAAAGGCACGTGTTCTCCCTTCCTGATACAATGCCTCTGACTTGCAACATGTGGAAACCCAGAAAAAGAGCTGCTGCCTTTTTTCCTAAGTCTCTCTAACTAACTTTGTTAGGTCGGTATCATAACTTTTGGTATTTCTGTTGGTGCAGCAGTCTGATGCCTTGACTTTGACAAAGGACTGCTTCCTGGGAGTCTTCAGGAATAAGTAGGCACGGGCATGTGCCTCTTTCTTGCGGGAGTCTAACGTGGCAAGAAAGCAATGCTGCAATGTTCCAGTTCCATGCCAGGTAATCATGCTTAGCAGAATCCACTTTAAACAGGATGTGACAAATCAAGCAAAAAGTTATGTGCAAAGATATTCATCTAGGCATGATTTACAATAAAGAAAAAGCTGGAAACAACCTAAATATCTTAAAATAAGAATAAATGCAGGTAAAATTCTTAGCCCGGTGCCTGGCACACAGTAAATATTCAATAAGCAGTAGATATATATTTTTATTGTGAATAATTAAAGTGTGGTATATCTATAGAATGGATCATTTTTGAAGCTTTTCTCCCCATGGGTGTTGTCACATGCATACAAGAATCTGAGTAAAAGAAATACTTAAACAACTACCGTTCAGCCGGAGACTGTATATCCACCTGTATTTTCAGAAAAGCCCGATTCATCTTTTTCTGCCACCCCAACCCCTGTATTTGCCAACTGCACAAAAGGCATACACCACCCATGAGATCTGTTCTCTCCACCTGAACTATGGCTTTATTAGTCTTTATCAGTCTTATCTCTGAGACACAGGTGGAAAAATATCATTCTGTAATTCAATCAGCATTTTTAGTATCTAATATCATGATCCGAGCCCTGGCTAGGACGGATATCACAGGGGGACTGATCAGACCGTCGGGCTGGAAGCCTCTGCTGTTTAAGGGTCTCCACTGAGAGTCAAAAAGGGTTGCCGGGCAAGTGCAGCCTCTCCCCACAGCTGTCAGTCAAAGAGACAGCAGCCTGTGATGGACAGATCGATTACTGGTTTCTTCCCCTGTGAATCACCAAGGGGCAAAAGTCTGAAATTATGACCAATAATTCCTTTGAGGAGAAAAATATCCAAGGAAGGAGCAAAATAAATCAACAGGCTTTCAGAACAGGGAGGATTGGCTGGGACCCCTCCCCCTTTTCACCTCTATATACACAGGTTCAGACAGACACACTGACACACACAAACCTACTCACACACTCACATGCATGCCAAACACACACACTGAATACACGTGTAAATACATCATGTACAAACACACATGCACACACAAACACATGCACAAACACAATGTACAGACAGGTACAAACACACATGTACAAACACATATGATCTTCCTTTCCTCTAATCATCCCCTTCTCCAGTTAGGGCTACAATTCAATCCTAAATTCTGGCAACCACAAAGAGAACAAGTTCACTTTTAGAGTTTGTGATGCTGGGAAAGCAGAGGCCCACAGAACACATGCCCCCAGCTAGGCTCACAGAACAGAAAAGCACTGTGCAGGCACTGTGCAGCGGTAAGGAACCTGGGAGAGCACCGCCGCCACCCGGGAGGAGGCTGAGGTTTCCCGAGTGATGCTGAGTGTCCCCAACACACTCACGGTGAGTCTCCATCACCTCCACTGCTCCAATCCCAGTCCCTACCCAGTACATCCCCCCCTCATCCTCCCACTTCCGCACTTACTTGGCATTCATTTTAAATACTGCCTCCCCAAGAAAGAAGCAGACACTCCCCAGAAAGCAGAGATGCTTATATGTCTACACTTTGACACCTTGCGAGTAAGTCACTAGCTATTTCAGATGGATGAGAAGGAAAAAAAGAGAAAGAAGAAACCCACAGGTCCTTGTGATTCAGATGATTTCCATCTCAGAAGGAAACATGTGTTCACCCAGATACCAGTGGGCCCATTCCTTTGTTTAAACAAAAAGGCTTTCCTGAAAGCCACAGGGAACCAGAGGGCAAGGGTTTCTTGCAAGAATTTTCTCTTAGTAAAAGCAGGAGGCACTCTGGTGGGAATGCCTTACTGTGGTTTGACAATTCTGGAAACTGCACTAGCAGCATAGGCTTGTATGAATGTGTGTAGCTAGGGGTTTCACCCTGTAGCAGGAACTGTTTTAAATCCAGCTTGCTTTAACTGGCTATTTATTCTACACCTAATGCCATTTTAAACACATATCCTCCAGGAGGGAGAGTGTGCAGGGGAATGAACTAGGCACTCACAAAGCGCCATGTGTCCAGGGTGCCACGACAACCCTTGACAGCTGGTTTACAAATAACTGTCTAGAAAACCAACCAAGCAAATGCCTTTAAAAGTCTGTTTCACTTACAAAAGAAATTAATGGAATGAAACCCCAGACGGTATTAGCCTTGAGAATAAATCTAAGGTGCCCAGCACAGTACCTGGTAGACAGAACACAACATGAATACCAGACTCCTCACCCCAGCACTCAGCTGAGACCAGACTCCCAATAACAGCTGAGGTTAGTACACAGTTCCAGTGACAAGGACACTCCTGCAGCAGGATGGGTCTGTGACTGAGCACCTGCTATGTGCTTTAAGCACTGGGCTAGCCACTCACCATAAGTGTCAGACACACTTAACAGCATAGACAAGGATCCTGAGGGTATCTGGGTTAATGAGCAAAGGTCATTCAGCAAGTAATTAGGAGAGTTGGAAGTGAACCCATTTTGGTCAAGAATGTGTGCTCTTCCAACTATATTCCACTCTCTCACAGAAAGGAGCTTCCTAAAGTATCTCAGAGGTGGGTTCTTCCTTACGGATCCTTTTTATCCTACCTCCCACCCAAAGCAGGACCGTCCCCAGCAGATGGTCATTCACCCTTTGCTGAAATAAGTATAGTGATGATGGGCTCAGAGAGTTGCCACCCCATGCTTGAGCTGTGATCAGTGGTCAGAAATTCTGTCTCTACTCTGGCCTGAAAGCTGCCCTTGAATAATTCTGACCCACTGGTCCTTGGGGTGCTCAATTCCACAACAGGTTTTGCAAACATAATGAAGATGATGTTGACAATGATGACGACAGTGGCAACATCAATGTCCACCTTGAATCCTCTTTACATGGAGAAGTGAGATGTGAAGGGATTCCCTTTCACACCCAGCACCCATCAGGTACATACTGAACACATCTGGATGTGAACAAAAGAAAATACTTAAATATTATGTCATCCAAATGGTGGAATATCATGAAACTATTAAAATTGGGTTTCAGAAGATACTCCATCCCATAGGAGTATGCCCACCACACACTGTTAATGAGAACATTGTAAAAACAATACAATTAGTAAAAATCTGTACACATATAAAAATGTATAGAAGGAAATACAGTAATAATAACAATAATAGTTACTTGTGATTGCTACAGAAGGTTTTTTAAATGTCCTCCTTTTATATTTCTGTATCATTTTAAAATTTTACAAAGGTTCTTTTAAAAATAAAATTTTCAGACTCATCTATTCAATCTAGAGACCTACCTATGAGAACATCTCATCTAAAAATTGTTGTAGTGATAACAACGGTAATAACCACAGCAGCTCTCCACCCCATGGAGCACTCACCATTCCCCAAGCAGTGTTCTTAGGGCTTTATATAGAACACATCGAGTCCTCACCACAACCCTTGGAGTCCCGGACCGTCACTGTCACCATTTACAGATGAGAAAACTGAGGTGAGAGAAATTAAGTCACTTGTCTAACGTCCCAGAACCAGTAAGAGGCAAAGCAGAGGCACAGCCAGGACTTAAATCCAGGAAGTCATTCCAGGGACCATGCTCTTGCCACTACTTCAGGCCTGATCTAAGACAGAGAGGATTTAGAAGAGCAGAAAATGGTTTAAGACCCAACTGATCCACTTCTGAGTATCTCTGCAAAAGAACTGAAGGCAGGATCTTGAAGAGATATTTGTACACCCATGCTCATTGCAGCATTATTCACAACAGCCAAGAGGTGGACACGACCTACATACCCATCAGCGGATAAATGGATTAAAAAATGTAATAGATAGATAAAGTGTTATTCTGCCTTAAAAAGAAAAGAAATTTTGATACATGCTACAACATGAGTTGTCCTTGTGGATGGAATCTTGAGGACTTTATGCTAAGTGAGATAAGCCAGTCACAAAAGGACACATGTTTTTCCACTTCTGTGAGGTCCCGAGAGCAGTCAAAATCAGAGAATGTGGAATGGGGCTACCAGGTGCTGGAGGGAGGGCAATGGGGAGTCACTGTCCACGGCGAAGCGAGCTCCAGCTGGGGAAGACGAAAAGGGCTCTGGGGATGGATGGTGGTGATGGCTGCGAGACACTGAGAAAGTTATTTACCACCACTGAATCGTACACTTGAAACGGTTAACTTTTATATGACATGTATTTTACCACAATAAAATTTGGGGAGGGGGAAAGTGCTTACAGTTTCTTTTGAATTTGTCTGTCTTCCAGTTCTCATCAGAAGACCCCCCCACACACACTTAAAACTTTTTTAATGAATTACAAAAGAAAAAGGAAGATTGTGAGCTGTTAAAGTCCCTCGTGGCGTCACTCAAGAGATAAACCAAAGTCTCAGTCCTCATTCAGGTCTAAAAGCTTCAAGGTCTTCACTCCATGTGCCTTTTTTTTCCCATATATTAAATATAGACTTTATTATCTTACTTAAGCCACAAATCAGCTCACTGACCTTTACAGAAATATGTGCAGCACAGTGAGAAGCACTTTTATTCAGGAAAAAAATGAAGGAGCTGAGTGAAACATTCTTGAAGCATGACTAACTAAAAATATTAGATCAAATAAATTTTGACATATGCATCTGAAGAGTGAAATGGTTTGCATTTAAAGGGTCAATACCACCTAAAACTGCTGAAGCTGGTGCCTCACTGATAAAATCTCATCTTTCTGACAAGTACAGCTGCCCTGAGCTCCCACACCCCCGTCAATTCCCACCAGAAAGCAAATTGGAAGTAGTCTGCACGTGGCTGTTCTAGAAATTAAAATTAAAGTGACAGCCATGTTCACTTTTATTGAAATGACAGCCCGAGAGAGGAAAGGGCCTGGTCATTCCGCTCACACGGTTGAGGCCCAGGTGCGGGTCACCAAGTCCAACGGGAGGGCTCCAGCATGGGAAGCTGGGGAGTGAGGATGAGGCTGGGTCTCCAGCTCTGTCCATTTCTGCCTGGCTCCTACAAGGCAGTTCCGAGCCAAGAAGGCCACAAACAAGGGAGGCCACAGGCCCAGCCTGCCTGGTCCTACAACATAGAAGACGCGAGTATCAGGAAACCACAGAAACAGCTGTTGGTGGGGTTTGGTGTCCTACACCAAATCCCGGGTTTATGCCACCCCAGCCCCTACTGTGTCACCTGGGTCACAAGGTGAAGCAGAAACTCTAACTGGGGTGAGACACAGACCTGCCCATCTCACAGAAAATGACTACAACCTCTCATCTGACCTCTCCGAAGCCTGGGAAGTTGCCTTGGGCCCGCTGGGATGTTGAGTGAAAACCCTATTGGAATTCCGCAAGCACTCAAGGAGGGCAAGTCCCAACAAGAGCCCAGGGGAAGCAGAAGAACAGCTCCCCGGGGGCCAGGAGCACAGGTCTGGGTAGACTGATGAGGCAGATCCCCAGCAAGGGACCACTCAGGACTTAACAGGCAGGATGAGGGCTGAGAACTCAACTAGAACAGGGCAGAGAGCCTGCTGCCAAAAGCTGCAGTTCTCCTCAGCTCTCTCCTGCCCTGGGAATGGCCCTAGTGCCAGAAAGCTGGGATTTGAGTCTCGGCTTCTTATTCCTTGTTTTGGGACAGGTCATTTAACATCTGCAGGCCTCAGTGTTTTCCTCTGCAAAGCAGGCATATAGTAATATTTACCTTATGTGGTTGGTGTGATGAGGAAAACTATGGGAAAGCATTTCTGAAAACCATGAGGAAGTCATAAATGGCCCCGAGTCAAGTGTTGTGGGAGGCCACGGAACAAAGTCGAGGTGATGGGGGCTCATAACACACTGAGTTTTTCCAGTGTGAGTGAGTCATCTTGAAACTACATGTTCAAGGTCTGTAGTCTGCCCAGGACCCGGGGCCACATGTCTTCTGTACCTCTCAGGCCTTTGGAGAGAGAATGTGCTTACCAGAGGGCTTGGCTTTCAGAAAAGCCACTAACTGTCAAAATCCAAAATGACAAATGGAAGGTGCAAGGGAGATAATAACATCAGTGAATGGCAAAGAGTTAAAAACTCAATTTTATGCTAACCAGTGTCATCCCAATAAATTCAAGAAAAAGAAGAAGAAACTCGATTTTTAAAAGTACTGCTTTTATAACAAACTTCTCTGATGTCTTTGGGACATTCAGCTTCCCTGAGTCTGAGAGGCCCACATTTCATTAATGTCACTGCCATACTAGATAATAAAGGAAGGTCTATGCCACCCTCTGCCACAACTGGTGCTCCCCTGGACTGTCATGGGGCCCCCAAGCCCAGGAAGGGACTTGCAGGTCAGCTGTTCCAAAGAGAAAAATGACCAGTCCCTGGTGGAAACGTGTTGACGGCTCCCTCTCAAATGACTCCTAGGTGGGCAGCACACAGAGCTCGGAGAGTGTGCCGAGTGCCATCACCACAATTGACGTTCAGGGACACACAGGCCTGGGGGTGCTGGACACCATACAGATAGAAAAGTGCAGGTGAATATCTGTTGCCTTTCCTGTCAACCATGTTTAGATGCCAAAATCCCACTTCTTCTTAGCATTAGGAAAAAAGGAAAGGAAATTCAGCCCACCTCCAGAGTCTGTGGAAGGCTGGGTCCTTTCCATGGCTCTCCAGCCCATGGGAGACTACCCCTGCTTGGGTCCTAGCATCTCGTTTGACAAAAGGCCAGCGTTACTCAGCCCAGGGTGACACCAGGCACTGAGCAGTGTGAAAACCAGGGCTGCGGAGGAAGTGGGGCAGGTGTGTGAGCACAGAGGGGAGGAGGTGCCTCCGGAGCCCCGGCAGCAGTGGGAACCGCAGGCTTGGTGTTTTCATCTTCCTGTCGCCGCCTGATCTCAGGCACCCAGGGTGACTGTGCCAGCGTTTCTCTTCCACTACCTCTCACACTCAGCGTGTTAAAGACCGCCATAAATAAATAAATAAATAAATAAATAAATAAATAAATAAATGCATGCTCGGGATTTGTGTCATGAAGCCTGAGGATATCCAGCAGAGTTTATGTAGCTCTTCCCACTAAAGCCCTGCGGGACCCCAGCAATCCCTGACCCCAGGGCAGGGGACAGGGAGCACGGTCTGCACCTCTGTAAGGCACTTTCCTCTCTCAACGCCTCGGCCTGGCATCCCTGTCGGCCCTCCTTCAGAAGCGGAGCACTTTCTGATTATTCAGTTATTCTAATAACAAGGTCTCCTACGCACCCCACAATGTACAGCTTCCTGCCTGCTTTACTCTGGTCTGGCTACAAAGCACCATGTTGGACAAGAAGATTCTTGACCACCCAAAAAGTGGAAATAAATATCTTAATCAGTACCAAAGTCCCTGAACACGTGAAGGCAGCCTGTTAGAAATCCAGACCAGCCCCTAAGAACGTGGGCCCTGGCTATGTGCACAAGGATGCGCTCCCTAGAGAAGTCGGGGCGGGTGGGGATCCGTCAATCCCATGACAGAAAGAAAGCTAGGGGTACGCACCTGCGGAACCAGAGGCCCTGGCTGGCCACAGCACACCTCCCCGTCACCAGCCTCAGGTTCTTGCAGGCAACACAACAGGTCACAGGGAGGAGCCAGTTCCCTGGGTGCAGGCAGACACTGTCAAAGGCCCAGTGGCCCCAACACGAAGGGGTGGCTGCACTCTGGAGTTGGTCCCTTTGCATATCATTAACCAGGACACTCTACCAACTTGTTGCTGTTTCAAGAACTGCCTATTTAACGCAAAGGAAGAGGATGTCTGAGACTGTTGGGGGTGGGCGGGGGTGGGGGGTGAGTTCCATAGTCCTCTCCGGCAGAAAGGTTTGAATTTCCCCCTGGTGAGGAACTCAGAATCACTCAGGTACTGCCAATATAAAAAGCTTGGCCAGAAATTTAGTCAGGTGGAACCCTGGCCCAGACACTGGGGCGCTTAGAAAGAGCTCCTGGCCCAGGACTTTCTGGAACACTCAGACCAGGGCGTAATACAACAGCATGCCAAGAAATTGATTGCGTGGACTGGTGAAGAACATCTTCCTTAAAAGAACAGAGCAGAAAATAAAATACATCACATGTAATGAGGACAGCATTACCTTATAAAACATTTATCTGTTTTATATATTCATATATTTATATATTATAAACATGTCATACATGCATTACTTTATACATATATATGGCAAATTCTGTTTTTCAAATGTAATCACAGTATTTCTGGTCTTATGTATTCTTCCAGAGCCTTGCCACTCCTGCCGAAGAAGTGGAATCTATGTCCCTCCCCCGTAACTGGTGCAATGAAACAAAATGCAGTGGAAGTTGTGCTGTGTGACTTCCAAGGGTCAGTCATATAAGGTGATACAGCTTCTCGATGGCTCGTGCTCGTCCTCTCTCCCCCCTTGCTTTGGGCATCCGACCGCCACGCTGTGAGGAAGCCCAAGCCACAGACAGTGTTTCTGCTGACAGTCCCACCTGAGGTCTCAGCGAAGACGAGCCGGTGTCAGCCACCAGACAAAGGAGTGTGTGACCCTAACTGACGCAGCAAGGAGCAGAAATGAGCTGTCCCCACCAGCCTTACCCAAATTCTAAATTCAAGAGCTAAATATATGATTGGGATTACTTTAAGCCACTAAATTTTGTGGTAATTATATAGCAACAGAGCAGCATAATCCATATAAAATTATTTCTTACTGTGAGTCATGTCAAAAAAGTGTGGGCCCTGGCTGGATGGCTCAGTTGGGTGGAGCATTGTCCCATACACCAGAAAGGTTGCAAGTTTGATCCCCGGACAGGGCACGTATGTTTCTCCCTCACATCAATGTTCCTCTCTCTGCCCCACCTGTCTCTCCCTCTCCCTTTCTCTCTCTCTAAAATCAATAAACATATCCTTAGGTGAGGAATAAACACAAAAAGTTTGGGAAACTCTGAACTATGCCACCTGCATGAGTAAGATTTAGGTATATTCAATCATTTTCTACCTATTCATTCACTTACTTACTCCTGAAATATATGCCGAGCCTGGTATGATGCTGGGCATATTACATACTCCTCATTCAGCCTCCCCAGCACTCCTGAAAGAGCCTACTACTTCATTCTCATTCCTCCTCTATGGAGGAGAGAACAAGTGAATCCCCTGACCCTGAATAATAGGTATGTCCTCAGCCTGCTCAGGGCAACAGTGAAGCCAAGGGCACAGGGAAAGAAGAGTTGGCCTTTGCATAGGGGGCTGCAACAGAGAAGGGCTGCTTCCTGCAGTAGCTTTTCCAGAAAGGCAAGTTTTCAAGGACTGACAAAACTTAAGGTTTAGGGTGGCCCTTGAAAATCATCTAACCCAAACCCTTCTTCTACAGATGAGAAATCAGATACCAGAAAACACAAGTGACTTGCTTGCCCTGGTTTGTAGAGCTAATATGTAGCAGAGTAAGGACCCAAATCCCATTACCCCAGCTCAGTCTAGCTCTGTCACACCACACTTGCCCAGCACTGCCTCTGACTTAGTTACAGACGAAACTAATCTTTTGCTCAAAGAAATGGCAAGCACAATATGGGATGGTGACCATCAAAAATAAGCAGAGGGAAGGGATTTGCCACATCGTTATCCACATCCCCAGCACTCCTACTATGGGGCCCTCACAGAGACCTGCAACTTGCATGCAGTGGGGAGGACACCGGTAATGAAAGGAAGTGGAGGAAGCTCTCGGAGCCCACCTACTGAAGGGTTAGTGGAGGGAGAGTTCTTGCGCCCACTGGCTTGCAGCCCCCAGCAAGACTCAATGGAAACCAGGGGCACTTGTGTGTACAGGGAGTGCTGGCCTCCCCTTCACCTTCTCCTGACTCCCAAGCAGGACCCCTCCCTCTCATTAGGATGCTCACCCTGGGGATTCTCAACTGCAAACTTTTCGAGTAACACTTGGCCCTGTCTATTACCTGTTCACTGTGCTAACACCCTGTATGTGCTCTACTTGGTTTGATATTCATACCCATCTATACTTAAGGAAACTGAAGCAAAAAGTAAAAGTTAAGACATTTACCTTAGCTAGTAAGTGCTGGGACTGGGGCTGAATCAGGGTTTTGCACTGTTCGCTTAGAATCACCGCGCTGTACTCCGTGAAGGTGAGCTGGAGAAGGGACACTGAACTCTGTGGTGCCCAAGGGTGTTGATGGTGGTGATGCTGGTACTAGTGGAAGGACCTGCTCTGCTACAGTGTGTGCTGGGTGCTACTTGGCCAAGGAGGGATTATTACTGTTGCCCATTTTGCAGATGAGGAAACTGAGGCTCAGGAACACTAAGCAATTGTTCCAAGGTCACTTAGTCAGAGCCAGGATTGACCCCCAGACCTCTTGTTCTTTGCACTCTGCCTCTCATACCTTCTCATCCAAAGACAGCCTGGTCCGACCCTATCTCACTAGATACACTTTCACATTACTTGTTCAGAGATCACACACACACACACACACGCATCTTCTGCCATTACTGGTGCAGAGATTCTAAAACCTTTGTCATCTCTTGGGTGATAGGAGTGTCTTTAGCTCTAATAAGGTGACTCTGGGTGGGCTCCCCGGTGAGGGCTGGTCACAGGAAAGACCAAGCCATGGTTACAAGCTTGGAATTTCCAGCCCTGATCAACATTTTCATGAGAAGAAGGGCTGAAAATGAAGTTAATTGTCAATCATGCCTCTGTGATAAAGTCTACACAAAAATCCCAAAAGTATGGTTTCAGAGAGCTCCCAGGTAGGCAAACATCCATATTCGGAGCATGAAACACCCCAACCCCAAGGCCACTCTGGCTGTATATCTGTGTCCTTTATCATACCCTTTAATAAACTGTAAACCTACTAAGCATTTCCCTGAGTTCTGTGAGCCTCTCTAGCAAGTTAACTGAACCCAAGGAGGGGCCCTTGGAACCTCCAATCTGTAGCCCGCTGGTCAGAAGCACCAGAGACTGGCTGGTGACCTGAAGTCCGTGGGAGGATTGGGGCAGAGGGAGAGAAGAGTCTTGTGGGACTAAGCCCTTAATCTGTGAGATCTGATGTTATCTCCAGGAAGATAGTGTCAGAATTGAGTTTAGCTGTAGGTCACCCATATGGTGTCGCAGAGCTGCTTCATGTGAGGGGGAAAAAACCTCCACACATTTGGTGACTAGAAGTGTCAGAAGTAAAATGCTTTTGTTTTGTTTTTTTTTTGTACAAGCAATTAAAGAGACTTGCAGGGAAGAAACACACAGGAGAGAGGCACTGGGTTTTTCCCCACCTAGGAAGGAACCTTTAGGAAAGGCAGGATCAAAAAATCAAGTTTCCCCATCAGTCCTTTGTCTCCTCAGTTCAGGATGCTATATCAAGACACCACAGATGGAGTGGCTTACACAACAAATGCTCCTTACAGTTCTGGAGGCTGAAGTCTGACAGCAGCGTGGTCACGATCTTGGTGAGGGCCCTCTTCTGCTCTGCAGATAGCCACCTTCTCCCTCCCCCTCCCAGGGGAGAAAGAGCATCCCTCTGGAGTTGCAGGGGCCTCCCTCCCCTCACCTCTCATAAACCTGATCCCTGTCCCACAGTTCCCACCTCCAAACACCATCACAATGGGGGTGAGGACTTCAACATAAGAATTTGAGGTAGACACAGCATTCAGTCCACAGCACCCTCCTCTTAGCAGGACCCTCCCACAAGGTTTCCCCGTGGTTCCAAGCCTGTCAAAGGTCTGCGCACAGTGACACTGAGCCGCTGTGGCTGTTCCGGGAGTGGGCAGCACAGGAGATTTTGCAGCCTCTACCTCCTGAGTACTGCTCTGTTCCACACCCTGACCGTGTACTCCACCAACCCTGGGGCAACAAGGTGAGAGAAGACAAAAGGCTTCAATGAACAAAGCAACAATCAGCCCACAAACCCACTGCCTCTCAGGACCTCTGGTCATAAAACATCCTGTAGAATGTCAATGGTCATATATCCAAGTTAATTAGAAATATTTATCATTTACTTATCCAGCCCTGTCTATGTCATCAACATGTGGCTCAGCTGGGGTCCACTTACCTATGGGTTTCTCAACAGCAGCATGACTGACATTTTGGGCAGGATGCTTCTTTGCCATGGAGCGGACTGACCTGTGCACTGTAGAACATTCAGCGACACCCCTGGCCTCTACTCACTAGATGCGGGTAGCACCCCCATCCCAAGTTGAAGCAACCGAAAATGTCTCCAGACATTGCTAAATGTTCCCTCAGGGGCAAAGTCTCCCAGTTGAAAACCACTGGGTTGACCTACAGGAGGGCTTCCACGTGGGAAAGCTGTCAGGGGATCAGGGGAGTTTTCACGAGGTGTCCTCCCTTTCCCTCCACCTCCACTTCACCCTACATCCCGTCCTCCCTCTGCAGGGTGTTTCTCCTGCTGTTATCCAGATGCCTATGGCTTCCTCCCATCTCTCTTGAGGGTCTGCAGAGAAGAGCCCCTCCATTAAAGCTTTATGGGTTCTTCCAATCCACACAGCATTGTTTGCTCTGGTTCCTACAGGCACTTGTCTGCAGACCATTCATTCAACAAACATTTTCTGAGCCTTCTTGTACTGCTGTGCCATGCCTTGAAGACCAAGAGGAAGCAAGCCCAGAGCTGAGAAGCACCATGTCCTGGGAGACCATGGAGTCACGGGCAGACAGTTTCACCACATGGTGCAGGGCAAATGTGAGGCACTCAGGGGTCATGTGTCAGACTCTGGGCTTGGGGGAGATGAGGAAGGAGTACGAGTCCCCCAGAAAGGTGATATTCAACCATATCTTAAAAGACCAGTAGGAATCAACGAGACAGATGGAGCAGGGAGGGCATTCTTAGAAGATGGAGGAGGAAAGCCCGGTGTTCTTGGAAAAGCAGGCTTGAGGTCACTGCGCAGCAGAAGCACCAGGAACAAAGAGCAAGGCAAGTGTGGTTGGAAAGTCAGAGGCCTAGAGAGTTCACCACATACTCAGCTGACATCTGATTCACCTCAGCAGCCCACTTGCAGCAGTTAAATGTCACTGCACTAACCCATACATCCTGAGGGGCACGTGTCTGCCACTAAGGCTCCCCTTTCTAGAGCTTTCTCATTTGGGCACCTCCAAGCCTATGCTGCGCTGCACCCCTAACCAACCAAAGCCCTGCCTTCATGCAAGGGGCTTGGGGCCTGTAGCCTAGGCTACAACTGTTATCTGTAGTTATCTACCTGGGAGGAGTGTACTTCTAAAGAAAGACCAAGCAAATGAACTCGAACACGGAGGAACAGAGAGCCCTTGAAGACTGTACTTTTGATGTGAAAAAGGATGGTTGTGGTAAGGGCGTCCAAATCCTCTGCTTACATCATAAGAAAACTGCCATGTGAAGCCTTGGCACATGCTGTTCCCTCTGCCTGGGATGCTGTTTGCTGCCCCTACTGCACCTCGGCCCTCAGTGCCCTCTAAGCTAATTTCCTCTTCATTCTTTCCTTTCGAACAAAACTTCCTTTGCTGATGATCACTTCAGATCCCTGGTAGATGCTCTTGCTTTTCTTTCAGCTCTCTTACTATAATTGTAATTAAGTAATCAATTGTGTGTTTTGCTCCACTAGACTGTAATCTCCAAATGAACAAGCCTCCAGCAGTCCTGGGTACCACATCACCAAGTGGGTCTGCCCAGGTATGACTGCAGTACATCCAAGCGGGTTATTAAACTGTTGAGATACTTCTGTGCTAGTTGCTAAACAGCTACTATGCCAAACCTGCTGCATGCCTCCCCCCAGGACCTAGACAGAGTCCAAACTTCACAATGACTTCTCACAGAAGGGTTTCATTATACTTCCTGAGGACACAGTGCAGAGCTAAGCAATGGACTAGCCTGGGATTTTGAACTGTTGTCTTTTATCCATGGCTAATAGACTTGCAAAAGTGGGTTTCTTCCACAACTACCTTTCTTTTAAAAAACCTAATGTTATAAATACAGAAATGGGAAGAGGGCCCTGGCTGGTGTGGCTGAGTTAACTGGAGTGTCGTCCCAGAAATCTAAAGGTCATGGGTTTGGTCCCCTGTCAGGGTGCATAGGGATGGCAACCAATCCATGCCTGTGTGTGCGTGTGTCTCTCTGTCTAAAGCAAAGGAAAAATGTCCTCAGGTAAAGATTTGAAAAATGGGGGGAGATAGCAGAAAGAAAGAAGGAACTACCTTTCACAATAGCATGGATGGAACTGGAGAGCATTGTGCTAAGTGAAATAAGCCAGTCAATGAAAGATAAATACCATATGATCTCACCATTAAGTGGAACCTAATCAACAAAACAAACAAGCAATCAAGCAAAATATAGTCAGAGACAGTGAAATTGGGAACAAACTGACAGTAACCAGAGGGGAAGGGGGAGGGGTAGAATAGAGGAGAGGAGGGGAAGGGTCTAGTCAAGGAACATGTATGGATGACCCTTGGACATGGGCAGCAGGGTGCGGAGTGACTGTGGGGCAGGGGAGAGCAATGGGGAAAAATTGGGACAACTGTAATAGAACAACAATAAAATTTTTAAAAATGGGGGGAGAGAAGGGAAGTGATGGTCAGACGGAATTTTAGCATGTATTCGTGTTCACAAGTGTAATTAGAAAGTTCCTTTAAAAAACTGCACATCATAGAATATGTTTGGAAAAATATACACAATATAGGTAACAGCAGGTGCTGCAAGAGGCGGAGTTAGATGACCAAGGGATGGAGAAAGAGGGCGGATCAGCATTTCGTAGTTTACTCTTTTGTGCCTTTGAGCTTTGAATCACAAGCAGGTATCATTCCCTGTGCAAATGAAACAGGTTTTTAAAACTTAAATTTTGAAAGTATGTAGATAAGAATTAATTGTAAAATGAAAGCAAAATATGGACATGTTTGACTAGCCTGAGAAATACAAAGTAGGATCATTTTACGTGACATCCAGTCAAAGGCTCTGTGTTCACGCTAAGTTCCCACCCAGAATTGTGCCTGGGGACAGAAACCAGGTCCAGCCTCTGGACCAACACCCTTGTAACAAGCCCACTGTATCCAGAAGGGCCTTGTGTGTTCCTCCTGCAGTTACTTTCAGAGTAAAAAGGGTGTTGTCAGGAGCAGGGTCTGAGAGAAAGAAGGACAGCTCACAGGCAATGGGTCTCTGTGAAGGCAGCAATGAAAGTTCCAGCTCCCAGAGCTTTAGAAAAAGCCAAGAAAATCCAAGAAAGCGGGGCTTTTTGCTGCTTTTCCCCTTACTCTGCTCTATGATGAATTGCCATGAAAACATGTCCCATGTCACTGAAGTCTGTATCTTTGAAAACTTCCTTCCTCTCACCATGGCAAATGCAGGAGACAGGCTTGAAATGGACCCTCTTGCTGCCAAAAGTCACTTTAAAAATCGCTTTGCACCACCCTCTCATGCAGTGTTGGCCCAAAGAACGTCCTGCAATGAGGGCCTTGCTCCATATCTATGCTGTCCGCTACCAAGGACACCAGCTACCTGCGACCACTGAGCACTGGGAATGTGGCCAGTGCAACTGAGGGACTGGAATTTTCATTTTATTTCTTTGAATTAATTTACACAATCATATGTTGCTGGTGTCCACTGTCTTAGGCAGAGCAGCTGTAATGGTTTTAGCCCAAATCCCTCTTAATCAGCACACTGTAAAAGATGAACTATCCCACCACAGATGGATGTACAGCGATGAATACACCATGGGCCAAAGGCTGACCATGACCTTTGACAGTCACGACTTATGTAGGGCTGCACGGTGCAACGCACCAGACACCAGACAGGGGCACGTTACTGTGTGCCAGAGTATGGAAAGAAGAGACTCTCACTCTTCCTTCACTCAACAAACATCTTTTCCATCTGTGTTGGGCTGGGTTCTGGGGTTACAGATGCTGAGGGAGCATAGGCAGTGAGGAGGAAGGAAGGAAAAATATATATATATATATACACACACGTAGAGAGAGAGAAGCAAGCCACATGCTGAGCATTCAGTGGGTGCTTAGTGGAAGAGACGCAGAAATGACAATGTTACGTGAGGAAGGGGTTAGTGATCTATGCACGGAGAATTCGGGGAACCTCCAGGGCGTACAGTGAGTTGAGCCTCTGCCTCATTCCTGATCCTGTAGATTCAGCTCTGATGACCCGAGCACTGCGCCCGCCCTCACACTCCGCCGCAACCACAGCTCTGCTGGCTCTAGTAAAACCTAGAATCAAGACCCAGTAAACACTGTGGTCACACAGGAAGAAGCAGAAGACAAAGTCTATTTCAACATGGAAGGCAAGGGCAACGAAAATGCTGAGGAGCTGAGGATGCAACTGCCTTCCTTACGAAGGTTAACTGCTTGCAATCCACGCAGACTTTATCCTGTCTTGCAACCACCCGAGACCAGTTCCTAAGCCTCAGAGAGAATTCACTGCCATCTGTGAATACAAAATTATACCTCCTCAAAAATTGAGAGAAAAAATAAATTTTAATTGTAAAACATGAATGACTTGTCTCTTAACTATAACATTTTCATATTAATTACAATGTATAACACTGTATATGAGATATATATAATGTTAATTATATGTGTATAGTTATACTCTATACTACTGAGCACTAACCATGGATGAGACATGTATATGATTTATATTGTTTTAATCTTTACTACGTGCCATCCTGGAAAATAGGCACCATTGTTTCCATTTTACAAACGAAGAAACCGAGGCTCAGTGGCCAAGTACTGACCTAGCATCCTCACCTAGACCTCCTGAGGTCTGGAGTCCATGCCTTCCACGCTGTCTCATGGCCTATAAATTCTCCTTCATTCCAGAAGTGAGCCCTCATCACTGCAGCATCCCCTACACACCCCAGCACAGTGGCAAACCTCTGGGACCACACAGGAGTCAGCACAACCCCCTGAACCAGTGGGTGGGTCTGTGTCAGAACTGGTACCAAGGTGAAGCAAGGACTGCTAATGTTCTGAGAGCAGAATTGCTTACGCAGACACAATGTATTAATTTGTTATAGTTAATATGTATAGAGATGATACAGACAGATTAATATTCCATAAGTAGACAAGATTTCATATCATTGAATGAGAACCGAATCGTAGAAGCAGAGGCCAGTTTGCTTTCTTGATTTCTAGAGACGCCATCCAGCAACCACAGTACTTGGGAATTAACTGTTGCAGAGATGGGCTAGGTGGCCGTTCAGAGATTCATTACCAAACCTTACTGGAAACTGCCCCTGTCGCACAACGTAATAGGATCTATTTAAGCAGCTATCACAATACCTAGGCAAAGGAGAGGGAGGATCAGACAATAAAAAAATTGAAAATAAAAGATCGTGCATCTCTGGGATTGCAAACAGATGTGGATGTGCCTGCATCTGAGAAAGTCAGACGCCAGCAGCACGGCCGCCCCGCCCCGCGCAGGGCTGCCCCAGAAGGGGCTGCGACTCTGAGCCCCTCCGCAGCCCTCTGCAGGGTAGAGGACGCCAGCGCCTCTCTCCGTCTCAACGAATGTAAAACTACCATAGAGTCTTTTCACAAAAGTGAGAGATATCACATGTGCATTTCAGGGGTTTTCTTTGCTTATAGGGAAGCGAAGCCAGTGACTATGGAGCACTTACTATGTGCTGGGCACTGACTAATCACCTGGCATTTAGTATCTCTTTTTATCTTCACGGGAACCCATATATGTCAGATAGTATCATCCTCACTTTACAGATGAGGAAGCACAGCTACTGAGCTAGTAAACTCTTCCATGGTCTCACTTGACCAGCAGTTCTCAGCACGGTTAACCATTCGGGGCGGGGGGGGCGGGGTGGCTGCGTAGAGGAGAGAAGGAGAAGGGGAGCACTTTTTAAAAATACCCACACCTGTGTTCTTCCACTCCCAGAGCTTTTGCACACTTGCTTTAGGATGCAGCCTCGGCACCCAGACCTTGAAGATTCCCTGGGTGATTGTAATGTACAGTCAAGATAGAGAACCACTGCCCTCAGACAAGTAAGTGGAGGAGGGAGGATTTGAACGCAGGTCTCTCTAATTCCAAGGCTGTGATCTTAACTGCTTACCTATAGTGCCCTCTGCGCTGAAATTAAGAACATTAGGTGCTGGCAAGCAATAATAATTATTATAGGAAATTCAAGCTAGGCCAATTCTTCCCCGCCAGGCTGCCCAGGTCTTCCTGCAGTTCCAGGTCTGTCAACCTAAGAGTTAACATGAGTTCCCTGGGAGCTGTGCACACCTCCTGGACTGCAGTCAAGCAGTCTTCAGATGACTGCTCTCAGAGGCCTGCCCTTGGGCAGCACTGCTCGTTTCTAGAAAACCAGGAGTTCAGACTCCTTCGCATTCCAGGACTGGCTCGTCTCCTGGCAGCAGTTTTGCGAACAAGTGCTTTCAGAAATCCAAACCAGATATGCTTCCCATTAAATCCAAGAACAGCTTTCAATGTAAACAGTACTTGGGTTGTTACCCAAACATCCCTCGTTCATTTTAAGAAATGCAGAACCCACTGAATACTTTCAAGTAAGTACTTATGGTTAAAGGGGATTATCTAAGAAAAAGAAGATGATCAAAACTATGAACAGTAAAATGACAGCAGACTCACAACTCTCAACAACTGAACCTAAAAACAAAACAAAAACAAACTAAGCAAACAACTAGAACAGGTACAGAATCACAGAAACGGAGATCACATGGAGGGTTATCAGCAGGGATAGGGATGGGGGATAATGAGGGAAAAGGTACAGGGAACGAGAAGCATTGATGGCAGGTACAAAACAGATGAGGGAGGCTAAGAATGGTGTAGGAAGTGGAGAAGCCAGCGAAACTGTATGCATGACCCGTGGACAGGAACGAAGGTGGAGGAGTGCTGGTGGGAGGGGGGTGCAGGGCAGAGGGGAGGAAAGGGAGGAAAATGGGACAACTGTAATAGCATAGTCAGTAAGATATATTAAAAATAATAAATAAATAAATAAATAAAACAAAAGCAGGGGCTGGGTAGGTGTGAAACGTGAGACAAGGCCAGGGAGCGCGGCCGCAGGGGCGGGACTCAGGGGACAGTCTGAGACACCGAAATGGCCACACCAAGGCAAGGAGGAGAGTCAGGCACAGACGCCACCTTGATCATCGTTTATTTTCCTCAGTATAGGAAATACCTCTGACTCTCCTTTCCACAGAGAGCGACATTTTCTCAGAGAGTTCACTGCTATGACTTCTGGTCTCTAGAATGGCAACTTTAGGAATCATCGAGAATAGATTTCTTGCCCTTTATTTTAAATTTCTTGACCCAAAGTATTCCCTCTATTCTTTGAAATATAATTATTCTAATAAAATTTACCCTATTCATTTAAACAATAAAAATAATAAAATATAAAATAAGTGCTTATGTTATCTTTCGATGCCTCATTCAGCTTTGCCCAAACCACCCGGACATGCCCCTGGCCCGCGCTCCATGCACACTCCACCCTTGCCTCCTCCCTACTGCCTCCCAGGGACAGTGGGGCCCACTGCCGATAGTCTGGGTATTTGGTGGGCAGGACTAAAAAGACTAGGGCCTGTTACACTGATTACTTCACTGCCAATCTGAAAGTAGTCAGACCATTTCAAAGAAGTCATTCTACGATCCACATCTGCCAGGTTGATATAATTTCATTATATTACGTGCTTTAACATTAAGTTCTCCGTACCTCTAGAGCTCCCTGCAGAAGCTAGGGCAATGATATGCCCAACAGGGCCGTCCACAGTGAAGAGCAAAGGGGGTTATATAATCATGTTTGCTGCAGATCACAGGACAGGCAGGGGAAAGGGGCTGCACGTGTAGCCCAGAGCCCATACCGCTGGCCCCGAGTTCAGATGGTTTGTCATGGAGAACCAGCCGCAACAGTGCTGCCATGGAGACCGCTGAGCTGAGACACCGATGGGCTCATCCCAGTAAGGACAGCTGGCCCTTGAACAACACAAGTAGGAACTGTGTGGGCACACTTGTACACAGATTTTTTTTCAATAAATCCTGTAAGTGTATTTTCTCTTCCTTATGATTTACTTAACATTTTCTTTTCTCTAGCTTACTTTATTGTAAGAATACAGTATATAATACATGTAACATATAAAATACGTGTCCTTCAACTGCTAATGTTATCGGGAAGGCTTCTGACCGAGAGTGGGCTGTTAGCAGTTGTTTTTTGAGAAGACCAAAGTTATACGACAGTTCTTGACTGCATGGGGGTTCATTCAGTACCCCGACCCCCGTGCTGTCCAAGGGTCAACTGTCTTCCTGTTTCTAACTACCTGTGACCTCAGGGATGGCCTGGGGCTTGGGGTTGGCCTGAGGTCACAGCTCTGCAGGTCCATAATGGCCAGTATGGGTGTGCCCTCTGCTTCTCCGTCCTCTGACACCCATGCTGCCACCACAGACAGAAGGGCTCTGGCTTCCTTTGTTTCTGGTGGGGCCTGGGGTGGAAAGCTCCCTGGGAAACAACAGATCCAAGCTCATCACAAATGAACGGACATGTCTGTGTAAGATGAAATGCAGCACATGGACCCGACCCATCCCGCAGGCAGGCATCTATCTAAGAGTCAAGGGGAAAATATTTGAATTGAGAGTTCTCTTCAATTTCATTACTTTGTGAAAAGAATTTATCTTGTAATCTCAGCTCTTCCACAAAAAATCAACCTCCTCTAATTAAGTGCATCCCCCCAAAGGGAACCTGATTAATAACACAAACACCAGTCCTCCCCTAACAGCACACTTAGCATCACTAACAGTGACGGGTCAGCTTCTGCACTCGGTGGACGTGCCCTAAACACGCTAAAGACACAGTCTAGCCTCCGGCGCAAGGCGAAGTGGAGGAAGAGTGAGGAGGGAGCAGTAAGCGCGCTGGTGAAGGTGCAGGCTGGCAGCCTTCCCAGCCTGCAGATGCCCCACAGCCCTTGTCTCCATACAGGACCGACTTCCTGATGTCTGCTGAGCACCACTCCCCACACTCACACATGAAGAGTGAGGACTGAGTGCACCTCAATGAGATCTAGAGGCTGCTGTGACCGTGATCTACCTGATCACAGCAATCACGTTTGCCCTTTCTCTAAGGAGACCAAAATCTGACCCCACATTTCCCTATCAGAATATCCACAGAATTCCAATGATTTAGAATAACAAGCTGTTGTTTCACATTTTCCAGGGGCAAAGGCAAACAAATCTAGTCTTTTGGCAATGCCTGGCTTTTGTCTCAGGGGATAGGAGAAGAGAGGATTCCTACTCGCGAAGAAGCAGAGGAGATGACAGCTGGGTCTGGCATCACTGTTCTTCCTAACAAGCTTGCTTTCAAAAAAGAGGTAACATTTCTCCCTTATTCCTGCAGAATTGAGTGACATAATCTGTAAGAAGACATCTTAATGCTGCAGCTTAGAGCAAAGCACAAACATAATAACGTGCAGGTCTAATCTATCAGAGGCCAGTGGCCTCAGGCCACGTGTCACAGCCCATCCTGCTGGGCTGCAGAGTCCATACATCCACCCCTTGGCCATCCTAAGCCACTCAGGCTGGATACCACAGCACAGGTCTGATCTCTTAATAGAGCATCACACCAAGAAGCCAGCCAAGTGTGGCAGCCTTGATTAGAAGACATGCAAAGGGTAGCAGAAGGAAGGCTGGAGAATGTCTGTTCAACGCAAAAGGGGGAAAGTGATGCTGGCAGAGACCAAAAAGGACTAGCAGAGGGACAAGGGCCCTCAAAGCAGCGTGCTGGGGTTTGGACCTCTCACTTTGTCCACTTTGCTAACAAGCGCAGCCCAGTCCTGGCATTGTGACACAGCCAAGAACTGAAAGTCAACACAGCTACAACTCGGGTCTGTCACACAACAGGGGGCAGGTTTTTGAAATACCCATATCATCAAATGAAACTTATCCCAAACCAGCTGTAAACCCCCAAACACAGGTCTATTCCTCTGCAAGTCCCAGAATCAAATCCTCAAAGCAGCACTCCTGGGCTGCCCCAGGAGAATGAAGCCAAAACATCACAGCGGAGACCTGTGTGTGCTAGAACTCTGGGACCACCGTGGGGTGATTAGTTGTATCACCTGGTCGCCGTGATCTCTAAGCTGGAGGCTACAGCATGGGGAGGATCACCCTTCTGGAAAACCCATTCAGCCCAGAGGAGATGGGGATGAAGCCAAGAGATTCTGGGTGACGTTTTGAGAGTCAAACCAGGCCTGCCACAGCCACTTGCTCTTCCAAGTGTAACGTTTTCAAGTAGTGTCAGAAGACACACTCCGCAAGGTTGGCAGTAAACCACATGGGCAGGCTGCACATGCTCCGCCAAACACATCTGGGGAGGTGGTACCCAGTCACAGCAAAAGAAGCCCTGCCAGGAAATGGGGGTCCTAAGACAGAAGGTGAAGGCCAATAGGATCCCACTAATCCGTCCTGCCAACAGCGGGAAGTACTTGAAGTGTGCAATTGAGCCTTTCCTCCTTTTACTACCCGGTAGCATGTCCCCTCTCTGCCCACCTCCTAGGAGCCCAAAGCACAAGTGGCTTTCCAAGTTCTAGGCCCACCCACTCTAGGTGTCAAAAGTTTTTTGGCAAAATTTTACTAATCTGAAAGGAAGTGTTTAGAGGGTATTTTTCGAGTTGATGTGTCGAGCTGATGTGCTCTCCTAGACATTAAAGTGAACAAATCTTTGTTTCACCACCAGCAGAAAAATAAAAGATTCAAGTTAAAAGGTGTATTGGTTAGCTCAGGCGGCCATAACAAAGTACCACAGACAGGGCAGCTCAAATAACGGAAATGTGTTGTCTCAGTTCTGGAGGCTGGAAGCCTGGGATCAAGATGTAGACAAGGTCAGTTCCTTCTGAGAGCTCTGCAGGAGAATCGGGTCCAGGTCTGTCTCTTGCTTCTGGTGGCTGGCAGGTGGTTGGCAATCTTTGATGTTTCTCAGCTTGTATACACATCACCCCAGGCTCTGCCTTCAGAGTTACATGACGTTCTCCCCGTGCACGAGTCTGTCTACAAATTTCCCCTTTTTATAAGGATGCCAAGTTTACTGGATTAGGGTCCACCCAATGACCTCACTTTAACTTGATGACCCTTTTTCCAAATAAGGTCACATTCTGAGCTACTGGGGGTTAGGGCTCTAACACATCCTTCTTTGTGGTGGTAGAGACACGATTTGACAGAATGGATCTCAGAGATCCGGGGATTTTCTCACTGTGTTTTATAGAACACCAGCTTTTAAAAATGCTCTGTATAAACAGAATCCTTCCACAGGTATACAAAGTCTGTCCAGAAAGTATCCAGCCACATACCATGAAAAACAGACATTTATTGAAGAACATACAAGAACAAGAAACAGTGTACATAGGACAATGATGCCTCAGTCCCCTTCAAAGTAGGCACCTTGGGACCTTACTCAGTTCTCCCAAGCACCACCAGCTGCCCCATCGTATTTTCCTGAATCTCACCAACGGTCTGAAATCTCTTCCCTTTCAAAGGTGATCTTAGTTTTGGGAAAAGCCAGAAGCCACAGGGCACTAAATCTGGGCTGTAGGGGGACTGAGTCACCTGGGTGATTTGGTTTCAAAATAAACTGCAGAAGACGTGATGCGTGAGCAGGCACATTGTCATGATAAAGCTGCCAATCACCAGCTGCCCATAGCTGCAGCCTTCTGAATCATCTGAATAGTTTTTTTGGAGGAATGTTTGAGCTTAATGCAAAATTTGATGCACATTTGTGGCTCTACTCACCCAGTAATTTTGAATGTGACAGCCACACAGTACACATGCTCACTCAATGGTGTCTACCATGCCTACAGACTAGTACAGTGAAGTTGTCATTGTTCATGAATGCACATTCCGGTCACACAAACCATTCTCATTATATCAACACTGGCTGGACTTCTTCCAGGCAGACCTCATATACTTATCCCAAAACTTGTTGAGTTGTACATATTAAATATGTATAGCTTCTTACATGCCAAGCATCCCTCAGTAAAGTGGTTTCTTAAAAAATAAAAGATGTATATAAAAAAGAGAGAAGCAGAGAGAATACATCCTTTGGTCCAACAGGTTTGAGAAATGCTCCAACTTTATGCTCGAGATTCATCACTACAGCACAAATTTATGAAGCGCCTCCTCCATGTCAGGCACTGAGCTCAGCTCTGAGATGCCAAAGATAAATAAAGCCCGGTTGTTGCAGAGAAACTAGGTTTGTTGAGGATGGGGAGAAGGGTGCAAAACTGCAAATTTCATTACACTGTGGTACATGCTATGGCAGAGGTGTGCACAGATCACTGTGAACCCAGCAGGGAGAGACTTACCTTAGCTTTGGAGCAGGGGAAGGTATAAGAGAAGGCTTTCTGGAGGGGAAAACTAGCGAGGTTTTAAAGAGTGCATAGGAGGTTGACAGTCAAGGTCATCAGGAGCAGACTTCCTAATTGAGAGAGTAGAGAACTGGGGTCTGACACACATATATTTGAGGGAACATCACAAACTGAGTACTCATAGGTGACAGGGAACAAGACAAGCAGGGTAGGAGGTGAAGGTGAAGAGGCAGAGAGGACTAAGGAGGGCTTAAGTTTATCCTGAGGGTAAGGGGGAGCTACTGGAAGCATTTGTGATTGGCCGTGACAGAATCAGAATCATGTCTGAATAGATTTGGAGTGAATACATAAGAACAGGGGTAGAGAGTCTCATCAGTAGGCTGTTTGTTCCATTGAGTAAGCCCCAAAATTATGGTGAGACTGAAAGTTGGAAAATCATAATTTTGAAGCCATCATAATAAAGACTAGGTGAGGTACACACCATCAGTGGATGTGATCCCTAGGGAACAATGCTGACGGGGAGCCACAGAGTCTTAAAAGAGTCTTCCCGAAGATTGCTAAAAAATAGTAATGCACAAAGAGTAAATTGGGAACACCTCGACTGGTATCCAGAACTGGTGATTGAAATTAACGCCACTAGAGGAGCGGAAGGTGGGTGAAGGGGGTCAAAGGACACGACCTTCCCGTTATGAAATGAACAAGTCACATGGTCTGATGAACAGCAGGGCAACGGTCGGTGCCACACTGAATGCTGGGAAGTTGCCACTATGTATGGCGACGGATGTAACTAGATTTATTGTAAATGATTACTTATAGGTGATCATTTTGCAATATATACAAATACCGAATCATTATATTGTACACCTGAAGCTAATATAATGTTATCTATCAATGATACCTCAACTTAAAAAATTAACGCCACCAATACTGGGCAGATGGACATGGTATTCCTCCAGATGTGATCCTGCTGAGAATGTAGAACCTGAATATCGCCGTGAGGAAATGCAGACATACCCCAAATGAAGGGCATTCTACTTATAAAAAAAAGAAACTACATTTGTCTAACATGTCTCATCAGAAAAGACAAAGAAAGGTTCGACCACGTCCAGGCAGTGGCGTTGATGCCGACTGGAGACACGACAACAACCGAACGCACCGCCCGACCGGGGACCGAACCCTCCTCAGAGGGGGAAGGTCTCAGAAGACATCACAGGCCAAGTGACAAAACTGGAATATGGGGGCAGACTAGAGAAAAGCGTTGTATCAGTGGTTCGACGCACTGAAGCTGACAACTCCACTGTGGTTACAAAAGAGAACGTCTCAGTTCTCAGGAAACAACACACTGAAGTATTTAGGAGTTAAGAGCCAGGAGGTAATCAACTTAAATAGTTAAAAAAGATTAGAGGAGGATGCGTGTGTGCGTGTGTGTGTGTGTGTGTGTGTGTACACAGAGCGAGGAGTGCACAAAAGTAACACAATATTAACAATGGGGGAATGTGGATAAAGAGTAGATTGCACCATTCTTACTCTTGCATCTTAGCTGTAACCTTGAAATCAATTCCAGATAAAAGTTGGGGCAGGTGGCTGAGGCTAAGGGCCTGAACTGAGGCAGCATATGCAGCAATGGAGAATGAAGGGGGTAAAGTCTGGAATGATTGGCAGGAGCTGGAGGAATGAGGGAGGGGGACATCCGAAATAACTCCCAAGTCTGCTCTGTGTGCTAGGTGGAGTACGGCTCGTGGGGCCCTGAACAGAGGCAGGGAAGAAAGAAGGGGAGTAAGCTGACCTCTTGGGGAAAAGGAGATGATTCTGAATAAAAGCTGGTTTTTGTGATTCCTTCAAAAGCTTCTTTCTTAATCATGTCTCCGATTGGCCACACTTGACTCTGGCCACAATCCATCCTATATAGGGATGCTCCCGTGTGAAGGTATTTTCCATTAGTTTACATTTTTGCTTTACAAGTGCCCTTCAGTCTGTTTTCCCAGGGATGGTAGGGGCTTCAGTGCTACCCCCTCACCCGGCCCAGAAGGAAGCCCCAGAGGGAGAACAGAAGCCTCTTCTCCTGAGTGTCTGTCCTCCAGCCCCAGAAGGCCCAGAGCATAGCACAGATCATTCTCTGCAAAAAGGGAGTGCTCAAGTGAAGCAGCTGGCCAATGGTTTCCTTTTTGTCATTTAGCCTCAAGGAAAGGGTGCACTCTTATTAGTCTGTTACCAAATAGGGATCCTGTGAACAATTTTGAAAAGAAAATGAAAGTTTCCAAATGCCACAGCAACACTCAGACCTCTTCACAAATGCCAGCAAGGCAGAATATCTGCCTACTCCTTGCACATTGTTGGCGGCAGCTTTCTGTGTGACTCAGTGCTTGTCTCCACTCTTCCAAGGATAAAGGAAAATGTGCTTAGCCACATACAGATAAAGCCACTGAACTGTCATCAGACTGCCTCGGAGCGTCACGCTTCTCACGATCCAGTGGATGAGGCCTGGAGCACCTGAGACGCTCCCCACTTGAAGCTGCTGACTCCAACTCCGGCTCTAGAGACGGAGCCAACAGCCCCTCTAAAGCAGGGACTAAATTTAAGTGCTGGAATTCAAAATGACAGAGTGATCTTTCTCTGTTCGTGGAGAGCCAAACACTCAACAACCCAGGCAACCCAGGCCAATGGCAAACAGAAAAGAGAGCTCTTGGAGATGCAAACGCTGTGATTTGGGTTCTCGTGGCCCATAGAAGATACAACAGCCAAACCCAATAGGTCATGTTCTCCTCCTCTTACGGACTCATAGTTCTCGCCTCTAAGGATCAACGCTCTGCCTTCCCAGTGAGAACTCTGTTCTTAACAGAATGCTTTCCTAACATATTCAGAAAAAAGTGTGTGTTTCTATAAAGTTCACAGGAACAGACTAAATATGCTAAGGTTAAGACCTTGCATTTCCTCTCAAATGATCTTTCCTCCAGTAATTTTTTCCTACTTATGTAAGATTACCTGGCTTTCCTGGCATGGCTCTGGAGAACCTAGAACCTCATTTAATGAAGAATCCTGGAGCCTGCTGGCAGAGCTGTCCTGAGGGGAAGGCCTGCCAGACAAACTCTGTTTCAGAATGTTCCTTCCCCCACCCAGCACAAATGTGCATTCCACCTCCTGGCACATGACACTGAGCCAAGAGTTCCTTGCTGATTTTTCACACGTGGACCACGAATGGCATAGCCTCTCAGTGGATGATACAACATCTGGATTTCTTCACACAGGGCTGGTGGGGACATTAGTGCTCAGGACACAACATTCACAAAGTTTAACTGAGCAAAAGCTCCTTCTAGAACAGACAGAGGAAGCAAGCCTCTGTGCCATGAACCAGCACCCGTGGCTTGTGCAGGGGTGTGGGGCTTATTTTTATCTGCTCTCAGTCCCTTGCGAGTCCATGAGTTCGGGGAGCCCCAAGACTGCTCCCAGGCTTGGTAAGAGGTAAACGGGTAGGAGGATTCACAGGACTCAGCATATACTCATACCCATGACTACAACTGATTATAGCAAAAGAATACAAAGCAAAACCAGCCAAGGGGAAAGGCTCAAGGGGCAAATTCTAGGGGGATCAGTTTCCAAGACCCCTCTCCAGTGAAGGCACACAGGACACACTTTCCTTTTCCAGCATCGAGCTGTGACCCCAGGTGCGAGTGCTATCTACCAGGTAAGTCCATTGGAGATTTAGTGTCCAGGTTTTTATTAGAGGTTGGTCACATAGGCACCCTCTGCCTAGCAGGTACCAAAATTCCAGACTCTCAGAAGGAAAGCAGGTGTTTAGTATAAACCACACTGTTTGCACAGGCAGTTTGGGCACAGTGAGCCATGCTGATCACTTAGGGAGTTTTACATCGGGAACAGAAGGCTGATACTTTGACGTGAGCGTGGCTCTCACCCAGGGGCTGGCCCAATTCACCACTCCTTCCTCTTTATCAGATGTGCTGCTCATTCTTTGTACATTCTTGGCAACTCCTGCCAGAGTTCTTAGTGGATTATCACAGAATTTCTCGGAACCTGACAGGCCCTGGAACAATGTCTGGTCCACTGCCCTCCTCAGGATTCAGATGAGGACAGAGAGACCCAGAGGGAGCTAAGTGCCTTGCCCAGAGTAAGTCTCAATTTAAAAGCCTCTTTCCCCCCACCAGACTCCCCTGGCCTCTGACACTGACCAGGCCCTAATTCATTGCCCTCAGCCATGACCCACAGGTCAGAGAAAAGGGGAACAAACCAGCAACGTAAACGCCTGAGCAGCCTGGCTGTGCAACCATTCAGTCATGACAGACAAGCGGTCAGGGAGCATGCAGGGTCAAGCCCAGTCTATCTTCATAAATGCAGAGTCACTCTGTAGGCATGCTGCGACTTCACCAGCAAAGCCCTCCTTATACTTTGTCCAGCAGGTGGGGATTGGTGGCTCCAGAGGGCCCAAAATGTGAAGCCAGTAGCTTGAGGGGCAGGGACAAAGGCCAAGGAGCTTGTCATGACCCCAAGCAAACAGGCTGCACTGGCATCCCAGGGCAGCAGGAATTCTAGTCAGCAATGGGAACAGAAGGCATCAGACCCAAGCCCTAAGGACCAAGATCAGGGGACCATCTGCCCCAAGGTCAGAAGCACTGAACATCCTGGATCAAATCCAACACCGGAGGGATGGTGCCTTCACGGCATGTTTTCTTTAATCAGAACCCCCTACCCCCCACCCGCCAATTCTTCATCCTCATGAGATTTGGATTGAACTGAAGAGTCTAGGGCTGGCTACCACCTTAAATTGAGGAGGTTAAAGCCAGGTTTTGGTGGTAGCCACCCATTTTCAACTGCATAGACTGGGATGCAGGAACAGTCAGTGGTCAAAGAATGAAGCTCAGACGGTAGACGAAGAAAGAGCACTCGCTGGTTCCCTACGCCCCTGGTGCCAAGCCTTCCCTTCCCAAGGCTGAGCCACAGCTCTGTCTGGGCTTCTGGGAGACCCTGTGTTCCAGTCATACCCACCTGCCCCACCCCACCCCCCGTCTGTCTACTCCTGGAGCTGCTTTCTGTGGCCTGCAAGCAAAACAGGCTTAATGAACACCAACAGGATTGGCTGAGCCCCGCTTGCAGAGTTAGCCTCCTCACTCTTTCTGACAAAGAAAGCCTGTGGAAATGTGTCGGACTAAAGGAGTCTAAAGAGACACAGGCCAGGTGGCAGGGCCCCACAGGTAAGATGTTTGCCCTCAGCATGTCCCCATGCTGTTTGTCCTCAGCATGTCTGAGGTTCAGTCGTGAGCCTAAGAATCACACAGTGACTACGCTGGGGCCTTCGAAGCTTTCAGAGCTGAACCGGAGGCCTACCTCCTCTGGACCTCAGCATTCCTGGTCTGTGAAATGCCTAGTTATGCAGGCCCATCGTCCCTTCTCCAAAATCTCTGGGCCAGATGTGAGTTAGAATTTCCCAGATGTTAGAAAGTAATATGGCACATTTGCCCAGCATTTTTCTGCAGAGAAATGTGTGAGCAGTCACACAATGTGGAAAAAAAGACAATAGGTTGCCTCAGAGCAGTTCACTCAGGCTCCGTAATCAAGTGAGTTTGCACTGAATCAAAGAAAAAAACTCCTTTTCAGAGTTGGGTTTTTTGTTTGCTTGTTTGTTTTTGTTTACTGGGGGGAGAGCTCAGAACTGAGGATTCGGGACTGTGGCCCCGTGTATCTCTCAGGTTATCATGAGGATTACACGGCTAATCCAGTGCAGGTTCTACACAGGCCTGTTACCACCTGTGGTGACATCACTTTTGTCTGTCTCTTACCAGCCTGCAAGCTCCTTAAATCCCACGGATAACATCTCAGTCATTTCTCTAAAATCCACCTTAGCACCTGGGAAGTGTTTTGTGTATACAAGACTCAGATACACATTTGTTTAATGAATACATCCAGTTTCAAAGACATGCTTTTCCAGTGCTCAGAACACAATGATCCTTGCAGTTTCCCTGGAGGGAGAATTATTTAGTCATTTGAAGATGTATACATCTAGAAATTTCAGGTGGCAACATCCTTACTCCTTTCAACTTACCTGTTTTTAAAGCATCCTTGATACCATGTTCTCATAGTTTTAAACATACAAGAGATACACAGTACGGGTAGAAACGGCAGCAACTTACATTCAGTGAGAATTACAATATGCCGACTGTTGTTTAAAGAACCTTGTATGTGTTAACTTATTTGACCCTGTCAGCCTTTTTTTTTTAATTTCACTACTATTACTGATATGGCAGTGAGGCAGGCCATGTGCCCAAAGACACATAGCTAGTAAGTGGCAGCTTTCAACCCCAGGCTATTGGACCCCGTAACCTACACTCTCCTGGCCTCTTGTGTATATGTGGTGAGTATACACAAGAAGCCCTTTAACCCCCTTTATGGGTTGAATGTGTCACCCCTCCACCACACGAGATGTTCAAGTCCTAACCCCTATGTAGGACTTTAAAGTGAGTGGGACTTTATTTGGAAATGAGGACTTAGCAGATGATCAAATTAAAATGAGGTTTTTGGGTGGGCCCTAATCCAATGACTGGTGTCCTTATAAGAAGGGGACATTTAGACCCAGAGACAGACATGCACACAAGTAGAACACCATCGAACATGACAGCAGAAATAGAGTGATGCTTCTACAAGCCAAGGAATGACCAGCAAGACCACCAGAAGCTCGGAGAGAGGCCTGGAACTGATTCTCTCACAGCCCCAGAAGGAACCAGTCCTCCGACATTGTTATCTCAGCCTTCTGGTCTCCGGAACTGTGAGAAATTCATTTCTGTTGTTTAAGCCAGCCAGCTTCTGGTGCTCAGTTATGGCAGCCTTAGCACACTGCGACAAGCCCATCAAGCCTTTAAAAGAGGGCTAGAACCAGCAAGGCCAACATCTCCTCCTCACAGATCGCCCTACAGAGGCACATGTGCACATAGTACAATAACGTGCCCTCGCTGGACTGGAGAGCAAGAGATATAGAACATTAATGGGGCTTCTTGCTCACTGGCATGTCCCCAGATCCTACTTCCTGGCCTTTCAGTGACTACTTCTTTTAAAACCAACCAAAAAGAAACCAACAGAAGACACATTTCCCACGCTACCCACCAGCTCCTTAGCAATGAGTAACAGTACAACTCCCATCCATGAGCACACGCGTCCTCACACTCCCACGTCACCCACAAAGCCCAACTTCCCTCTTCACTTCAGGAGCCCGCTGCTGGCATCCTCCACCTCCCACAGACAGAGGGCTGTTCACGAATCAGAGATGACAGCTGACAGCCGGAGACTGATGCCAACACTTCCCAGTTCTCCTGTGGGCTCCGAGAGGGAGACAGCGGTGGGAGACCCACATGGGAGACCGGGGCAGGAGTCAGGGAGGAGGCCATGGGGGGTTCTTCAGAGCCCAACACCTTGGCTTCATCCTCTGGCTTTCACTCAAAGCAAACGTCTGGCTGCCACGAAATGAAAAACCACAAATAGATTATAAATGCATTTGGATGAGATTTTATACCATCGGATACTGTGGCTCCTACTAGAGTTTAGGATTTAGTCATCTGAGGCCCTCTGATCTAAATCTCTCTGCACGTGTGCCTGTCGAGGTGGAGCCCTGCACACATGCCCTGCCACCCAAGGCTCCTGTCCCTGCAGGTGTTGAAGCAGAAGCATGTACCTGAAAAATTCTGAGCTTGGCAGTGAGCAGATACACCCAGAGAGGCACGTGGGGGTCAGGTTTCTGACCCGATTCAAACTAAGTTTTGTGCTCAGGGTTAGTTCTTCCAGAGGTCCCTATTGCTAAATCACCTTAGTAATTCCAGACGCCCATCTGGGTTTTGTTTCCTGAGAGGAAGGCCAACCCGGCTCACAGAAGCCGTGGAGAACTGTCCGAGCAGGGGGTCTACCACGAGAGAGAAAGCCCCGTCACCCTGTCTCTGCTCTGAATCTGGTTGTGGAAACACCAGAGATGTGAGCACATGTTCTGTTTTAACATATCCTCACCCAAGGACATTTTTTTTTCATTACTTTTAGAGAGAGGAATGGGAGAGAGAGACAGAGAAACATCCGAGTGAAAGAGAAACACCATTTGGTTGCCTTCCCAACACACCTTGACTGGCAGGATGGAACCAACAACCTTTTGATTGACAGGACAATGCTCCAACCAGCTGGGCCATGCCAGCCAGGGAGAACACGCTATTCTAAGGAGGAAATCCTCGTGACATCTCACCAGAGATTGACAGACTGACAGATTGACAGATTGATGGGAAATATCGGAAACTGCAGGCAAAGAGGGATCACTGAACCAAAACAGCAGCAAACCTGAAGTCCCCCAGTGCCCGTACGCAGTGCCCTGCATGAGCCATCTGACATTCTGTTTGAATCAAAGAGGCCCGGGCAGAAGAGCAATAAATGTAAGCCAAACTCAGCACAGACACCCACGCAAAGAGCCTCATTAGATCAGGAAGAGCACAAAAGGTTAAACTGCCCATATCCTTCCTGCATGTCTATGTTCATACACCCACCCGCCAGCACCTGGTAAGGGAGGGGAGACTGACTGATGCATCCTCACCTGAATGCCCAGCTGAAGTTTAACATCTGCCTGGTTCGGCCTTTGTGGGCAGCATTTTCCACAGGGAGGTTTGGGAAACCTCCCTCTAGTTTGGCTACTGCTAATTACTCTTAACACATTCCGGGCGTGGTTTAGATTCAGCAGGCCTGACAGGCTGGGGACTCTCCGCATGGGTGCAGCTCAGTCCCAGGGAAGCTCTCATCCCACAATGGACCTGGGTCCCAGAGGTGGCCCAAAGCACAGCCAGCCTACCTCACAGCTAGATCCCAAATGGTCGAGAGGAAGTGAGGCTTCTTACAGATTGTTTTAGCTTTTGAAAACATTTAATGAATCGTGTCTTTTGCCCATTTAAGTACAGGTTAATTGTAAACTACCCATTGTAGCCATCTCCAATCCTTTCTAGAATAAAGCAAGAACCTAAACAAATACATGGACAGATCTTGATGGCTCTCATGCTGCAGACGATCAGTCCTGAACAGGAGTTCAAGCCCTGATGTCTCATCTCCCAGAGCTGTGCTTCACAGACTGGGGCACTGCCCACCCTGCACGCACACAGGTGGACAGAAGCTTCCTAGGAATAAAAGCATTCGTATTCAGACAATCAAACTCGCAACCTAGGTATGTGCGCCCTGACCAGGGATGGAACCGGCAACCCTTTGGTGCACAGCACAATACTCCAATCAACTGAGTCACCCAGCCAGGGCATCCCATGAGTTACTGAAATAAGAACAAGAGACCTCAATGAGACCTGACTGTCCTGCAGAAGGGGTTGAGCTATGCCCCTCCCCAACTCTGGGGCACCTGGACAGGAGTTTGGGGAACCCTTTGCAAGGGCACTCATTCTGCTGACATGTGAGAGAACATTCCCACTCCTTCTTGTTCTCATACTAAATAGGTGACTTTAGTGGCCCACTTGGGAAAAGCAAAGATGGGGCTTTCTACAATAAACATGAAGTAAACGGGCCACGTGTCACAGTTTTGCAGATCAAAGCTGTATCTGCCCAACACAGAATGTGCAAGGGGAATTTAACTTTCCCAGACACGTGCCCTCCTGCGGATCCTGAGTCAGAATTGCCAGAAGCAAAGGGGCACCTGCAAGGGAATTGAGAGGTGACCTGGACTTGCTGTAATTTTCCAGATTCTAAAATGAAAGAACAGCCTCTAAAACATTCTACAGCATGTCAAACTGTGCCCTACAGAGAACAGGCACTCCATAAATGTTTGGGGATGATGATTAATAAGTCCGCTACCTGCAGAGGGCCAACCAAGGAACTGGGCTCTCCCCTTCCACCAACAGCGCCCGATACTGCAGAGTAGCAAGCACCCAAGCATCTCTGCCGTTAACGGGTCCCTTGTCCACCCTCACTCCAGGGCCCTCAGCAACTCTAAGTGAAAATGATGCAGAGAAAGGCACATGCCCAGGCAATGACAGAGCTGGGACTACAGCCAGGGTCTGGATAATGCCACACTTGATCCTTCTCATGGGCCAGCAGCATTATTGATTATTGATGGAAATCAGGTATTTCCCTCTAAGTGTTAGCAACCATCTTTCACAAATTGCTGCACTGAATACGATTCAGAGTAAGCAAGACATTCAATGTAGTTCTCGACTGGACTCTAAGTTATGTTCTTTGGAAGTGGCTGTCCACCTGTTCTGGAAAAAAAATAAACAACCATGGAGCTTTCAATGGCTCAGTTTTCAGAGTTCTTAAATCATTCACTTGGGCTACTTCAGCAACAGCCTTCAGTTGAAACCAAGAAGCATTCTCTATCCAGGCTACAGCAGAGGTTCCAGATATGATTTCTGGAGCTCAGACAGGGGTCAGATGATTTCACTCCTTCCCCTCAGCCTATCCCATCCTGCAAGCCGAGAGGTCTCAGCTCATCCACAAGGATGTCCGAACTCAGCTCAACTAAAAGCCAAATTTAATGGATTGTTTCCCAGTCCGTTGGCCCTGCTTTCCTTTTCCATGTATTTAAAAACCTTCTTTGTATTATATATCATCTTATAAACCATTTCCAAACTCCTTTGAAATAAAGGTGTAACCCATAATGCTCCCCACTGAACTCCTAAGATGATTTGGTATGATGAAGTCACACTGATCTTGACTCCAGTCCCAGACCCTCCTGATTGGCTGTATGATCTTCACCGAGTGACCTAAACTCTCTGAGCCCCATGCCCCACCTCTGTAAAAAGGTGGGGATCCCTGCAGCACAGGAGAGTGGTGAGGATAACAATGAGATGACACAAAGCTGCTCCGTGGGGGTGGTACTGTCCCAGTTGTTATCACTAAGGTAGCCAGGAAAGATCCCACTGCCCCTCAGGCAAAAGAACTGAACTGAGAGGGAGAAGGGGAGCATTTCTGAGGTGACTTCCTGCACAAGGGCATATGGGGTAGTGAGAAGAAAAGCCCAAGAGACACAGCTGGTGGGAACCAATAGGTTAGACCAGTGTTTTCGTTCATCAAAGGCAAGATGGACAGGAGGGAGAAAGAGACACACAGGGAAGACCCAGAGACTTTTGTCACGTCTTTACCAATTGCCATGAGTTGAACTGTGTCCCTCCAAAAGATGCTGAGGTCCTAACCTCTAGCACCTCACAGCTTTACCTTATTTGAAAATAGGATCCCTGCTGATGTTCAAGTTAAGATGAGGCTATTGGGTTCAAGCCATGATCCAGTATGACTGGTGTCTTTATAAAAAGGGGAAATTTGGAGACAGGCCCGTGCACAGGGAGAGGTCATGTGGAGACGAAGACAGAGATCTGAGTGACGCACCTACATGCGAAGCACACCAAGATGGCCGGCAAACCACCAGAAGCGGGAGATAACCCATTCCCCCGTCACAGCCCTCAGAGGGACCAACCCTGGTGACACCCACCCTCTAGGACTCTGAGACAACAAATTTCGGTGGTTTAAGCCACCCGTTTTGTGGTACTTTGCCACAGCAGTCCAGAAAACTAACACACCAATCGAGAGGAGACCTTTATTATTATATATTATTGTTGTTATATTTTCACTCTCCCAGCCACGAGGGCAACTCCCCCTCACCTGCATCACTGCCATACTGACATCGCTGTCTAGATTTCTATAGCTTTCTTATATTGTCAGTGCCCTTCCCCCAACGCTGCAGCTCACACTTTGTACCAAGTTACCAGGCCCGCACATGTCCGCACCACTCACAGACTCGGTCCTGAAACACCTCTCCACTCCCTCCTATGCCCAGCTCTCTGCAGCACTGCCTGGTCTGTCTGTTCCTGTTTGCCTCCCTCAGGGCCCAGGACAATGCCATCCTGGCGCCACCTCTGTCAGCAGCGACAGTCTCACAGATCCTGTTCCCTCTGAACTCACATGTGGAATCCAGACAACATGCTCCTCTGAGGGGAAAATTCAAGTTCAGATAACAATTGATTCTGGCAGTGACCCTCATGTCTCTAAAGAACATGCCTACAGCCCTGGCCAGTGTGGCTCCGTCGGTTGGGCGTCATCCTATACACCAAAAGGTCATGGGTTCAATCCCCGGTCAGGGCACATAGAGAGGACACCAATTGTTTCTCACATCAATGTCTCTCTCTCTCTCTCCCTCCCCCACTCCCTTCCTCTGTGTCTAAAATCAATAAACATATCCTCAAATGAGAATTTAAAAAAGAGTATGTCTACATCTCTAATGGAGAGGTCCTCTCTCCACTTCCTTCTGTGGTAGATGAGGATTCAGTTCACTTGTGGTCACACCATTTTATCCCCTCTAAAAAATGCCTTGAAAAGTTTAACTATATACTTGCAAGGGAAGTTTGAAAACACGCCCACGAATTCCTTGATGCTCCTCTCATCTACAGGGACAATAAATCCCCCCTTCCCTGAGCCTGGGGTCCTTTATATCACATCAACGCATCAACCCAGGCAGGAGTGGCTGCACAACCTCAGATCCTCGGTTAGAAAAAGCCACATAGAAGCATCTACTTTGGGGATGCGCACTCTGGGAGCCTCTGGCCACTGTGTAAAGTCCGGCTTCCCCTAAAATCCCTTGTTTTGATGAGAAAGTGGTGGGGAGTCGAGGAGTCCCAGCTGTTGCAGCGCCCAGTGGATCTCGTCTTCCCGGCTCAGGTACCAGACAGATGTGTACAGAACCTTCAAGAAGATGCCAGGCCCAGCCACCCTCTGTCTGCAATAGCTGAGCCTACTCAACCTCCAGGTGGATGAGCAAAACAAATGGTTGGTATTGTTTTAAAGCCGCAGTTTTAGAGAGGTGTGTCCCAGCCCTGGATCATCAGAACCACTGGTATGCCCACTTCTCGTCCATCAGTGACACGCACAGTAGTCCCCACGGGAAGGACGCTCATTCCTCCCTCAGCTCTCCACTCTCCTGCACCTCCCTAACGCTGCCATCCACGTGACCACTCTTCCAGTGCCCGTGTTTACCACGTCCCACTCTGTGCAGGCACCACAGTGAGTCCCACCATATCCGACACCTCTAGGCTCCAGTGCACTGACCCCCGAGGGCCTTCTAAACACAGGACTGCCCGGGTCAGTCCTCGCTGCTTGCCTGGAGGAGAGCATTCTGCTCCTCGTGTTGGTGTCAAGGCCCTTTGCTGTTCTGTTTCTCCTGCTGAGTTCAGGACCTGAGCCTGAGCTCAGGGTACCCAGAGCCCTTCCCTGGACACACCCCACCCCACCCTGTGGCTGCCCATCAGCTCACACTGCCTTCTTGGCAGGAAAGCCCTCCCTGCTAACATCTCCTGCTCAAACTTCTGTCCCCTCCTCTAAGACCCCGTGGCAGCTATCCCGGGCTGGCACAGCCTGGCACTCTCTATCACAGCGTCTCCCCAAGGGACGTAAACTCCTTGAGGGCAGTGAGCCCAAGTCACTGTGCTTCTAACAGACTCAAAATAAAAGACCTGCTGAATTCCTGCTGAGCCCCATCCCAGTTGTCCCAGTGGGCCTCCCAGAGGCCAAATGAGTCACAGTGATGGAGAGCATTCAAAGAAGAAAAAAGGGGAATTGGAACAATCCTAAGGCTGGCACTGGAATCTGCTTGGTTTTCGTTTCCCTGGTCACACGGCGATGGGCACCAATGACCCCCATGTCTATGGGCACTGAGATGTCAACAGCACACGGAGTCACACACACCCTGGGGCACAGGGTCACCTTGAGCTGCTCGTGCCTGAAGTCGAAGTCGGGAGGCAGCGCAGCAGAGCTGAGAGGCCAATGGCATGTTCACGGTTGACTTGGACAGTCTTTGTTTTGTTGTGTTTTTGTATAACGTCTACTTCTGATCTCCTAACCCCACCCTTTGGGAGCAGGAAGTCCATCTCATCATGCTTTGAATCCCCTTTACAGCCTCTGGCCAAGTGTTTTGACCAAGGCGGGCCCTCCATTGCTGCTGCTCTGGTGATGACCACGGGCAGCCCTCAGCCCCCCAGGCTTGCTCTTCCTGGTGTCACTGAGCCGGAGCCTCACCGAGGGCCTCTGCCCTCTCTGGCCCGGCCCTGTGCAGACCCTCGCCATGCTGCCATCAGGAACACCCTGGGTCTCCCAAGTCAGCTGCCACAGCTGCGATTGCTCCAGCGCAGCCTCAGGTGGCTAATGAGCCACAGCCGCTTTCCCTTGTTTTTCCATCCACAGTCAGCTCACACCCGCCAGGGCAGGGCGGCACCACTCTGCCCGCACACTGCCCATTCCTCCTTCGGCAGCTGTTTCCTGTCAGCTGAATCTGCGAACGGTGAGCTGTTGATTTTTTCTTTTTATCAGGTCTGTATGGGGTGTACCCTCTCCCTCACCATGAATTCCTCCTCTGGCTTCAGAGAGGAGCCTCCTTCTCCATCATTCCATCTCACCTTACCTCAGCTCTTCCCAGAAAACACACGACTTCCACCAAGAAAGCCAGCAAGTGGAGGATCTGCCTCCCACCTCTTGGAGTTATGGGCTCTGAGGATGCCAACACAAGCCTCATGGACCACCTGCAAGTACCAAGGATGGGTCATCAATACCCTGGGCGTCTCAGGCCACCTTCCGCTTGTCGGGCCTGAAGCTGAGCTGCAGTACAGCAGCTTAACAGCCTGATGGCCCAGTACAGTAACTGGGCGAGTTACTTCACCTCTCTGTTCCTCCACGTGTAAATGACACTAATCACTTCCTCAGAGTGTGGCAGTAAGAATTAAGTGAAATTCCTGGTGTGTGACACATAATGTACTTTCAATAAAAGGGGCTGCTTTTATGTGTAGGGGGAGCTGACATGGCTCATCTTGAATGCTATCATTGCACTGGCTTTAAAACTCTCATTACCTAGTCACAGAGAAAACCAGAAGTAAACCAGATAAATGCTCCCAGCAACCTGGAGCCATTTCATTCCAGTGGGAACTGGTAATATTGTTCCCAATTTCTGAATGTCATGACTTAGGGCTCTCTCTGGGATTTCTGTCCCTCTTTTTACCCCTCCCATCTGAGCCAAAATAAATGGGCAGAACACCTCAGATCACTTCCAGGCTCAGCACAAATCAGCGGGCTGGGAGCTTCCCATGCATCTCACCTTCAGTCCTCGAAACTGTGAGAGCCTGGGAAAAGAAATCATTTTCTGAAAAGTAAAATAAGCTGAGGTATGTGCTCTGCCAAAGCCCACCTCATCAAGGTTGACCAGAACTTTCTGAAAAGCGAGAAAGACATCCCCTTCCCTACCCCGTCCTTTCCTGGGGCCCTTAATTTTTCCAGCAGGGCTTTGAGGTCAGTTAAATAATGGGCTTTTTCCAGTTCCAACTCCTAAAATTTAAACGAAGTCTGTCCTCCAAACCTCAACCGCACTCACCAGCTTTGCACACCATCAACAACAGAAACAAACCAAACCCACCCTGAGGGCAACCTGTGCACCCAAATCTGCACCGCCATCCTCCTTTCGGCCGTTACACCTGCCTGGAGACAGGCCTCCTCTACCCAGGACCGAGGGAAGCAAAGCACCTCACGTTCAGGTTGCAAATGTCATCCAAGGAGTGCAGCACGTCAGTGAGGATGGGCTGCTAAGATTTCATTAAGCAGAAAGCAGCTCTCTTTTCAAACTGTGAAGTCACACAGGTGAGCAATTAAGCCACTGAAAGGGAAGAAGGGAAAGGTTTCTTAAGGATAATTTAAAAATGCAAAGCACTGTTATCTGTAAAACCACCCAGAGCACTTAATTAACCATATGCCCCAGGTAGGCATTAAGCCTGGTCTCCTAACCCCCACAACCCAGAAAGGTGAAGCTGAGTCCAACTTCCCAGTTAAGATGCTGTACCAGAGGCCTGGGGCATGGCTCAGGGGTGTGGGGGCGGGGGGGCCTCTCTTCCAGACAGGTAATTAGCAGCAGGAGAAGGGCAGTGCCCCAGACCTGTGCTTCCACCACAGGAGCTACTGGCCACCTGCAGCTGCTTATTTTTAAATTAGTTAAAACAGAACAGAACTTAATATTCAGTTCCTCGTTAGCCACATGTGGCTACTTAAATTTAAATTAATTAAAATGGAATAAAATTTAAAATTCAGTTCACTTGCACCGGCCACATCTCACAGCTACATGGGGCCTGCAGTTCCCACACTGGACAGCGTAGAACAGGCCATTTCCATCACCACAGGAAGTCCTACTGGACACGCTGCTTCAGGCCACAAGATTCTCCAAGTTCTTTCCTCGCTGGCAGGATTTGGGTTTCATTTTTACAGCACATATCTGACAACCAACATTGTAAAATCAGTTCGGTGGGACAGGACCAGCTTTTCTTCTTCTTGATGAAACAGAAGAAAATAGCATAGTGCATCATGTGCCAATGTAATAAAAGTTTCAGGTCATAAAACATCTTAAATGTTATGCAGTTTTATGTACACACACACACACACAACTATACATTTATAGTTATATATCTACTGGGCCACAACATGCAACGTATTTCTTCCTGTGGCTCAGGGTGAGAAGTCAGATGCCCTGCACTATGGCAGGTCCTTATCTACAGATATTGAAGTGCTCCTGCCCCCACTCATCTTCTCCTTTTCAGGATGACTCAAAGCACGAGAGCATGAGGCAGAGCGTCTGCTGCACAGCAGCACACACAGGTTTCCCTCCAGCCCTGATTCTGCCTGTGTGCTCTTCCCTGGGCACCGAGCCAGGCCACCGGGAGGGTCTGCACACTTGCCTGGGCTCCAGCATCCACACAGGCATGGGCCAGGGAGAGGTGGGCAGACGGCCCCACGGCTGAGCTCACGCCAATACTGTGGCTTGCGAAGTCTGGCCCTTCTGCATTTACAGCAGAACAAAACTTGTCGGAACATCACCACTGAAGACTGAGAAGTGCCTAGAAGTCATTCTCACTCCCTGGGATCACAGCTCCCTCCACTGCAGCGGCAGTCCTACGGTTCACAGAGGCTGAAAGAAACTGGAAAACCATCTCCCTCCTTGTGACAGTTCATTTCTGTGTCAGCGTCACCCAGGTATTTGGTCAAACAACATTCCAGATGTTACTGTGAAAGCATTTTTTGAGTGAAGCAGATTATTCTCCATAATGGGGGATGGGCTTCATCTCCTGAGTTGAAGACCTTAATCGAAAAAGAGTGCTCTCCCCCAAAGAAGAGGGGGTTCTGCCAACAGATGGCCCTCAGACTTGAACCGCAACACCAACGCTTCCCTGGGTCTCCAGCCTGCTGTCCTGCCCTGCCGATCTCAGACGTGCCGGTGTGCACAACTGCATAAACCAGTTTCTTAGAATTATTATCTGTCCACCCCCCCCACACACACACACACATCCTATTGGTTGTGTTTCTCTGGAGAACCAGAAGTTTCCCTAATACACAATCAGATTCTACCCAAAGAAGGCTTTCTCATTGTTCAAGAGTCTCTCCAGTGCCACCTCCTCTGTGCAGCAAGCCCTGATTTCCTCTCCCAGCATAGCTGCTCCTTCTATGTTCATTTCTGCACTACAGTGCTTGTGCCACATTTCTACAAACAGAATTACTGTGCCTTATACCACAGCTCATATTCTGATGTTAAACATTGTTACTCAAAGCTTGGTCTCTGAACCAGCAGCATCAGCACCCCTGGAAACTTGTTAGAAATGCAGAATCTCAAGCTCCACCCAGACCTGTGGACTCCAAATTTCCTTTTTAACAAGATGTTCAAGTGATTCAGATCACATTAAAGTTTGAGAAGCACTCTTTTAAACAAAGCTCCTTAACTTTGAGGAGCTTTTAAAAATACCAACACCTAATTCCTATCCTTAGACAGTCTCACGATATTGCTCTGTGGCGCAGCCTGGACATCAGGGTGTTTAGATCCTTCCCAGCGGTTCCTAATGCGCAGCTAAGCTTGAGGACCACTGTAAATAAACCCCTCATTTTTAAAGAGGAATTGAGGCCAGTGATGTTAAGAGGCTGTGTTAGGCCACAGAGTGAGTTAGTATCAAGAACAGGACCCGCAAAGCCTTTCTAAAAATGTTAGGGAGAGAGAAAAAGATCCGTAGGCACTATCAGCAGATGTAAAACAAAACCTGGGTCATCCAACACCCATCTGACGCAGGACACTTCACCGAGTACATCCTCTGTAAAGAGCCCACGGGATTCTCTATGAACGCAGAGAACTGCCGAGTTTACACAGGGTCTCAGGAACCCGTCCCATTCACAGTGACTGTGAAACACCGAAACCAAGTTCAAATTAGGGCTGGGAAAGATAGGAGCCACCCCAGTCTGGGGTAACCAAAACGTCCCTCACAGACACAGGCACTGCCTCTATCAGCTCCTCCATTCTCGGCTGATCCTCAAGTCTCTGCTTGTGCAACCCTGTGGAAGGTACCAGGTGACATTACTGGGCCTCCTTAGTGCTGCCAGGTGCTGTGGATTGCCCACTTGGACTGGGAGATGGGGAAAAACGATGGGCGAAGTTAATGGTTACTTTCCTGTCAAGGCCTCGCTGGGTTTTGTCCTTGTGCCAGCCTGGGAGGTCCTCTCACTCCGCTGCTGGGTGGTGATCAGTAACTATGAGCTTCCCACCCACAGTTGATTCACACCATGTGCTCTTCCTTCTAGGACGGGTGACCACGTGCAGGGGGGCCGTCTTGGGCGGATACTGGCATGAGAGTGGCTGCACCCAGCCAGTACTCAAGTGTGACAGGGCACAGTGTTCTCTACTGTCTCCTTCCTTTTGGCCACCTATCAACTGCCCCCCCCCCCCCGCTACAATTCTGGCCTGGAGTTGAGTTGCTTGGAATGATTGTCCTTTTAATCTGCCGCTGACAGTACAGTATCTTCTTGGGCAAAACTAAATCTTTCCTTAGGGCAATGGAGAACCATCTGCCTAAAAGGGCACCTGCAGAAAAAGCTAACCCCAAACACCCGCTGTTCTGATAAGTTTGTGCCCAGAAATTGTACCAAACACCACTGAATTCCTACTCGACAGCTGGTAGTAGCAGCTACTCATACAGGTGTGTTCTCAGTAGTGACAGTAAAGGGGAGAAAACCCACACCATCAAGGGCACAATGCCTGTAGGCAGGCACACACACCCATATACACGTATATACACATGTTTACACACACAGGTGCACACACACACACTCTGTTGGCAAGCAACTTTCCATCCCCCTTTGTCACACAATCTACACCACTTTGTCCCCAGAATGCATGCCTTGCCTCCCTTGAAAATAAAGGGAAGGCTGTCTCCCGTTATAAAGGAGAGCTGTGTGTGTTTGTGCAACAGATTTTTAAAAATGTACCCTGGCTGGGTGGCTCAGTTGATTGCAGCATCATCCTGTGCACCAAAAGGTTGCATATTCAATTCCCAATTAGGACACATACCAATGCTGTGGGTTCGATCTCCAGTCAAGGCAGACACCGGAGAAAACTGATTAATGTTTCTCTCTCTCGTCAACGTTTCTCTCTCTCTCTCTCTCTCTCTTTCACTCTCTCTAAAACCAATGAAAACATATCCTAAACAAACCAAAAAAAGGTGATCAGCCCTGGCCAGTGTGGCTCAGTTACCTGGGTGTCCTCTATGGACCACTAAAAGGTCACGGGTTCAATTCCTGGTCAGGGCATGTTCCTGGGTTGCAGGTTCTGTTCCCAGTCGGGGTGTATATGAGAGACAACAGATCAATGTTTCTCTCTCACATAGATATTTCTCTCCCTCTCTAAGTCCCTTCCTTCTCCTCCCTTTGGAATCAATAAAAGAAAAAAAACAACAACAACAAGCTGATCAACCAGTTGACAGCAAGAAATGGTAATAAAACAGCACTTAAAAATATTTACCAAACCAAATAATTTTGCCCAGTCAGTGTGAAGCTTTTACAGTGAGTTATTGAAGTAGACATACAAGGTGGGAACTGGCAGGGACTCATAAACCCACTCTGATGCCTACATTTTATGGGTAAGGAAATGAAAGTCTAGAGAGGTGAGGTCACTTGCCCAAGGCCACACAGCTAATTAGTTGTCATGCTGGGACAAGAACCGCCTGTCCAGGCTCCCAGGCTAACACCCTATGGCAGCCCCCTGTCACCCTCCCCACAGTCAAAAAGCAGCTCCAGCAGACAGTGATGACTTTTCTCTGAACAAGGGCTCTGAAGCTGCTTACCGCCTACCCCAGCACAGGTTTGGCTGAAAAGCAAACTCCCTGCAAAGAAAAGCAGAAATGAAAGCTGAAAGTTTTACAGATGCACCACCATTTCTTTGGAAGGCTGAAGCCAACAAGAGTGTCTCTTCCCAGCACAGAGCACGTTCAGGCAGCAGGGGAAAGATGGGACCTTACCAGTCCTACTTAGCAGCATTTGGGATCTGGCCATACAAGGTTAGAATTACAGAGAAATTACCCTACAACCAAGAACGGAGAGCTTGTCCCCAAACTTGGAGAAACGTCTAAGTACCCTCCTGAACAACAGTAGAGATTTTGGATCTTCACACACCCACCTCCACGTCCTGGAAGAATACCTTTTCCCTTCAGCCAATGCCGGACCAACTTTTGTTTCACCATAAACGTCTACAGGTGCCTGGGGACAGTTTTCCCAGGTTCAAAGCATCACAGAGCTGGACTGGACTGGACTGGAAGAACTGGAGAATCACCCCAAACAAATAATTTTTCCTATGTTACTGTTTCTTTCTTTTGAAAAATAAATTTATTTTCATTATGATCATATTTTTAAACATTAAAAATTTAGAGATGACAAAAATCCAAATCATACAACCCCATACTAACTAGCCATCAGTAGTATCTGGGCTCATTACCCATCAGATTTTAATATTCTGGGCATGTGTGCTTGCTTTGAACAAGGGTATCATAATATACAAATACTTCTGAATCGTTTTTCTTTACCTATCATTATATCATTAAAAATCCCTATATTGCTGCAGTCTTCCTACATGTAATTCCAATGGCTATTGATTACTAAATTGTTGATTAATTACTAAATTAATCAACAGTGTTTACTATATTCACCTAACCATTTCCCTACTGTGGACCATTTGTGCTTACTTCCAGTGCTTCGGAAATATAAACAAGGTTTCGCTGGACACTGTTGTGCATTTCCACAATTATTATTTGATGTTATTCCCACAGGAGAGCTTCCCAGAAGCCAACCTCTCCATTTTCCTTATTGTTAGAGAAACACAAGCCCTAAATGATTAAATATCTGAGAAGGGAAAAGGTGCCCTCTCTAGAGTCCTGGGTTTGGTCCTGAGTCAGTTCTCCAGGGTCAGCTGTGTGAACACCGACAGGCCACTCAACTCCTCTGAGACTCAGTGATCCTCAGGCACTGAGGGACAGGTCCCTGCAAGGCCTGTCACGATGTTCTGATCGCCAGGAGTGTTCTTTCCACTACCACGCACTCTTCCACGAGATGCCAAATCGTTCAACCTTCTACTTCTGTTTTTCACATCAGCTGCTTTCCAGCTCAGGAAAATGACTAGGTCAAAGCTTGCCGTGGGGCCGGTTTGGTTAAGCAAGTGGGGGCTGTGCGGATCGGTCCAGGGTATGCAAACCATGGCAGCGGTCTCTAGTCCTGGGCACTGCTTTCGGAATCCAGGTCAGCCGTGGAATTCAACAGACCTTGCCTCATACCTGGGAGTGTTGACCACAGCACACTGTGACAATGATAAACACACACAGGCCTGCAATTGGGGACTTCCCGGAATTCAGTCATTCGGGGAGGGAGCTCCCCCTATGTCTCCTGTCGTAGTTCTCCGGGAGAGTAAAGAGGCCGCTGCCACGTCCCTAGTAGATCCCTGCAGGTAAAAACGTGGCACTCAGCCCAGAGCACACCAGAACAAGGAAGGGGGCAGCACTACTGCTGTTTCTACCTTACACATACCGGAGTTTGACATTTATTTTTGGCCTTTAAAAAGTGAGTTACAATCAGCAAAGAAGGGAAGGTAATTAAATGACATTTTCTCAATCTTTCAACATCCTGTTTGAAGAGCGCAGCTCCCTGCGCTGCTGCCTCCTCAGTTAAGGAATGAGATGACGAGAGCGCCAGTTCAGTCATTTCCCCCTTTTCACGTGTTGTCTGCGACAATCCTGCGGCCTTTGCAGTTATAACGGAGAGCAAAACTGCACCACAGACCGGCAGCACGTTGTGAGGGCAAACATGCGGGCTTTACCACCGGTCAACCCCACGTTAATTCTTGACTGCACTTCTTTTCAGCTGGGTGAACCTGACAAAATACTCAATTTTGCAGGATTTAAGACATCACTGCAAAGAGCTACGATTACTTTACTTACTAACAAGAAAGAAAAGTCTCTCCCAATTAAACTATGAAATAATATTACCCGTAAGACACAGCCCTATTTTAGATTATAAAGTATATGAGAAAAAGTCTTAGAATATGTGACATTCAACCTCTCTACAGTTAAATTTCTCAGTGGGAAGACAGAGATGCTACAAGCCCACCTTAAAGGGTAGCTGCGAAGTGGGAATGAGTGACACGGAACCACGCCTGGCTCTGGGCCTGGCCCGCAGTAAGTTGCTCTTAAATATTAGTTTTTCTCACTTCCAAAGTGATGGGGGTAGGTTCTGGATAGATTATAAGGTCTTCCAGAGTAGATACCAGATTTTATGCACCTTTGACCTCTTCTCACCTCCCATAACCCAGAATATTGCCACACACATTGTAGACACTCAATAAGTGGATGATGAATATAAAGAAACTAGTTGAAAACTGACAAATACCCCAGCAGGGACCCCTTGTTGAAGGATGTGGCCCATGCAACTCCACTGGCTTCCCTGGCCCTGGATGTGATGAGCACAGCTACCACTGCCATCCTAGGTCATCGGGGCTGCAAAGAAGAAAAGCAAGTGTCAGAGGCTCAGGGCACATCCCCCGTGGAATCCCCGATGCACGCAGGCTGTGGATGGCAGCCCACTGCACTTGAGTAAACACAAGTAGCCACGTCTCCGTCTCAGCTCCACAGACAAATGCAGCATTGTGGTATACCTGGGCCTCCTGGGGAAAGCCAGGCTGCCTCTGTGCCCTAGATATGAAAGGCTGTGCATATCAAGTCAGGCCAGCTACATCCCCACGGGCTCTAAACCTGTCCCCCAGGACTCTCTGAGAGTGTTATTGTGTGGCCTAAACAAATGCCCCACGTGGGTGGTGCTGGAAGGAACAGAGAAGTTCAGACAAACAGAACCATGAGGCGTTTTCCCGGTCAGTGTTTATACCTGCTGCTGTGCTCCCCTCTGGTGCCCCCGCTCTACTGGGAAAGGGGAAGAGACAAAGCAGAGAAAGAATCTCATTTTCCACCGCCCACTTTTGACTATTCATGTTCATGGAGGAGATGAGAGGAGAAGCCAATGACAAATTTAAATAACAAGTAATCTAAGATCCTTACTTTGCCCTTGACTTCACTCAAGAGACATCTTCCCGGAGACACACTTAGGCTGCGTGTCACATCCTCACAAATGCACACTCACCTCTCCCTCTAAGCTCCCACTGGCTGGAATTTCACATTCCCGGTTCCCTAAGGGACACTCATACAAATGGATATTGCTTTTGCAAAGCGAATGAGACTTCAAGGGGAAAAAAAGCAATAGTAATTAAGATCGCAGCAATTACCTATTTGTTGAGCCTTTCCCCTCGGATGAAGGGGTGGGGAGGAGTAGAGGAGGGATTCAGTCAGAAACCTCCCTTCCCTGCATCACACATGTGTGGCCATGGGGTAGAGAGGGACCTTCCTGTGAAGTCAGTCTTCCCTCGGGAACTGGCTGGCGAGTGTTCCCTCAGCTGCACAAGGGACGCAGAAGCCTGCGTCTAGCCCCTTCCCACCACTGCTCTTTGCTTCTCTGTGCTTTAGGCCACAGAAGGAAAGCCTGGCAGCTTTGCTGAGAGGGCGGAGGAACGGGCTTCCAGAGCGAGGCTGCATTCCTGCCCTGGCGTCCCTGGGCCTCATGGGTGCCTTCCGCTACCTAAAGTCCCTGTGATGACCCCCAGGAGGGCAGGGGTGTCATTTATCTCTTGTTCATTGAACATCTAATGGGGATTTTAGGGAACTTTCCACAGCACATCTCCTTCCTAATAATAATAAATAGTCACGACCGTACCTCATTAAACCTCTCCAACTACTTCTCCCACACCAGCAAACGCTGTGGAGGTGCTCTATCATCCTGTACCTGGGAGAAAACAAAACACACCCCAAAGTTCGAGATTCTCAAAAACCCACATTTGGGTTAAGCATAAATAACCACTGTGTTCCCTGTTGAATCCCCAGCCTCAAGATCAGTGCTGAATGACAGAACTTCCCGCAATGATGGAAATGTTCCATGCTGCTCTGCCAGAGATGCAGCCACCAGCCGGCCGCGTGTGGCCTTGGACCACTTGAAATGTGTCTAAGGCGACTGAGAACCTGGATTCTTTTTTTTTTTTAGTTTTAATCTATATAAATCTAAGAGGCACATTGGGCTAAGGGCCACTGTATAGCGAAGCACAGATCTAGAGAGGGCCTGATACGCACACAGCTGGTGCTCAGTAAATATTTGCTCAGGGGAGGAAGGAATGGACAGTAGCTGCTCACCATCACTGTGTCCTGATTAAGCAGGACCCTCATGGTTATTGAGTCCTCACGTTAAACAAATCTCTGTTTAATTCAACAACCTTCTGAGCTAAGTACTTTTATTACCTCTGTTTTAAGATGAAGAAACCGAGGCTCTGAAGAGTCATGTAGAGAACCCCCATCCACACAGAGCGCGGCAAAGGCACGATGCAACCCCAGCGGTAAGATGAGGCGGCCTCTTACAGCCGGCCAGCTTTGCCACTGATGAAAAAAGTGCCTCAGTTTATTTTCTGCAGGGTGACACCAAATTCAACAAGGAAATTTTCCTTTTGAAATAGAGCAATAAAGATACCAGTGTGTCATGTTGGGGAGCTTTTAGAAGCCTGGCCACTGTACTCAGTGACCCATCAAGGCTGTGCTCACTGACCACTGGATCCCAAGTCAAGAACTAACTATTCACTCCACCACTCTGGCCCTTCCCTGAAATCCCCCCAGGATGGAAGAGGACTGGGGAGCAGCCTCCCAGTCTCCATGAGCTGTCACCTCCTAATGTTGACAAGCATGTCCACATGTGATGCCCTGAGTGTCCTTGTCCAAGAAGATCCTTTCATCCAGCATTGACCCTTGGACCATTAGGGACTCGCCCGTGTAACAAAGGGACAGGAGTTTCCACCACCATCCGGCATGAACACAAAACCAGGAACTGAGCGAGGCCAGCTCACCCTCTCCTTGACTGACCCCGCTCTCCACTGGAGCCTGCCCCTGCCTCCATCCCACAGGAAGCTGACTCGATTTTTGCAGCTCTTCTCACACCTTAAGATGGCCTTGTGGGCTCCTCTCAATGGGGCTCTTTCCAACAACCCTACAAGCTGTTTGCTTTGCCTGCCCCAGAGCTGTGCCCTCTGCGCCAGTCACCACGGGGACCTGAGGGGGAGAAAGATGCAAGTGGAACTATGGCTGAAGAAGGAAGTGGGGAGGGGATTGCTGAGGAAAGAAATTTTTAAATTTTCATAAGAAAAATTAGTTATCATTTTGGACATTCTTAAACCACTCTAACTTTGTCCTAGGTGACCGACCATAGGAAACACAATTTTCTTCAGTGTTGCTACAGAACCAGATGGTTCCTTAGAGAGAATTTTTCATCACAGAGCTATCCACATCCTGTTTCTCAGGTATGAAATCCAACGCCCTCTGCGTCCAGTTTAAGCCCGACCTCCTCCAAAATGTCTTCCTGGGCCATTCCAGCTCTCAGGAATTCCTCTGTCCTCAGGTATCAGGTAGCATCCATTATCTGCAGGGCCACATCCACAGGGACCCATGCTGAGGGCACTGGGGACCAGTGTGGCCTTTCCTCACAGGCCCTACACACGTTATCTCTAACCTCACACTCAAGTTCCCCACTCAAGTTCCCCACTCAGCTAAACAAAAGCTCAGCAGTGAACTAGATGCAGCCCTTTTGGAAGACAACTTAGCAAGTATTCACCCCCTGGAAGGAAGCCCTTCAGGTCTCAGGACTCTGCTGCAAGGCCCCCCCCATTCACACAAACAGTGCTCCTATGAGGGGCGTTTTGTTCAAACAGTTGCTTTGTTTTTTTCCATTTGTTTTAGTGCCCTTTGCAAACTGGCCCTGGGAAGTTACTCAGGCGGCTGACCCTTAATTCAATACTGATATTTTTGGGTTACTCAATTGTCTTAAGCAAACACTTCCTGGCACTGCAGCATAATGATTCATTCTGTACTTAATCATATATTTTGTTGCATTGTTGTTGTGTTTGTGAATGCTTATCTTTTCTCAAAGACAAAGATCCTATCTTACTATCTGGGGTATTTCCCACCACAGTTAATATCATGCTACAAGCATTCAAAGGTGTTTATTAAATAAAAACAAATTTAAAAAAAAAGAGAAAAACACTCTTCAGACACTGAGCCAAATATGGGACTACAAGGTCCTGGAGCATCTCTGGTCATCTTCAAGCTGGAAGTGTCCCTCAGAGAACGCTCAGCAGCACATTGTCAGGCCTGGGCCACGCTGGAGCCCGGTCACGGGCATCCGCTCACATGGTTGTCTCGCTCTTTTAAATAATGCACCACTTCAGTGAGGAGCTGGCAAAGCTAATTCCATTTGGCTTGGGGAACTACTTCAACTGTATCTAGTTCCAAACTCAAAAATAAAGGATTTCAAAACCAAAAATCTCTACCCCTAACGTAACAACATAACAAATCACAAAACGAATGCTTACAACTCAATAATAAGAAAAACGACCCAATTTAAAAATGGTTGAGAGATTTGAATAGACATTTCACCAAAGATATATGACTAGCTAATAATCACCTGAAAAGGTATTCAACATCATCAGTCATTAGGGAAATGCAAATCAGAATCAGAATGAGACACCACTATACACTAATTACAATGGCTACACAGTAATAAAAAAGACTGACAATAGCCAAGTATTGGTACATGACATAGAGAAATTAGAATTCTTGTATGTAGGTGGTAGGAATATAAAATAGGCAGCTATTTTGGAAAATAGTTTGGCCGTTTCTTAAGCAGTTAAATATATATATGCCTTATTACCCAGCAATTTTAGTCCTCGATATCTACTCAAAAGAAGTATAAATAGCCCTGGCTGGTGTAGCTCAGTGGATTGAGTGCGGGCTGCGAACCAGGCATCGCAGGTTCGATTCCCAGTCAGGGCACATGCCTAGGTTGCAGGCCATGTCTCCCAGCAACCGCACATTGATGTTTCTCTCTCTCTCTCTCTCTCTCTCCCCTCCCTTCCCTCTCTAAAAATAAATAAATAAAAAACTTTAAAAAAAAAGTTATTGGTTTAAAAAAAAAGAAGTATAAATATAGGTCTACAAAAGACTTGTATGCAAAGGTTGATAGCAGCATTATTAAAACAGCAAAAAACTAGAAACAATACAAATGTTCATAAAATGGTGAGTGGGTAAACAAAATGTGGTATGTCCATACAATGGAATATTACTTAGCAACAAAAAAGGAATAAACTTCTGATACTTGAAACAACACAGATGAACATCAAAACCATGCTAAGTGAAAGATGCCAGACACAAAGACTACATACATATGCTTCCATTTATATTAAATTTCTAGAAAAGGCAAATGACAGAGACAAAAAGCAGATCAGTAATTGCCTGGGGCTAGGGGTTGGAATGGGGATTGGCTAGAAACAGGCATAAGGAAACTTTTTTGAGATTGGAAGTGTTCTAAAACTTTTTATGTAGATAATTGCATAGCTATATAAATTTACTAAAAAAATCATTGAATCGCAGTGAATGGGTAAATTTTATAATATGTAAAGTATATCTCAATAAAGCTATTTTTTTAGAAAGCAATGCAAAAGCTGAAAACAAACTTAATGTGGGGCTTTAAAACTCTGTGGTTTCACTTTCTGGATATTTTGCTACCTAAAAGGGCATCTCAATACCACAAGGTCTTTCAAAAATGGAAACGGGACATTTAAAAAACAATCCCTATCCTTCTGATGCAAAGTTATTTTTCTGCATTTTTAATGCTCTACAGGTCATTAACAGTTCTCAAAGAAAGTCTAAATCCTGAGGCATCCCAGACTTGCCCAAACCTGAGTGGCTTGCTTCCCCAAAACCCTGCTCACAGGTATAGAACTGGTCAAGGTGAAGGGTCACTGTGGCTCTCAGTGGTGCAGGTGTGAAAGCCTTTTTCTCAAAATCCCTTGGCTGGAGCCTAAACCAGAAAAAAACTTTTGCTTTCAAGGTCTTCCTGCTTAGAGGACAATGCACAGAGATGCTCTCCTGGGGGCCCACACCTGACGACAAGTTTTCTCCAGACCTACACGTGCCCGGCACATCTGGCAGGTACCACATTGCCCAGCTTGCCTGACCAGGGACCTTGATCCAGCCAAAATTTGTACTCATCAGGGTTCTTCAGAAAAACAGAACCAATAGGATGTGTGTACATACAGAGATAAAGAAATTAATTTTTAAGGAATTGACTCATGCAATCATAGGGATTGTCAAGTCCAACTTTTGCAGGGAAGGACAGCAGGCTGAGGACCCAGGAAAGGGCTAATGCCGTTTCCAGTGCAAAGGCAGTCTGAAGACTAAACTCCTTTTTCCTCCAGGGAGCTCTGTCCTTTTCCTGATTCCTGACTCCTTCCAGGCTGTGGCGAGTTCCTTTGAACCCCACAGTGCGTCCCTAGTAATCCCATAAGCACATTCTAGATCACAAATCTGTGAAGCAAGTACTGGATTCTGAGCTAAGGTGACCTCTGACACTTGGCTCATGCACATTCCCTTGAAAAATAAGAGAACTTTTAACTCTGTTTTCTGAATCTAGCAGGAGGAACTCATCCGTTATGAAAGTAAGAAAAAAATATCTTCACAAGTGCTATTTGGAACAAGCTAAAGAATTAATCACATTGGGAAGGACTAATTATTTACTGAACTTATGCAGATAACTAAGGGTCTCTACATACTCCTGCCCATTTTAATTGTAATGCCTACCCTATAAGATAGGGTCTTTAACTCCATTTTATTGATGAGAAAACTGAAGCTCAGGAAGGATGGTTACCTCCGCCAAAGTCACACAGGTAACCTATCAACTTTTCGTATAGTTGGTAAGCTTTATGATACACGACATCTTATACAATCATGTTCTTTGCCAGGCCATAATTGTCTTAAGTCAAAATATTAATATATAACTAATTGCCTATGTATTTCTTTTTTGGTGAAACCCTTAAAACATGCAATTTAGTACCCCCCCCCTTTTTTGGTGGGTTTTTCTTGGTGGGAGGCGGGTTCTTCCCCAGTTTCAGATATCAAATATCTAACTTCTTTATTTGGCTTCTTCTCACTCCAATTTAAACTTCTGCACAATTGCACATTTTCAAAGCCAGATATCATCCACAAAATAATCATTCAACTGCACCTAATTTCAATTAGATGCAATGAGGTTGGTGAAGCTTGACTTTTCTTAACAGTAAATAGACTCATTTCTTTCATTTACATAATGCCTCAGGGCTTCCTCGACTCTACACCAAATCAATAGACCAAAATCATTTCTCTCAGTGCTCAGGGGCAGAAATGCAATCACCTTGCTCACAGTCTTCAGCTAGAAAGAGCTCAAAAAGAGACTTTAAGGAAGTACTAGAAGCAGGGTTTGCTGGGATTTCAGAACAGTTACTCTCAAGTCCAAATGTGGCATTTCATTATCTGCAGCCGTATCTCTGCTAGTGTGGCAACCAGGGCCGGAGGGGCGCTGTCTCAACTCCATTTCCTCCATGCTCTGTGACCAATCTCAGCAGCCCCCCTCAACCTTGAGCAATTGCTGACACTGAAGTAGGACAGGAAAGGTCATGCTTCTCCAGGCCCTCAGCTAATGATGCCATAAAAGTTGGGGCAAGACCGATATGTGGCCAGATCAAAGCTCCAGGAAACCCTAAGCCTTATTCTCCCTTCCAAAGGAGGCTTCTGTCCCGTGGAGAGGCTTCCCCAAGGGCATCTGCACTATTGTCTCCAAAAATCATGGTAGGGACTGTGAAAACAGGTGTTGTCACATTACACACAGACAACATATATTTTACCATGGTGCCCCTGCCAGGTTAATTATTCCCAGGAGAGGGCTTCTTTTCCCCAAGGTGGAGAGCCATCATATCTGTGTGTCTGGCTGCTGCAGCCTCCACACCACGTGGGCACTGGAGAGAAATTCTGAATCTCAGGTCCCACCCTGGAATCTGTTTTTGTGACAAGATCTCCAGGTGATGTGACTGTTTTTGAAAGGCACTGGGCTATTGCATGGAGGACAAAAATGTTATGTACTGATTGACACATCCTATTTACAACCTTTTGCCTTCCCCAAGCATTCTTTTATTCAATGAAAAGGCATTCCTCTGTCATTCAACAAACATTTACAGTGTGCCTACTACTAGGTGCTGACTCAGTGCCTAGCACTGTCTAGGGGAGATAAGGCCTCCCTGGTGAGTAAAGCAGGCAAGTGCTCCACCCCACAGAACGTACATTCTGGCTGGGGAGGCAAATAGCAAATAAGAGAATGAGCAAACAAATGAGATCATCTTTCCACCAAGTGCCACCAAGAAGATAAAGAGGATGACAGAGGTATAACTGACAGGTGCAGGGGACAAATTTTTTATTGAAAGGGAAGGATCCGGAAGAGCCTCTCTCCCAATAGAACATTTCAGCTGAAACTTGAAAGTAAGAAAGTGCTCCAACTGGTATGGCTCACTTGGTTGGAGCATCCTCCCATGAACTGAAAGGTCTCAGGTTCGATTCCTGGTCAGGGCACATACCTGGGTTGCAGGTTCGGCTAGTCAGGGTGCATACAAGAGGCAACCAATCGATGTTTCCATTGGGTGAAGATTTAAAAAAAAAAGGAAAGAGAGAATGTGTGAGGGAGACCCTTCAAAGGAGTGAGAAAGAACCTTCCAGGAATAAAGATGAGCCGTTTGTAAAGGCCCAGGGCTAGGAAAGGAGTTGGTATGTTTGAGGAACAAAAACAAGTCCAAGTACCCGGAGGGCAGTGAGTGTGGGAGAGTTGCCCAAGATGTGGGGGGAGATTACTAGGCAGGGCCATTTGAGAGCAACTAAGTCATAACAAGGAACTTGAATGCTGTTCCAAGTGCCATGACAGCCATCAAAATGTTCCCACAGGGAATACACAGTGTCCTACATACACATGCCGCTTACCTGTTGCATGGAGAATAAACTGATCAAGAAAGAAGAGCGAACGTAAGGAAGCCGTTGGGTGGCTGACTGCATAGTCTAGTGGAGTGGTCCACTGCAGGGGCACAAACTGAGACACGTTTTGACGGACCCCGAAGCCTGGCCGGGTGCTGTGCTGGGCCCTGCACGCCACGCAGCTCTGAACATGAAGGCGAGGCAGCTGGCAGTTGAGGGACCTCAGGAGAGAAGCTCACAAGGAAATCGACAGCGAGCTGTGTCTTCGCAGGTGCCAGTGAGTGTGGCGCCGTCTTTGTTAAATGAAACGAGCACATACTTTTTGACCAGCAGTTCACATTATGTTTATCCTACGAGCAGAATGGCATGCGTGCAAAATGACACATGCCCTAGATTATTCATTATAATGTTTGTATAAGAAGAAGATTGGAAACAACCTAAATGTTGAGTAATAGGGAACTGGTTAAATAAACACTGATTTATCCATACAATAAAATACTATATAGCCAAAAGTGGAAACAAGGATACTTTCACATTCTGGGTTTTTTATACACCTGTATTTGTATATGTGTGTGTGTATATAGTGTATATGTATGTTATCAATTGTGTAAAAAAGTTTTAAAAATTCTTACACATATAATGCCAGTGCATCCTTCAAAAATCTTGAAAAGTAGATACAAAAACTGCCTGTGGTCGAGGACAGGGACGGGGGAACAAACATACCTCTCACTGTGTATTTTTATAGCATTTGAAATTTGTACCATGTGAATATATAACCTATTTAAAATAACTAAATAAAATTTAAATTTTGTTTAAGATTTTATTTATTTATTTTTAGAGAGGGAAGGGAGGGAGAAAGAGAGAGAGAGAGAAACATTAATGTGCAGTTGCTGGGGGCCGTGGCCTGCAACCCAGGCATGTGCCCTGACTGGGAATCGAACCTGCGATGCTTTGGTTTGCAGCCCGTGCTCAATCCACTGAGCTATGCCAGCCAGGGCAAATTTACATTTTTAAAAATGCATTAACATAGGTGAAAGGAAAGATGGGGGCCCATGCTTCTGAGACCACAGAAGGATATGCAGGGGATGGGACTGAGGAAGGCGGGGGGTGGGGGGGGATCCTGGGGCAGGTAACCCTGGGGCTGAGCCCTGAAAGATGAACCGGCATGCATCACTAACAGAAGGCAGAACTGTGTTCCTCACAGAGGCGGGGATTTATAATCCAATAGGGTCCATTCAAGGAAACAGTGGTATTTTAGTTTAGCTAAAGTTCTTGGGGTTCCAGAAAAACCAGCAGCTCTTGCCTGTTAAGAAGTTGGGGCTTTTCCCAGAAGCGATAAAAGGGAGGAGCAGTGGCAAGATCAGGTCTGCAGTTCTTCAAGGAAGTTCTGGCCACAGGGTGGGGAGGAGTTGGCTGGAACCTAACTCAGAAACTAGGTAAGGACTCATTCCTTTAATGGAAGAAGCAAAGATGCAGAAGAGGGAACAGAGACCAGAGGGATTAAGGAGTGAGCACTAACCAGATTTTGGAACTGATCCCCTGGGGGGAGGGGAGCAGTAAACAGGAATAAAGGAAAACTCCAACGATTTCACCTGGGCTGCCTTTATCAGACAGGAGAACCTGCGGCAAAGAAGCAAATCTGGGGCTAGGAGAGGGAGAAAGAGTTCCAGAGGAGGCAGAAGGGTGGGTTCAGACCTGCAGGTGTATGTACTTGGGCACCTTGACTCAAGTCTCTGTATTTGTGTTGTTTCAGTTGTAAAATAGAGCTAATATCTATCTCAGAGGATTATTTTAATCATGAAATGAAGTGTTTTATATACAGGACCTACCACATTGCCTGGGCCATAGTAGGCACTTAACAAGAAGCACCCCTGGACACAGTAGAAATTATATATTATAGAGAAGTCCCTACAACAGAGCAATGCCTACTTCACCAAGGTAGGGATTTCAAGGAAATTTTTACAAATTAAAGAATGCTGCTATTCGATTGATTCCAAGTTTCATTCCTCTGGGTCCCTGGACCATCCCCTCACCTTGACAGTGCTGTGACCAGTTATGAGTGTGGACCCAGGACCGCAGCTCTCTCGCCACTGCCAGGCGTGCAACTCACAGCCCAGGCTTTTGCTGAATGGAAAATGCACCAGAACTGGTCAAAACTGGCTTGTTTTGATTCAAGGCAAACACTAGCATCTACAAACCCCCAACGGCCAGACTAACCGGGTAACTGGGGTGTTTCACTTCCTGTGTTGCATGTGTCGAACCTCTCACCCTGACAGCAGAGCAGACCCAGATGACCACCCCACCGTGTGCTCGCAGGCACGACTCAAGGAAAGTGACTCCTCGGAGGAGGAGGAGTTTCCAGTGAAGATGGAGTCTGCAAGGAGAGTAAACCACAGCCCCCTCTAAATCCAAAGCCCCCATGTTTGCTGTAATCACGATGACCTCAAATTGTCAAATTTTATTCCTGCAAAATCAGGAATAAAAAAAAAGCCCAAGAGCTACCATGAAGATGTGAACAAAACACTGTTCCTTATGTCATGAGTATTAAACTAAGTCTATTCCTTATGTCTCTTACACTTGGTTTTGAAGACGTACCTCACATTGGTCTCATCAAGGAAAAAATCATAGGGGTTTTTGATAATAAGAAGTACCCAGAAATATGTAAGTTGTGTTTCTCTCAAAGCCAGTTCCCCCTGAATACCTTCATGGCTAAAGTACTAGTGATGGTCAGAAAAGAAGATGCTTGTTCCCCAAACTGCCACTCTCCTGGGCACACACTCTAGAGTTGCTCTACATTTCACCTACCTGAAATCCATACCATTTTCAAAAATAAAACATTCTGATTGACTTCTGGTAAAGATGGAGAGGTAGGCAGACACAGCTCACCTCTTCACACAACCACATCAAAATAACAACCAAAATATAGAGCAACCATCACTCAGAACCATCAGAAATGGAGTTGAATAGGAGTCTGGCAACTACAAAATAGAGTGGAATGGAAGTGTGACAACTATGGAATTAAAGAAACCACATCCATCCAGACCGGTAGAGGGGTGAAGACACAAAATGGGGTGGTCCCACACCCACGTGTGGTGGATGAAAGTTCAGGAGAGATATCTTAGGAGCAAGGAGTCCCAGCCCAACACCAGGCCTCCCAGCCTAGGGTCCCAGTGCCAGGAAGATAAGTCCCCATAATTTCTGGCTGCAAAAACCAGCAGGGATTAAGTCGGTGAAAGAAATGCTGGAGCCCTAAACAGTTCCTCTAAAGAGCCCACACACAGACGCACCTACTCAGACTCACTTCCTCTGAGCTCCAGCAACAGGGAGCAGCTTGCAAGGCACCAGTGGTACACAGGGAGAAAGTGAAGTACCTGGCATCAAGGCCAGTAGAGTCAATTGTCCCTTTTCTAAAACCTACCCCCACAAAACAGCAAGCTGGTGCCATATCTGAGTCTCCATCAACCTGGCTAACACTGTTAGACCAGCCTTGGAGATCCCCTGACACTCTGCCCCATCCAACCTATAGGCCCACCCAAGCTGCTTTTCCATATGAATGGCAGGTCTTGGCTCACGCTTCACAACTTCCTAAATCCTCTCAAACAAGCAACAGCTGGCTTCAATGAGCCCCAGGCACAGAACTAGCAGTGGCCAGTTTAGATTCACAGATTGCCTTTGTGTGGGAATCTCCAAGCCCAGCACTAGTAGCACCCATCTCAGATTGCTTTATAGCTCAGGCAGGGTGTCCTGGACAAAACACAGGTCAGGGATGATCATGGCCTGCACCACCTGGGAAACCCCACAGTCTGCACACCCAAAGGACAGCTTTAGACCATGTGGGTGCACCACCACCCTGCCCCTGCACAACTGATCCTCCGCAGAGGGTGGAGTTTGGCAGTTAGTGGTCACAGCCAGTCCTTGCAGCTGACTGGCCTGGGTAAGTCCCTCCCGTTGATCTGCCAACAGCCACCCAGGCTCAACTACAAAAGGAGGGTATACTCAGCCCACAGGAAGGATGCACCTTGAGTATACAGCGTGGGTGATACAGGAGGCTGTGCCACTGGACCCCACCAGACATCTACTATATTAGGCCACACTACCAAAACATGGAGTTCAAAGCAGCTCTACCTAATATATAGAAATAAACGCATGGAGGCTGCCAAATAGACAAAGAAACATGATCAAATGAAAGAACAGATCAAAACTCCAGAAAAACAGATAAACAAAATGGAGATAAGCAATCTATCAGATGCAGAGTTCAAAACACTGGTTATAAGGATGCTCAAGGAACTTAGTGAGGACCTTAACAGTGTAAAAAAGACCCAATCAGAAATGAAGGATATACTAATTGAAATAAAGAACAATTTACAGGGAATCAACAGTAGAGTGGATGAAGCCAAGAATCAAATCAATGATTTGGAACATAAGGAAGCAAAAACAACCAATCAGAACAAGAAGAAAAAAAATCCAAAAAAATGAGGATAGTATAAGCAGCCTCTGGGACAACTTAAAGAGGTCCAAAATTCACATCATAACGGTGCCAGAAGGAGAAGAGAAAGAGCGAGAAATTGGAAATCTACTTGAAAAATAGTGAAAGGAAACCCCCTAATTTGGTGAAGGAAATAGACATGCCAGTCCAGGAAGCACAGAGTCCCAAATAAGATGGATGCAAAGAGGCCCACTTTAAGACACATCATCATTAAAATGCCAAAAGTTAAAGATAAAGAGAGAATCTTAAAAGCAGCAAGAGAAAAGTCACTTACGTACAGGGGAGTTCCCATAAGACTGTCAGCTGATTTCTCAAGAGAAACTTTGCAGGCTAGAAGGGAGTGGCAAGATATATTCAAACTGATGAAAAGCAGGGACCTACAGCAAGATTGCTCTACCCAGCAAACCTATCATTTAGAATCAAAGGGCAGATAAAGAGTTTCCCAGACAAGAAAAAACTTAAGGAGTTCATCATCACCAAACCATTATTGTATGAAATGTTACAGGGCCTTATTTAAGAAAAAGGAGATCAAAACTATGAACAATAAAGTGGCAAAAAATACTTACCTATCAACAATTGCATGTAAAAAACAAACTCAGCAAATAAGAACAGGGACAGAATCATGGATACAGAGAGCATTTTGTTGGTTGCCAGATGGGAGAGGGGTGGGAGGGAATGGGTGAAGAGAGGGGAATAAGAAGTATAAATAGGTAGTTACAGAATAGCCATGGGGATGTAAAGTACAGTACAGGAAGTGGAGTAGCCAAAGAACTTAACACACATGGCCCATGGATGTGAACAAGGTAGGGGGACTTCCTGAGGGAATGGGGGGTGCTGGCTGGGGGTGAGCAAAGGGGGAAAAATCAGGACAACTATAATAGCGTAATCAATAAAATATCATTAAAAATAAATAAATAAATGAAACATTCTGTTCCAAGATTACATAAATTACCATCGGTTTCTGGGTGCTATCGCTGCTCCTTCCCAAATCTTCCTTTGTAATTCTTCTCTACTGTGGCATTCTGTGCTGTCTCTTTCCTCACCAATAAAATTCCGACATTTTTCTTGGGAGAGTAAGGAGTGAGCAATCTTCTTGGGATTGTCTGAGGTAGTGTGAGAAGTGCTGGTGGACAAAACACTGCCCTTCGTCTTCCTCTGAGCATGGCAGAGATGATGGGACCCGCACTCTGTGATTGTTCACCGTGCCTGGGTTAGGTGGGGGGCCGGACGACCAGACATGGTGAGCTCATCCCAACCCACTTGTCAACACTAGGCCTGAGAACTATTCCTGAGGGGAGGGAATTCAAGAGGGACTACTGCCTGCTTCCACGTGAAACTGGCACCGTTGGGCCTTTTCCCACACAAAGGTTCCCTGCCTCTGGAACTACTGCTCCCAGCCCTAAAAACTGAAGATCTATGAGTCTCCATCTGAGCAGATGCAATTCCTGGACTGCCGCACGAGAAAGTTAAAACCCTCTGATTTTTAACAAACCGGTCTTCACTAACACATGAACCTCCCTGAAGCCTGAAGATGTCCCAGTAGATAATAGATCCCCCAACTCCAGGCATCCAACCACTCCAACTATCCTTGCTTTCAGCGAAGACAAGATAATTACGGCTGATTGTCACATGTCTAATTTCACACTAAACTAACTCATAGCGAAAAGTAACAAACTGTCCTAGCAGGGCGGCACAGCAGCTAAACGTCAGATCGTCTATCGCCCCAGGAAAACCAGAGATGTTTGTGGAGTCCTTTCTTTATTCATACGTTCCCGGGCGTGCACTCGCTTCTCACAGGAGCGCACGCACACACTCAGGCACTACACACACAGCAGGGGACTTAGTTTTCTCTTCCTCAGAGCAGCCATTCACAGTCCCCAACATATGATCCGCCTCATCCTCATCCCCAGAACACACGCCTCCTCTAGCCTCAGCGCCACACACGTGGGGAAGCGCGCCCAGGTGGAGCCAGAAGGGAGGAGGGAAGCGCAGAGTTGGGGAGGGCCAAAGATGAGGGAAGAGGGCGCTGGAGTGGGATGTGAGATCTCAGGTCCGCGCTGATGCCATGTAAACTGCTGGGAGGACGAGTGGGAGAAAGGAGAAAAGCTGAAGGAAAGGAAAGGAGAGGAGGCGAGGGGGACCCAGGCGTCGGGGGGAGGCGGAGAGGGAAGTGGGGGAGGGGCCGCTCACCCAGGGTTTTGACAGCGATCTGCCTGGTGAGAGGCGGAGGCAGGTTGATGCACACCAAGTCCACGTCCTGATGCAGCAGCACCTCGTCAATGCGACTCGTATAGAAGGGAACGCTCATCTCCTTGGCCAGCTCCTCGGCTTCCTCCGGTGTGCGGCCCCACAGCGCCTTCACCGCGAAGCCCTCGTCTTTCAGCAACGGGATGATGACTCGGGCGGTGAGGCTGGTGCCGAACACGCCCACCCCGGGAAGCATGGCTGCTCGGGTTCGCCTGGTTCTGCTTTAGCTCGGCTCTCCAGTCCAACACGCGCGCCCACACCCCTCTAGCCAGTCCTGTACCCGGTTCGCCTCTGTGCGCCAGCCGCCGTGCCCTGAGCAAGGAGCCCGGGTGCCGAGTGCGCACCCAGCTGCAGGCAAAGCAGTCTCTGGGAGCCTCAGTACAGTGACTGCTGCAGTGTCCGCCACGCGGGGCTCCAGTCCTTCCCGGAGGCGGCGGCAGAGACGCCCCCAGGGCGCCCGAGGCCCCGAAGACCCGCGGAACCTCGGTTCAGGCAGCACACCCGCCGCAGCGCCAGCCGGCTCCGTGCGCCCCGCGGAGGCCACTCCATGGCCGGCTCATCCCCGCACCCGTGCCACTGCAGCCTGGGACTGGCTCTCTCCCGCGTCTTTTCCGCAGCCGGCCAGTGTCGCACGCACAAGCCTCTACAGGCTGCCAGAGCCCGGAACGGCTCGGCTGCGGGGTCCCCTTTCTCCCCAGCTCTCGGCCCGGAATGAAATAATTCAGCGGCCACCAGGAGGCCGGCTAAGCACGAGGCTCCGCTCCGAGGGCGCCACGCGCTGATCTTAAACTGCAGCGTGGCGGCGGCGACCGCAGAGGCCAGGACCCGGCGCCAGCCTTCTCATTCTGCTGCCATCTTCGCTCGCAGCACAGCTCGAGCGGCCTCGGCCCCGGCCGGCTCTGCTCCGGGATCCCGCGGGGACGAGGGCGGAGTTGGGGAGTTTGGCTGTCAGCGGCCGGGTGTTCCTGCACCGCCCCCGCCGCTGCGCGGCGCGCCATTGGCCGCCGCGCGCCGCCCCCACCCTGCCGCTGCGGCGGGCTCCGGGTGCGCGCTGCGCGGGGCCCAGGAACCCAGGCCGACTCCTCCCAGGCGCCGACTCACTCGCCTCCTGGCCCTCCATTCCTTCCCTTTCTTTGCCCTCCACCACCTCCTTCTCTTTCTCTCATCTTTCCAAACCCCGCCCCAAGCAAGCTAATAAATCTCTCCAGGCAGGGCGCGCCCTCACCGAGGATCCGGCGGTCCCTGGGAAGACAGCAGCTGGTGCCTGGCCCCAGGGCCAGGGGTCCCAATGAGGTGTGAGCAGTGGGTAATTACAGCTTCTGTTCCGGGAGCTTTTTCCGCGTGCGGGAAACCGTGCTAGGGAAGCTTTCTAGGCATTCTCTCTTTTAATCCTTTGACCACCCCTAAGGTTATTGGGAACCCATTTAACCGATGATGTAACTGAGTCCTGGGAAGGTTTAGTGACATGGGAAAGGTCACACTACAGGTAAGCAGCTCGCCTGGGATTAGAAACCAGACTCCAGAGGAGCGATGAACTGGAGAGTTCTCATCTCTACTTAATTTTTTTTAAAAAAAAGCCTGCTCCAGTCGTGCGCCACCCCTCCGTTCGCGCACTCATGGCCCAGCGCCTTCCTCCCATACAATCTTGTCTCGACGATCTAGCTCTGCTTTCCCCCGGGAGACCGATGTCTATATAAACGCTGTTGTACTTAGTGGCTGCAAAGGGGCAGCCGTCCCGGAAGGAGCTGCAGCACACGGGTGTCCGCGTCTCTGTTTAGAGACGGAGGGGTAACCCTGACCAGATGCCACACCAGCCTCTCGGCTGGGCTCATTGGCTCCTTTCGCCGCGGCTTCACATGGCCTCCACTCCGTTCCTTGTACCGGTTGACAAGTACCCAAGCCTTGACAAGTACCGCGGTGGAGGGGAAGGCTCGAGCTTGGGGACCCTGAGCTTATCTGGTTTCCCGCCATTCCTCAGGACCTATCTCACTGACTGCCTGGCATGTAGTAGGCACTCAACAAACATTTGCTAAATAAATGAATGAATCTTCATGGAATGCCTGCTTTGCGCCCACTTGGTGGTGGGAGAGGAGACCCGAAACTGAGGCAAGGGACCTCGCCTCTAGCTCAAAATCTCTGAGGTCTGGGGTTCTGTCTCATCTATCTCTTGTCTTCATCAGTCAGCTCAGTGGGGCATGCGTCTGTCTCAAGTCATGAGTGGATAACGTGGTAAGTACAGGGTCCGACAGAAGTAATTCCTGCTTGAGTGTAGTTGGTAGGGTAGTAATATATGTGTAATAATTTACAGTTTTAATTCAAACGTTTTACCTAAAATGTCATATAGTGTGCTTGAGTGTGACATTACGTTACATAATTGCGTGCTTATGATTTTGTAATAAAAAGGGCCGTTATTTGTGCCAGACCCTGTACTTGCAAGCCAAAAACAACTTGTAACAACTTGCAATGAAGCAGGGCACAGTGGAGAGTGCAGGACACCAAGAAAACTTGTGTGTAGCAATGTGGGGAGGAGCCCGACCTCCGGGCCTTAGAAGAAAGACACAGAGGACACTGAGTGCTCTGGGTGGCTGCCAGTGGCTGGGGAAGGTGTGAGACAAAAGGAGGTATCGCCATCAATATTGACAGGCTTCTTTTGAGCAGTTTGCAAAACTGCTCAAAAGAAGGCAGGAATGCCTACTGGGGCAGGGGTGCAGGCAATGCTGTTAGACGGACACAAGGCTCCCTCCCAGTACACGAGAGGCCGGTCCGTGTCAGAGATGGCGCTGCCACAGGGAGCGGGGGATGTGGGGCTTGGCACTGAGGTCAGAAGTGGAGCCAGAGCTCCGGTGGCTGACTCCTGCCCTGCCATTGAGTAGCTGTAGGACCTTAAGTAAGTTCTTGCACCTCTCTGCCGCAGTTTCGTCTGTAAAATCAGGTAATGATGGCATACATTCCAAAGGACTTTAGAGAATTGTGTGGGTTAACTTTTATCAAGTCCGTAGAGTAGTGTCTGGCACATAGTAAGCTCAAAATAAATGTCAAATAAGCATGGAGAGTAGGTCTGTTACCAACGTCATTTCTTGATACGAGGACAGTTGTGTAAGAGCAGCATGATCTAGCCGATAAGGAGTTTTGTATTCTTTTAAATGGAACTTCACCCCTAGCTTCAGTGTGAACAAAATAAACCTTCCAACATGGGTGTCCAACATTTTGGCGTCTCTGGGTCACACTGGGAGAAGAGTTGTCTTAGGGTCACACATTAAATACACAAACACTAACATAAACTGATGAGCAAAAAAAAAAAAAAGGTTTTAAGTAAATTTGTGGTTTTGTGTTAAGCCGAAATCCTAGCTATCTTGGGCCTCATGCAGCCTGCAGGCTGCTGGTTAGACACCTCTGAATATCAAAAGAAATTATCACATTTGATTCTCATTAAAAATGTATTAAACAAACATTATCTCCATTTCATAGAAGACAAAACTGAATCTTAGCCCCTCAGACGCCTGGGTGTGAAACAGAACGCTTCATTTCCTTCCCTTCCCGCTGTTTCTCCCTCAGTTGTCTCATCTCAGTAAATGCCTCTGCCAGCCCACCAATGCACCAAAGCCTTGGAGCCATGCAGGACTTCTCTCTGTCATATATGCTATAGCAGGGGTGTCAGACTCACTTTCCCCAGGGCCACATCAGCCTCACGGTGGCCTTCAAAGGGCAGAATGTAATTTTAGGACTGTATGAATATAACTACTCCTTAACAGTTGAGCAAGAGCTCAGTGCTGCTGGCGGGTAGAAACAAGGTGGGGGGCCAGATTCGGCCACCTGTGTTTGCCACCTGTGCTGTATTATTTACCTGTGTATTTATCATCCATTTGCCTCAATAGATTATAAACTCACTGAGATTAGAAATTTGTGTGTCACGTTTCCTTCTGAATCCCCAGTGCCTAAAATTGCATCCAACACCTGCTGGACACTCAATCTACATATGCTGTTCTAATAACCATGCATTACTATGAGAATTGTATGAGTTAATATTTATAAGTTCCTTAAAACTGGGCCGAATGCCATGTGTAAGAAACGTTTAAGCCCTGGAGAAGCAAGGCTAAGTTTGACCACAGCCTGACCTCGGGGTGTTTATACCTGGTGGCCCGTTGCTCGGGGACATGAATTGACAGTGGCACTACAGAGTGACAAATGCCATGGGGGGCCTGCAGGACATGATTTGGGAGCAGAGGAAGTCTTCGCAATCTTAATGGGAAGTCTTTAAAGACTTGTAGGGAGTGGGCTGGACCCACATTTTGAAAGACTTGCTGAAGTTAGGTAGAACAAAGAGGGGAGAATATTCATAGACAGAGGGAAGCTAAAAACGGGCTAGCCCACGGTGGACAGGTATCTGTGGAGGAAGCCAGGATGTGATGGAAAATCACTGAAAGACTTAAAGCAGACAGCAAACAGTCCGATTGGCATGTTCAAACCATCACTCAGGCTGCACCATGGAAGGTGGATTGCAAGAGGCACACCCAACCGAGCCCTGCAAGGAGACCACTGCAATAACCTAAGAGCCAAAGAAGGAGGACTGAACAAAGGCGGCGGGCATGGCAATGAGGATGAAGAGCAGGTGCTTCGGGTAAAATAGGGTACCTGGTGCTCTGACAAGGAGACGGAATCTCCCTGGCCTCGATCCAACCTCTACTATTGGGATTTGGGTAAAGATTTTAAGCCTATTTCAATGTCATTGAAGATAATCATCATGTAACTACAAAGAGAACATTCTAAACCTTCTTTTAGAAATAAAAATAGAAAGGATTCATTTTTTATTCAGAGCTCTAGGATGATGGTACAATGGAATTTCCCATAATAATTTAGTTTAATGATAATTCAAAATATTTTTATTGTAAAAGTCACTTACATATATTACAGAAATTTCAGAAAACAAGATGACTTCTGCCTTAGTCACTCCACCCTTACATAGCCACTGTGAATAACTTGGTTTATTTGCTTGTACAATTTTGGAAATAATATTTTAATGAAAAATAAAAGGGAAAGTCTTGCTATTTAGTTAGATTTGTGTATTAGCCTTTTTGATAAAGGTAAAAGCAGGCCTTATTTATAGCAGAGTATAAATACCCAATATCCTAATAAATCTTAGTATTTGTGGAATGAAATATTCTCGCCCTTTATAGAACTGTAGATTTGCCAAAGGAAAGAGCTTGAATAGTTATGGCTGCTGAAGATCCTAGAGCAGTTCTACCAAACCCTTCTGATGCACATAGTGCTGAAATGCTTTCCTGAATGGGTATTCATTCACAGAGTTTTAAAAAGTGTCCATTCTCGTAGTTAATAACAGCTACCATGCATTGAGTGCTTGCTATAGATGAGGCACTAAGCTAAGCACTTTGTATGCATTTACTCAACAGCCCCTTCAGATACAGGCAGTAATCCCCATTATGACAAATAAAGAAACTGCTACAGAAAAAAGGTAACTTGCCTGAGGCTGGTCATACTGGTGAGCATTTCAGTGAAGTCACCTGACTCCCAAATCACACTATGTAACCACCAAGCCTGCTGCCCCTGAGGTTAAGTTAGATACCACAGCCCCAATTTGCCCCTGACAACAGAGCCCTTGGCCTTCTAGGGAAGAGAGGCACAGTTGCGTTGTCCTTCTCCCCTTCGCCTAACAGAGGTCCATGGACTCCCTGAGGAGGGGTTCACCAGTGCTGCCATCCAGGTCAGGACAAGGGGTGGGATGCCCATGCTGCTGCTTCTGGGGAACTGGCACGAATGGGATGGTGTGGACTACCTCCATCTCTCCCTGGATGCCTCCAATAGCCTCCTAACAGGACTTAGGGAGAGCTTTGAGCTTTTTTTTTTCTTCTTTTTTTAAAATGTTTTTTGAAAGGCAGTAACAGTTTATTTTTATTTATTTTAGAGAGAGCGTAAAGGAGGGAGAAAGGGAGAGAAACATCAATGTGTAGGTGCCTCTCATGGGCCTGCAACCCAGGCATGTGCCCTGACAGGGAATCGAATCCTCAGCCTTTCAGATCACAGGCCAGCATTCAGTCCACTGAGCCACATCAGCCAAGGCCAGAGAGGGCTTTTAAAAGCATTGGCCAAGTCACTGACTTATTGAAAACCCTCACTACTGCTCTCCTGCACTTGTAATGAGACCTAAACCCCTCTACGGGACCCAAGAGGCTCTCTGCTGTGTCCCTTCACTCCTTTGTCTGATCTCACTCACTCCTGAGCTGTCAGTCCTCTGTATCGGTCACCTCGCCTCCTCTTGATTCTGCAGTCTTGTCCGGTTCTCTGAAGACGTAGGCACTTTGTGTTCCTCTGCCAGGAAGACCTTCATTCACCTGCTTGCTTGTCCTCAGCCTTCTGGGCTCAACTGACACGTCACATCCTCCCCACCCTAGGATAGTAGGTATTCTTTGCCAACCATCTCTCCAACACCACCCTGTTAATTCCACTCACAGCACTTAACACGGTCTTCTTGGGTTTGCTTCCTTGACCACTCCCTGTCTCCCTGGCTGGAATATAAGCTCCTGGGGTTCAGGGGTCCTGCTGGTCTCATTTACTGCTATCTCTCCAAAGGCTAAACAATACATGGTACCTCACTGATACACAGTAAATCCTTGCTGGATGAATAACCACATAAATATTAAAACATTTTCTAATACCATGTAATGACATGGAAAATGCTTATAGCATAATGTTATGTTTAAAAAGCCAAAATAATATTGCGTGTACAAAGTGGGAAAAGTAGCTTTATAGTTGTGAGTGTACAAAACAGAGTTTATTCTTCTGTTGTTACTTATTAATTATTGTATTATTTTTCATACAAACAACTATAAACCTACTTTTGCCCAACCCTATATAATAGTATTGCAACTATATACGTTTGTATTTTTTTATTTGGGTACAATATATATAACTTAAAATTTACCATTTTAACCTTAAAAATTTTTTTCTTATTAATTTTTGAGAGAGAGAGAAACAACTATTTGTTTATCGGGACAACACTCTAACCCACTGAGCTCCCTGTCCAGGGCCCATTTTAACCATTTGTCAGTGTACAATTCAATGGCATTGAGTGCATTTACATTGTGCATTCAACCATATATTTTTAAAAGAAATAACCTATGAAATGAAAAGAAAACCACTTCTTCCTACATTTCTGTATTTTCCTTATATCTAAAATACAGAAAAAAAACATGTAAGGATCTAAATGAACTAACAGTTCTGCTCATGTGCTCAGAAATCTCTTATCTCTGCAATGAGAACTCAGTCAATGAACTCATAGAGGGAGGGAGCCTAAGTACATCTAGCTAGTTACAATTCCTCTGAAACACCAAAATAATGGTTGGCTCCACTAGGTTGTATAGCAACAGATTTTGTATCTGTGTCACTCTCCAAGCCAAGAGAAACACAGACACCCTAGATAGTACCACCACTGAATCTGTGGCTCTTAGAAGGTGGTTGGAAATGGGTTTAGAGTAACTACACAGGACCCTGAGCATCACAAGCTTGTGTGGAAAATACAGCACTTTCCTTCTTGGTGTGTGACAACCCTCAGGGCATTTGGCCTCTTCATGCCTACCATTCTCTGAGATAATGCTATCTGTGTAATTTCTGCTGCCTCAATCAGCATGTTAAGGCATGGAAGTAGATACTATAATTACTCTTTAAATAAACAAAGTACAGATCAATAAGTACACAGGAAAACTATTTAGCATCCCATATTATTAACACACTGCTTACATACACAGATTAGCACACTAGAAAAATAACCCTTGTAACACTCTGACAGAAAATAAATACTATTTAAATGTTTAATTTACAATAGAGAGAATGGCATCCAATTCAAATTAGAAGCATTATTCCATTCCCTCATTTCTGGTTTAAAGGATAGGCACATAAAACAAGATATGCTCCATTTTAAACAGGTCTCTCCTACTTATCACTTGAGGCAACATGCAGAATCCAAAATCAATTCCTTGAACTCTAGGCATCTAGGCATTGAGACCATAACATGATATAGGACTGTGGGCTAAAGAAGGGCTGCCCAAAAGCCTATGGGATTCAGGACTTGTTCTCAGGGAAGGTAACCAGGGGCAAGGTGTGGCCTGGAAGAATGATGGCAGAAAGAACATGTCATGCAACTCAGCATTGAAAAAGAGAGAATTGTAAAAATATTTAACCTCTGGTTTAGCAGGGGCAACAACCAATCCAAAGGCCAATACCCCTGGAGCAGACGTGGAGGCTCCCTGCTAGATCCAGCATGTTAGTTGCTAGGTTGTACATTTGGGGTCAGGCCTGGGGGACCTGAAGGAGAAGCCTGGGCAGTGGGATGGCAAAGCGGCACTCAAAATGCTCAGGGTGGCAGCTGAATATTTCCACTCTCTGTACAACCATGCTAGGCTTGTGTGTGTCAGATGACCAGCAGCCCACTACACTCAAGCGATGTTCATTCACTGCCTGCTCTGTCCAAGTTTCTGAGTCGCTCACCAGAAAATAAAGAGCTAACAGACTCCATGGTGCCCCGTAGGGAGCTCATGGCTTAGAAAATCAGGGAGACTAGCAAACAGGACTTGCAGTGCAGTATGTGAGAAGCTTCATCATAGAGGTATGCTGGGTTCTGTGGGAGTCAGACCACATGGGAAGGGAACGGAGTGTGGGGGGCAGAGGAGTTGGCAGGCAAGGTATGAGAAAGGAACAGGAAATGCTCCTTGCCTCAATTAAATTACATTTAGATCTTCTACTAGAGTAAGCAGTAGAGGGACAGTCCACACACGAGCAGCTGACCCAATTCTCTGGGATTCACCTTCATTTAGAGTCTCACCAGCTATTGCTACCAACACCATAAGGGGGCATCCTTCCCCTCTCCCAACCCTGCCCCCAATCCTGCTGCCCCTCCCCCTGCCTCCCCACCCCCACCTGCATACAAATTTTTTGCCTCTTCACACAGCCAAAACATGGCTGAAACACTTAAAACCTTACAGACAGCTAGGACTAATAGCAGAGAAAAAATATCATGTATAATAGGAAATTTGAAAATATGGCTTTACAATGAAAGTATATTTATCTTCACTTTCAGATCCCCCCACAAAGCTCCCTACCTGTACCATGTCATGGCGTACCTTTGACAGCACACCAGCATGAGCCAAGGAAGGTCTCAAGCACTTGAAAGTGATCTGCCTCTGGGCCTTCTGGTCCCCTGAGAAAGGAGACACATATCCCAAGCAGGACTGTGACCCACTGGAGGATGCTGGGCCCTCTGGCCCTGAGCAGAAAAGCTTGCTTCCACCCCAACTAGAAGAATGCCATCTAGCAGTGTGGTGGCATTCATGAACATGCAAAATCATACTCAAAGAACTAAAAGAAAGATAGAGAAGATGATCCCCTGCCTACTGATGAGCATAGCGATAATATTTAAGGAGGAAAGTCTTATCTGAGAAGCCAAACTAAGAAAAATAGAAGTCAGCAAAAAGTTCCTGCCCCAGTGAATTTCTTGTGACAATTCTCTTAGCCAAAAGAAAGAACAGTGGAATGGAGGGAAGGATGGGCTAGAGGACCAAGACCTTCCCTAGCCACCATCAGGTGTAAAACCCACCTTCAGGCCAAACTAAATGAACATTCAATTCACTTCAATTCAATCTGATCTAATCAGATGATACCTAATATCCCAAGCTGAAGAACCCAATCGGTTATTGGCAAAGGGGAGAAATATTCAAAACAGGAAGGGCCTGCCTGGCCGGGCAGACAGGACCTCCGCCATCACCTGCCAGGTTACTAGGAGCACAGAGACAGCGGCACAGCCGACATTCACATCGTGAACTGTTTTGCCATTTCCAAGGACAGGAAGGAGTATTACATTAGACCCCTACAAACTGGGGTTAGAATAGGGACGGGCTTTTCCAGGGCAAGGTGAGCATTAAGGGCTTCGGTTTCCAGAATCTTACTCAGATTCTGATTTTGGGACCCTTCTTCCTTTTCTGGTGGGAGGAGGTTTCCTGCAAGACAGATTCTTTTTTATCCCTCTTTTCCAAACAATGGAAATATTTACTTATTATAGAAATAATACATGATATTTATGTATAATGATAAAGTTCGAAAGAATCTTCACCCAATACCAATCATTTATAAGCCCACCCAGAACATTTATACACTCGACCATTTGGCCACAAAGGAAATCACAACACATTCCAAAGGAATGATATCATACCAATTACATTTTTTTTTCACCACAATACACTGATAATAGGAACCAGCATTAGGAATGTATTATTATTCCCATTCCATAACTTTGACAAAAAATATTCTAAATAATCTCTGGATGAAAGAAGAAACCATGATGAAGGTAAAAAATATTTAGAAATGAAACACAAAGAATATATGCATTAAAAAAGTATGAGTTATACCCTGGCTGGTGTGGCTAACTTGCATGAAGCGTCATCCCGTAACCTCAAGTTGAGGGTTTGATTCCCGGTCATAGCACATTCCTGGATTATGGGTTCAACCCCTGGTCCAGGCACATATGGGAGGCAACCCAACGGTGCTTCTCTCGCACATCCATGTCTCTCTCTCCCTTCCTCTTTCTCTAAAATCAATGAAAAATGGGTGAGGATAAAAAAAAATCCCATATGAGTCACAACTAAAATTGTACTCAAGAAGGAATGTAGAGCTTAAATACACTTTTTAAACAAAAGAGATCTGAAAATTCATGAATTAAACACTCAATGATCTAGAAAGAGAAAATTTAGAAAGAAAAATCTAAAAGGAGAAATTAATATAAAACAAATAATAGAGTCTAAAGCCAAGAATGTAAAAAGTATCAATGAAACCAAAAGATTGTTAATTTAGAAATAATAAAATAGGTCATCTCTGAAAAAACTGATTAGAAAAAGAGAAAAAGTAAAAAATATTAGGGGTAAAAATACTATAAACAAACTTTTGCCTATAATTTTGAAAACTTTTATGAAATGAACTTTATAGAAATACATCAGTTAGAAAAGCAACCTGAAGAGAAATAGAAAATCTGAATATGCCTGTAACTATTAAAATAAGTGAATGGCTAGTCAAATATCTCTCGTTCAGGAAAGCAACAAGTTCAGACAACTTTACAGGCAAGTTTGACCAGACTTGCATGGAAGAGAAAATTCCTGTGCTAGCCAAATAGTGTCAGGAAGCAGAAAAAAAGGGAAAAGCTACTGAATTCATTTTATGAAGTCAATATAAGTGGAAAAGAATAGTATTTTTTAGAAGCAACAGAAGAAAAGTTAGGTTCATTATCATTTATGAATAGAAATGCAAGAATTCCAAATAAAAAACGAGCAAATCTAATTTAGCAGCATACAACTAAGTAAGGCTTATCCTGTAAAAATATATACAACTCGACATGGAGAAATATATCAAGTTACTATAAAACATGAAGATGTTAGAGGGGAGAAAATCATATGGTCATCTCAACAAATATGTGGAAATTCAATACTAATTCATTTTTTTAAATAAAATTTTAAGCAAACTTAGAATAGACCAAAACTTCCTTAACTTAATAAAAAATATTTTCCCCAAAAACCCTATAATAATATCATACTCAGTAATGAAACTTTAAACACATAATTATTAAGTTCAGGTACAAGTCAAGGTGCCCATTGTCACCCTACTACCCAACACTGACCTGGAGGTTTCCTTACCCAGGAAAAGTTTAGACAAGAAGAGACAAAAGAATCGAGGAGAAAGAGATGAAGTGCTCATTATTTGCACATGGTCTTCTTTGAAAATTGAAGAGACTCTTCAGACAAACTATGAGAATGAGTAAGAGGGTTCAGCAAGGTTGCTGCATACCATGTCAACATAAAAATGATTGGCATTCCTTCACATCATCAATAACCAATCAAAAACTTTAGTAAAAAAATTCTCCTTTTCAACAGCAACAGAAATTACATTGAATAAGAATAACTTAAGCAAATGATGTATAGAACTTTATAGGAAAAATATACAGAATTATAAAAGAAAAAAAGACTGCATACAGAGAAAAAAGACAATATTTCTTTCTCTAAATGAACCTACAAGTTCAGTATAAGGTAATTTTTAAAAAGAACAAGGAAAGAGTCTTTTTTAGTTATCTATTGGTATATAACAAATCTCCCCAAAACTTAATAGCTTAAAACACCCACTGTGTCTCTGCAGTCCGGGGTGGGCATTCCCATTGTCCTTGCGGGTAGCCACGCAGGTGGCTGCCTTCCGCTGGGGGCTCAGCTCTGGGCTGGACTAGAGCTAGGCTTCTCTCTTTCTCTAGGGAGACTCAGGGCCTCTCCCCTTCCACACGGTGTCTCCCTGTGGGTTGTCTCTGTGGGTCTTCTCTGTGGTATCTCCAGCAGAGCAGCCAGAATACTTACACGGTGGCTCAGAGCTCTCAGAGCACAAAATGAAAACTTACAGGCCTGATGTTTAGAGCAGGAACTGGCATAGCATTACATCTATCTCATTCTAAGATTAAAGCAAGTCATAAGCCAACCTAGATTTAAGAGTTGGCTTAAGGGTCTGTACTGTATACAGGAGGTGTGGTTCATTAGTTAACTACCACAAGGGACCTATCACACACTGGGATTTGTAAAGTTAAAGTATAGCATTGGTGCAGGACCAGATAAATAAATCAGAGGATCAGAGCTGAGAGTGCCCATAAACAATAGAAGCCTGATAAATGACAGAAGTGTCACTACAGATCAGTGAGAAAAGGTAGGTTTTCAAAAGTAAGTAGGGCCAGGACAAATAACTTTTCATACTTATGGTGAATTTCAACTGCCACGAACTCTTTGATACTCTTCCCTTGAATATGTGCAGTGTAATTCTCTTCCCATTGAGTGTGGGCTAGACTTTGTGAAAAGAAGTGGGTTCACTTCAAACGAATAGTATACAATGGAATTAACAGCATGTGACTTCAGAAACTGTCATAAAAAGTACTGCAACTTCCTGCTTGCTCATAATTTCTCTTGAATGGATTACTCACTCCGGGGGAAGCTAGCTACCATGCCCTGCGGACTCTCAGGAAGCCTTGTGGAGAAACCTCCCCGGGGAAGAACTGAGTCATACTGCCAACAGCCGTGTGAGGGAGCCATCTTGGAAGAGCAGCCTTCAGATGACCGCGCCCTTGCCCGACATCCCACTACAGCCTCCGCAGAGACCCTAAGCCAGAACCACCTAACTAAGCTGCCCCATTTCCCATCATTCCGAGACTGTGGGATAAGAAATGTCTGTGGTTCTAAGCTGCTAAGTGCTGGGGTAATTTGTTTTATAGCAATTGATAACTGATACAATATTTCACCCAACCAAAAGAAATAGAATGGGATCCTTCTTCATGCCTCACACACACACAAAAATACTTTAGAACATTTTAGGAGATAATATGGGACAGTATCTATGATTATAGAAAAGATTTCTTAAATTAGACACATACAGAGAGATACATGCCATAAAGGAGAAGATACTATAATCAAGGTTAAAAAATAAATGACAATGAGAGAGAAAATATTTGCAACATACAGTAACCAGAATATACAAAGAACCCCATCAAATAAAGCAAAAGACAAACAGCTCAATAGAAAAATAGATAAAGGTAATAAATAGATAATCCATGGAAAAGGCAACCTAAATGATCATTAAAACATCTTACTAACACTCTGACCAGTATTGCTCATTTGGCTGGGCATCATCCCACAAAGCAAAAGTTTCCCGGTTCAACTCCCAGTCAGGGCACATTCCTGGGTTGTGGATCTGGCCCTCACTGGGGGCCACATGACAAAGGCAACTAATCAAAGTTTCTTTCTCACATCTATGTTTCTCTCCCTCTCTTTCCCCTCTCTGTAAAAATAAATAAATAAAATCTTGCCCTGGCTGGCATGGCTCAGTGTATTGAGTGCCAGCCTGTGAACCAAAGGGCCACCTATTTGATTCCCAGTCAGGGCACATGCCTGGGTTGCAGGCCAGGTTCCCTAGTAGGGGACACTCGAGAGTCAACCACACATTGGTGTTTCTCTTCCTCCCTCCCTACCCCTCTCTTTAAAAATAAATAAATAGATAAATAATCTTAAAAAAAAACTCACTAGTAACCAGAGTAATGCAAATTAAGCCAGGATGAGATTCTATTTCTGATCCATCAGAATGACAAAGATTAACAAATCTAAAAATACCAAGGGTTGACCAAGACATAGGTACATGGGAACTCTTGTGCATCGCTGGTGGGAGTGTAAATTGTTACAGCCACGTGGAAGCAGCTGGGCAGCACATAGTACAACCAAACATGCACAGACACTGTGACCTGACAACCGCACTTTGAGCAATTCTAGAACTTCCAGAGAGAGTCCTTGGCACCAAACACAAGAAGACCCGTACCAGAATAGTTATTCCTGAATTGGTTTTGGGAGAGAAACATGCAAAACAGCCTAAATGTCCATTAACAGAATGAATAAATAAAAGATGGTATATTTAAACTATATACTACACCAAGATAAAGAAGTAAACTGCACTTATAAATACCAGTATTGATTGGTCTCAGAAACATAATGTTGACTAAAATAAAAATATAATTACTTTTACATTGATTTTTAAATCACAGGCAATTTTATGTTTTTATGGATATATGTGTGGTCTGTATGTGTTTAAAAGAAATTGGAAGACCTCCTATGACTGTACATTAAAACCATATGCAAATCTAACCTCAATATGAGACTTTAAGAAATAGATTGGGAAGTAGACTGTATGGTTAACTTATGTGTCAGCTTGACTGGGCCACAGTGTGCCCAGATATTTGGTGAAACATTATTTTGTATGTTTCCGTGAGAATATTTTGGGATCAGATTAATATTTTAATTGGTTGATCCAGTAAAGCAGATTGTGATCCCTAATGTGAGTGGGCCTCATCTGACCACTTGAAGGCCTAAATAAAACAGAAAGACTAACTCTCCCTCAAGTAAGAGAGAATTCTTTCCTGCCCACCTGCCTTTAAACTGAGACCTCAACTTTTTCCCTGCCTTTGGCCTTGAACTGAGACATCAGCTCTTCCTGAGTCTCCAACCTGCCAAGTCACCATGTAGATCTTGGGACTTCTCAGCCTGCATAATCACGTGAGCCATTTCTTTATAATAAATCTCCCTCACATGCTTTTATATATATAGAATAGAATGTATACATGTATATATTCTATTGGTTCTGTTTCATATGCATGGATGGTATGTGTTTGTCTGTGGGTGTGTATCTCACATCTGTGTCAGCACCTCCCAGGCCCAGGTCAATACCTAGAACATTACCACACATGCACACACATGAACCCTGACTCACACAGAAGACAAACACTAAAAACCGTACAGTCATCGTTTCTTCACATAAGGTAAGGGGAATGGAAACAGCAACTTTTTTTTTTGCAGTTTTAAAAAATATATTTTATTGATTATGATATTACAGTTATCCCAATTTTTCCCTCTTTGTCCTCCTCTACCCAGTACCCCCCATTCCCTCTGGAAATCCCCTCCCTTAGCTCATGTCCATGGGTCATGCATATAAGTTCTTTGGCTACTTCATTTCCTACACTGTTCTTAACATACCCCTGTCTATTTTGTACCTACCAATTTGTACTTATTAATCCCTGCATTCTTTTCCCCCATTCTCCCCCTTCCTCCTCCCAACCGATAACCATCCAATGATCTCCATATTTATGATTGTTTTATTCTGCTTGTTTGCTTAGTTTGTTTTTTAGATTCAGGTGTTGATAGTTATGAATTTATTGCCATTTTAATGTTAATTGTTTTGATCTTCCTCTTTTTCTTAAATAAGTACCTTTAATACTTTATATAATAATGGTTTGGTGATGATGAACTCCTTTAACTTTACCTTGTCTGGAAAGCACTTTATCGGCCCTTCCATTCTAAATGATAGCTTTGCTGGACTGAGTAATCTAGGCTGTAGGTTCTTCATCACTTTGAATACTTCCTGCCAGTCCCTTCTAGCCTGCAAAGTTTCTTTTAAGAAACCAGTTGAAAGTCTTATGGGAAGTCTTTTGTAGGTAATTATCTGTTTTTCTCTTGCTGCTTTTAAGATTCTCTCTTTTTCTT